>CM052813.1:12976073-13020087 GCA_028533885.1 Nasua narica
TTGGCGAGGATGTGGAGAAAGGGGAACCCTCCTACACTGTTGGTGGGAATGCAAGCTGGTACAACCACTCTGAAAAACGGTATGAAGGTTCCTCAAAGTGTTGAAAATAGAGCTACCCTATGACCCATCAATTGCACTACTGGGTATTTACCCTCAAGATACAAATGTAGTGATATGGAGGGTCACATGCACCTGAATGTGTATAGCAGCAGTGTCCACAATAGCCAAACTATGGAAAGAACCTAGATGTCCATCAACAGATGAATGGATAAAGAAGATGTGGTATATATATACAATGGAATACTATGCAGCCATCAAGAGAAACGAAATCTTGCCATTTGCAACGACGTGGATGGAACTAGAGGGTATTATGCTAAGCAAAATAAGTCAGTCAGAGAAAGACAATTATCACATGATCACTCTGATATGAAGAATTTGGGAGGCAGGGCCGGGGGTTGTGGCGGGTGGGGAAGAGAAATGAAATAAGATGGGATGGGGAAGGAGACTGCCGCCTCCTGACAGCACACGGGAGAAGAATGAGGCACAAAGAAGTCAGCTGCAAGAGAGAGGGAGTAGGGGATGACAGCAGAAAAGACTGTCGCCCTGAACAACCCCTCAGTCTCATATTTATTAGAAAGTAGGTAACAACCAACAAAGAAGCCAGAGTGGTCACACATTGACCATGAGTTTTGCAGATAAGTAAGAAGAAAGGCAAAATATGTCTGGTCACATAGTGCATGACCGATAGTGAGAAAACCCAAACAAGAGGGTCATCTAACTAACTGCAAGTGCTCTCCGGGGAAGGGGAGATAACGGAAAAATGAAGCAGGCGGCATCCACCCTGAGCAAGCCGGGCATCCCAAGCTGCTCGGCTTCAAGGACGTATATCGTCCCCTCCCCCAGAGGCTCACTGCCAGTACATGTTTTTCTTAAGTCTATATCTAAGCATGCTTGGTAACTAGTATAATTTCTCATAAGTTATATTTTAAGCAGTATATTGTTCTGAGGGACGGTTACAGAGACAAACCATAAGAGACTCCTAAACTCACGAAACAAACTAAGGGTGGCTGGGAGGTAGGGGGGGTACAGTTATGGACACTGGGGAGGGTATGTGCTATGGCAAATGCTGTGAAATGTGTAAGCCTGAGGATTCACAGACATGTACCCTGGGGAAAATAATACATTATATGTTAATAAAAAATTTAAAAAAAAGAATAAAATTGCTAGAAACAGAAAAAAAAAATGTATTTAAACTTCCATTTCCAGGACAAAATCTCCTATTTCTCTAATTGCAACTAAAATCTAGGGGCCTTGTATATAATGCCCGTAAAGATAAGAAGACTCCAAAAGGTAGAAAGAACGTAAACTAGTTAAGGACCTTGTAACATGAACAATGACCTGGTGACGGATTTCCTGGGCTTGCTGTCTAATATGTCCCAGATATACTGAAAGGAAATATATGCTAGAAAAACTGGGAACCTCAAAACACAAATAGGCACAGACAAAACTCCATGGAAAGTCTATTCTCTATAGCCAAAGAGCTAGGAAAAATGAAAGCCTAACAAGACAGACAACATTTAGAAAATAATTGCCCTACTATTGCCAAATATCATGGATTCTACTCCAACTTCCATCAACAAAGCCCAAGTGGGAGCTGAGATTTTTACCCTTGTCCCACTGTAATATAATCCCACTCCTCCCTTCAAGACAATTATAAAGGACCCAGTGGAAAGACAAAACTGCCATCCCAGCCTGAAGGTGAGAAACCCTCCATGGCTCCATACCTACACGCACAAGGGTGTCAGTGGAGATCATGTGGAAATAATAATGTGGTGCCCTTTCCAGCCAAGGTCATGCAACCAGAGGCCTCATGGGGACCCTGAACTTCCACCTCTGCATCTTTTCCCCCAAGAGACTGAAAGGAGACTAAGTGAGGAACCTGGATAGCTATTCTACCTTTCCCTTAACTGTAGTACCAGGAGGTATCTGCTAAAACAAAAGACTGATATACAAGGCAGAGTCTCAGATCGCAATACCCAAACCCTTTAGGATATAATCTCTTGACAGATTAATGGGTAAATAAACTGTGGTTCATCCATACCAGGGGATATAATCAGCAATCCAAAGGAATGGACTATTGACACATGCAGCAACTTGGATGGGTCTCAGGGCATTATGCTGAGTGAAAAAAAAGTTAACCTCTAAAGGCCACATATTGTATGATTCCCTATCTGTAACACTAGCAAAGACACAACTGTAGAGATTGGAAACAGATCAGTAGTTGTGGGGGATGGGCGGTGGGTGAGCCTAAAAAAGAGTGGCAGCAGGAAAATCTTTGTCGTGAAGCACTATTCCTGAAGTTTGATTGCAGTGATGGTTATACACATCTACATACGGGATCAAAAAGGGGCACAGAACTAATCAAACATATTGTATCAATATCAGTTTCCGGGTTTTCATATGATACTTAACTTACATTAGATGCAATAACTAAGAGAAATTGGGTGACAATTACACCTCTCTGCTATCTTTGCAACTTTCTGTGGATTTATAATTATTTCAAAATTAAAAGTTTTAAGAACAAAACAAGCACAAAACTCAGTGTATCTAGAAATAAATGTTGATGGGCAATAGAAAATATTTTGAAGTCAAAGATAGTAGAAACTACTCAAAATTGTTTGAGCAGCTAAAACAATACACAGAGAAACCTACAGCCTAAAATGCATATTAAAGAGAGGAAGAATGGTTAAAAACTGGTAAGCGGAGAATTTGTCTCAGGACCTTAGAAAAAGTTGAGCAAAATCAATCTACAAGAGAACTGAGAAAAGAAACAAACATATAGTAAAAAATGAATAAACTGTATATGGTCACCTGTGGGCCCAGCAATCTATTTTAACAAAATTTATACAGATGATTCTGATACATGCTAGAATTTGAGAACTACTGATCCAGACCTGTGAAGTCTCATGTGCACCAAGATGCATGAACAAGAAAGTTTAAGGCAGCACTTTGTTATCCCCAACTGGAAACCACTAGATGCCAGTCAACAGTAAATTGTGGTATATTATAAAATGGTAGACTGTAAAACAGTAAAAATGAACAAATGGTAGGTACGTACAACAATATGAATGAATTTAACATACTATTCAATAAATAGGGGAAAACAAAATAATGTATTCAGTTTGTTTCTTTTTATGTCAAGTTCCAAAAGAGGAAAATCTAAGCTACATTGTTTAAAGATGCACAAGTAGGTGATAGAAGGAAAACAAACAAGCAAAACGTATAAAACACACACACACACACACAACCAAACTAAGGACATGAGGTTCTTTTTCACCCTTTTCTACGTGTTACTTTTAACAATAAAAATGTCTAGAAAGTAAAGCTAAGAATATAGAAGGTAGATAAGGAAATTATAACGCTTACTTAAGAGCCATTCTCAAGTTTTACCTTGTTCTTTTGTTTGAAACGTGTTCCTGTTTCTTCATTTTACTTGGCTCTGTTGGTTTCCATGGCTTAGATGAAACAACCACCTCTCCCAGTCCTGAAGGAATGGCCTTGAGATGAAACTTGTCCTTCAACCCTGCCCCAGCTCTTGGTTGTCTCTCACACTTTAGTGATTGTCCAAGCTTTCTATTATATTTTTTTAATAGCTCCCAGCAGTTGAAAGCATGCCAAGACCTGTTAGTGTCCCAAAAGGGAGGATTTCTAGCAGCCAAATTCAGGCCGATTGGAAGCCAGACCCTCAGACAACAGTTTTTAAAGTATGCAAATCTGGGACACCTGAGTAGCTCACTGGTTAATTGGCTGCCTTCTGTTCGGGTCATGATCCCGGGATCCCGGGATAGGGCCCCACACCCGGCTTCTTGGTGGGGGGAAGGGGGAGCCCCCTTCTCTCTCTCTGCCGGCTGCTCCCCCTGCTTATGCCCTCTCTCTGTCTCTCTCTGACAAATACATAAGTAAAATCTTTAAAAAAAAAGCATGTAAAAAAAAAAAAAATCTATGAATTCCTGTGGGACCACCAGCATCAGTCCTCATGACCACCAGAGGCAGGTAACCTGGACCTGTTCTCTGCACGGCAGTAGTAAAAATCAGGGCTCCATACCAGTGAATAAGCTCTTTTCAGGAGAGCCCGGCAGGACGCATCAGAGGGCGTTCGGTGTTCCTTGAGAGCAGTTCCACAGCCCACCAGCTGTATGTGCCCAACCGGAAGCCATTCCTCAGGCCGAAGCTCCAGGACAAGGCAATCAGGCCCTTTTACAAAGACACCGGTGTTTTTCAGTCTGCTGTTTGGGCACCACCGTGAGGGTGGTTAACTTGCCAAGAAACGTCTTGGTGATAGTTATAATGCTGTTGGACCCAAGCCCCTCCTGGGCCACCAGAGTCAGGTGAGCAAGGAAGGTCCCTTCCTCAGCAGCCATAAAAACCACGGCACCTAACACGTGTGAAAACTCCCTTCTGGGAACTATGGGGGCTCCACAGCACAGCAGAGCGAGAGTGGGAAGATGGCGCCCGCTGGCTGCAGCTAGGCCCAGGGGGGAAAGCAAAGATGGCACCTGCCCCGGAAAAGAGGAAAAAAAAAAAATAATAATAATGGCGCTCACCGCCTAGAGCAAGGTTGAGGAAAAGAGCAAAACAGGAAGATTGGCCCTCCCCAGCTTCCTTCCCTGGAGTAGTCCTGCAGGCCTCCGCCTGTGCATTCGATGAGATGACCCTGCAGGCATACTTTGCTTTCGTATACTTTGCTTTCGTATACTTTGCTTTCGTATAAGCAAAGGAGCCTGTTTCACGGGAAGTCGGGGCGGGTAAGTTTGAGCAAGAGCTTTTTTTTTTTTTTTAGATTTATTTGTTGGAGGGAGAGAGAGCAAGAACGGGAGGGGCCAAAGGAGAGGAAGTGAGAATCTTAAGCGGACTCACCGTAAGCGCCGGCCAAAGCAAGCTCCATCCTGACCTGAGCGGAAACTAAGAGTGTCACGCTTAACCTGCTCGGCCCAACAGGTGCCGGTGAGTGGGAGCTCTTTAAGTCCCATTTCTTAGATCACTGTAGTCTTGTGGTCTCTTAGACACATGCCCCATTGGTTTTCAAAGCTAGGTGTTTGCGGGGTTTGCCTCTCAGGTGCAGGTTTTACAAGCTGGGGTGCCCAGTGTGGGGTTCAGACCATTTGCTACTCGGGGAAGTTTGGGTGTTGAGCTCCCACCTGATTGCAGGTGGCTGGCCTGTGGTGGGGTTTAGGGGATTGGGTCCCAGCCTCTCCCACCCTGTTTGATGTGGTTTTCTTCTCATTAGCCTGGTGTGTGGTTATTACTCAGCCAGACTTGAGGTTTTCTTTTCTTTTTTTTTTTTTTTACCTTCCCCCGCCCTACCCCTACAGAGGAAATTGTTTCATATACAGACTCAAGTGTCTGGGGAAGGAGGTGAGTTCAGGATCTTTCTATGTCACTGTCTTGAACCCTAAGAGACTGATGATTCACAGACCTGTACCCCTGAAGCAAAGAATACATTCTATGTTAATTTAAAAAATAAAAAAAGAGGACTCTAAAAAGAGAAAATAAAACAAATCGAGGAAAAAATACTTAAAGAAATAGTAGAAAATACCATAGGACACTAGAATTAAAGAAATTTTAGTTATACTGAAACTAGTCTCTAAGAGCTAAACAGAGTAAAAAAATCTCACTGGTAGAAAAACAGAAAAATAATGGTGGTGAAAACTAAAGTAGGAAATCCTAAAAGCTTCCAAAAAGAGAAGGGAAAAGTAGCTGCAAATGGACAAAGAATCAGATTGATCTGTCAGACTTATTACTAACAATTCAGATGCATAAAGACAATAGGCTAATTTTCTCAGTGCTCTGCAGAAAAATAACTGAGTCTGACTATATCAAAAGGACTATTCAAATGTGGGTGAGAAACAAGAGGGTCAGACATGCAAAGACACGGAATATTCACAGCTGACTAGCAACAGGGAAGACACCTAAAACGATGACTGAACTCAGACTTACTCTAAAAAATAACATAACGAATAAATATAGCTAAGAACTTTAGCCTTAAACATGCACTTTAGCTGCATGCACTTCTGAGTAAGAAGGTTACAAACAGTCCTGTTCTTCAGGATAAGGTTTCTGGTGAATTTCTGCAATGTTTGCCTTTGAGTATTCTGTTCATTGTATTTATTTGCTACAAGCTTTGTGTTATCTGTACAGTTTACTTCTGCAGGTCTTTGGCTATCATTTTCTCTGGTCTGATTATTGTCCCTGTGTTCTATCTCGTGAGAATTCTTCTAAATTTCTTGAATGCTGATGTTGCTTATGGTATTTCCCATTGCTGTTGATGTGCTTTTCATTATTTTTATCTGGGATTTTGGGTGGGAGGAGGAAGTAAATATATCCATCGTCCCATGCACTATCCTAACTGCATATAGTACCATCCTATGGAAGATTTTACTCAAAAGATGGATTTGGGGCACCTGCGTACCTCAGTCAGATAGTTGCCTGCCTTCAGCTCAGGTTATGATCCCAAAGTCCTGGAATCGAGCCTGGCGTAGGGCTCCCTCCTCAGTGGGGAGTCTGCTTCTCCCTCTCTCACTGACTCTCCCCCGCCAACTTGTGCTCCCTCTCTCTCTCTCTCAAATGAATAAATAAAAAATTAAAAAAAAAAAAAAGATGGAGTCAAGATCAGCTGCTAATCCAACCTTGTACAATAACTTCAACGTAAAGCAGAGGAAACTGGAGGCCATCTGTGGTAGGCTGGTTTGTTCTGCTAAACAATCAGAATCAATTGATTCTAAACAGAATCAATATAAAAGTTAGTTCTGCAAAGTCCTGGAGTCAGAACCTTTCTACTTGGATCATGATGGATATTTGGTTAAATTACTACTATTTTTTATATTTTTAGATGATTTATACTGTTTACAAAAGTAAAAAAAACTATAAACAAAAAATTAAATATTAGGAAAGGATATATAAGTTTTTATACAAGTATAAAAATCCTACTCTCTGTAAGTTTTTCAGAGAATGCAACTGATTTCTCCCTACTCCGGCTCCTAAGGCATACAATTCTATATAAAGAACTAAGTAAATGATTAAAAAACCTAATTTTTCTCTTTTACCAATTCTCTTGACTATAAGACCAGTGGATTTACTGGCCCATTCTGCAGTTCACTGCTACATCTTGTGGTTGATAGTGATTACAGTTAGCATTTACTGGTCACTTAAAGTTCCAATCCAGACACAGCGTTAAGTGCTTAAAAAGATTTGTAAACCATTTTACAGACGAAGAGACTAGGCTACTACTTATTTAAGAAAATTTTGCAAGAGCACACAGATATTAATGTACAAGGTCAGATTCAGAAGTTGTGTTATGAACCACTAAGCTACATTCACCCATGTTTGGAATATCAGTGGTGTGCTTTTAAATGTTTAGCAACAGTTGCCTTTGGGATGGCAGTGGGGGGTAGGGATAAAACACCTTGCATTGTAGCTTTAGTTGATTTTTGTGCTGTGAGTATTCCCACCATGGTTAATCTTAAGGCACCAACTAAAAAGCAGTGAAAGATGTTCAATGTCACATGATTATATAGTCTTTCCACAGGGCAGGTGTAATGATAGACTTAAACCACCTCAAGCACATTGATAACAGTAAAATGTAGCAAAATAATTAGGAAATTATGAATTTTTAGTTTCTATCATCTTTGTTTTTAATATGTTATTCATTTGTAAGCTTCAATTTACTTTTTAATAATGGCTATACTTAATAATCAGCTCCCCAGATTTCTGAGAATTTAACAATTGTCTCATGTAAGCTGAATTGGCTCCAGTAGGCTAAAGGAGTTCATCATGACTGTTTTTGCTCTACCTGTAGTTTTGAGGGGTACAAAATACTCCTAAATACTCCTTGCCTTTGTTTTTCCAAATACACATTCTATTGCTTTTTTGGGGGGGCAGGGTGGGAATTGCTGTTTAGCTTACTTGCTTGCTTTCATTCTTTCAATTTCTTGTTTTGAGGTACGCTGGGTTACTTTGCTATTCCTAAAAGCAAGAACCATAGCCCGTTGTAGTACATTATACAGTATAGTGAATTAATGATATGTAAGTGTTATGTATGATCACATATACACATGTACCTACATAAACATGGAAAGGGCATCTCTGCTATCTACATGCGTGTGGCCATATTGAGACACAGAAAACAATAAATTTGGGATAATAAGTTAAAATTAAAAAATAATAGTTCAAAGAGTATTCTTTGAAAGTACTTGAAGGCTTTGCATTTATGATACTGCATAGATCAGAATTAACTAAAGGGTGAAATCTGATTTACTCAAATTTAAATCTGACTCCTCATCCATGGAAAGTTTGGCAGTGATGGTAGGCAAAATATGGTCTCTAGTTGAAGGCTCTACTGAGAACATTTCTCTTTCAGACACAGAATTCAAGACAAGGTCATTGATTGTGTTCCATAAACATCCTTTTCTATTATGTATGACTTCTGCATTTTTGCCTTGAGATGTTTTTCATTCACGCTAGTACTTATCATTCATCCATCTGTACTTTCTGTAGAATATCTTATTTTACCATTGAACAGTTCAAGATAAATGACTGCTTTACTAGAAGGTAAATAAGACTCTTGAATTTTTTTTTATATTGAAGAAATTATTATTTGGTTCAAAGCTATTAAAGGTATGTGACATTGTGATGCAAGGAAAGAACCTTAGCTATAGCCCCAACTTTCTATTGATGCTATTAACTTCTTACATAAATTGATTATATATATATAAATATATATATAATCATATATTTCAAGGCTATCAGGGAAACTGATAAAGTACCTAATACAATTGCCATACTTAACAGTTGAAAAGTTGAAAAAGATCATTTTAATTCACTTTTTGGGTTTGCATGTTTCATCATAAAGGATAGCAAATTCTTTGTATTTATATCGGATTCTGTTACATTTTTTTTCCATTATAGAAACAGTAAATGAATCTAAACATCAAGTGGTTATCATCATTTCACTCTCCAATCTAGAAGTATTTTTTCTGCAAGGAAAGAACTGAAATTGGTTTGGGTTAAGTCAGATAAAATGCATGCCTCTGAAACAGTATGTTCTCCATCACCAAATGTATTCAAGTATGATTTGCACGACTATGTATTAATTATATAGTAGAATCATATTGATAGAATTTATGGATGGGATTTAAGTATCAGATGAATAGAAAATAAAGGATGAGGGATCTAAGTGATCTAAGTTCTCTTTAGTATCTGTTACTGCTTGTCACTGGAAATGCCTCCTCTTATTCCTCATTTCCATACAATAAAACATCTTAATCATTCAGTACTCCTCTGTCATGATAAATTAGTGCCATTTCCCCCATTGATCTATATGTTTGTCAATATATTTTTTACATCTGCTTTGATTATTTTAGATCAGGGTCTGAAAGAAAAGAGCTTGAAGTAGTAGAAAACACATAGGACCTGCAGTTGGAATACTTGAGTGGTCCCAACTACTGTTAGAAACTCTGGGATGCTCAGAAAGCTATCAGGCTTCAGGGTCCTTAGAACCAAAAGGACTGGTCTTGTGGTCTCTAAGTTTCCTAGGAGCTCTAGAAGTATATGACTATATCTGCTTGCCATCCCATTAACTCCAAGTAAAGATGGATTATACTTTCTCAACTCTGACCTTTTGGGCTCAAAACTTTACTATCAACTTATATGAAGAAAAGTATTCCCTATGTAAACCCCATTTGCTGAATTTGGGGTTGAAGTTAAAAGTCTTTGTTTATTGATTTGGTACACAAGATTGGAATACTGGAATTTGAGTACTAGAATCAGCCTTCTAGAAAAGATTGCCAAGAAAAGCTTAAAAGCAAGTGTGTTCTCTAATTTGTTTTTCAAAGTATTAGAAATATAGTTGCAAGGATAATGTTTTGTGGATTGTGCTATCCATCCTCTCTATTTTGCTGATGTCACACGGAGGTGTCAATTAAAGATGATATGTGCAAATCATTTAAAGCCCTAAAGAGAAAAAGGAAAAGGTTACAAAATATAAGGTCATGCCCAGGCAATTAAGGAAGCAATAAATGGAAATTATAAATGGCAGGCAAACCAAGCCTATAAGAAATAGTATGGGCTTTAAATCTCAGAGACTGTTTTAGGAGGCTGTGTGTATCCGGCCTTCATGTGGAACATGTCATAAATTGAACAATGTCTTTTAGAAACACAAGCATTGGATTGTATGTAAGTTTCCTCTTGTCTATTTGGTGTTGATAAAATTTATCAGTCTCGAAGTATTATTTTCAGGAATTGTTTTAAAAAAAAATAAGAGCCTTTACTATTTATAGTCCTTCTCTTAAAAAATCAAGCATATGGCATACAGGATATTGGTAAATGCAAATGCATACTTCTTTAAATAGACAATTATGTGCTTATATATGACACTACACTTCTCTGTGCTATATTATTGATACGAAAATTCAGTACCAATATTATCTGTTGAAACGAATAACATCAGAATATAAATTCATGCTGCTTCAAAGTGTAAACTTGTCTAGCTTTACAGCCCAAGTAATTCAAATATTTTAAAGTTTATTTATTGGATTCTCTCTCTCCTGATATTTACATATGAAAAAGAGACTCGTGTAAAAAGTATCACATGTGCTATTTTCATAGAGCCAGAGGAAAATCAGAATGTAGGTGATCAATCAACCCTGCTGAGTTTTACACTCTTATCACTAGCTTAATGTAGTGTTTGCCAGAGTACAGCGAGATGATCCTGACAACATCATGATTTCGGTGTGATGATGTTCTCGCTAGACTTATCTCTGCCCCCAACACAGTGTGGCACCCGGAGGGGTTTGGAGCAGTGGAGCACCACAGAGGTTGCTGGTGCTTGTTTACATGATGGTGTGGGGCTGGTGGGAACCTGGAAATGTTAAAAGGGGAACCAACTTGCCTTCATTGCAATTTAACAAGCCAGTCAGACCTTCAAAGCAGGCATCACCTAAGGGAACCAAAGCAGAACAGAATTTCATGGTGGGTATGTTGAAGGCTGTATGTTTTGGGGGAGGGTTAAGTGGGTTTTGGGTTTTGTTTTTTAATTTTTTCTTCTGTTTGGAACATGTGTCCTATCATTCTTCCTTCTGTTCCCAGCTTCCATGTCATTTTGGTAACTCTTCAGACTATTATATTATATCTAAGTCATTATATGTGAATTATATACATATATAATTATATGTATATAATGTGTGTACATATGTTTATACATACATATGTATGTATACATACATATAATGTATGTACATATATATGTATATAATTCACATATATATAACTTAATTCTATTATATAATTGCTGTGGCTGGCTTTTGGTTAGGGTTTGGAATGGTGTATTTCTAACTTCATTATTGACATTCTGTTTTACAAGCCACTTTGAACCTAAGAGGGCACTCAGGAATTGGCTTCTATCATACGTTAGGAATGAAATATGCTCAGAGATACCTGTTAGATCATAATGTAAAATCCACATTAAATGATTTACCAAATTATTTTAAATGCTTTCAAAATGAAATTCTCCCTAAACAGAATCTTTTTCCCCCTCAGAAAGTATCTGCTCACCAAAGTAACCAAGTGTGACATTCAGTGTTGATGGACAGAGTTTAAAATGCCCTTGGTCAAGAGTACTCTTCATATTTGCTCAACAAAATTCAGATTTCCATCTGAATGGCTATTATGCACAGCTAAAAAGAGGTATGATTTTTGTTGATGTTGTTTGTTTTCCTTTTAACCCCACCAGGTGTATGAAGTTGGCTCAGATGCTTCAGGATGTTTCGGTCACTTCCAAGGTCTTAAATGTATTCTGCATGATTAAGGAACTCTGAAGGGCCTGATGTGAGCCTGAGGTACATGAAAAAGCAGTGGTATAGAATAAGAGTGAAAAAAAAAATAGGAGATCAGTCCTAGTTCTGCCACTTCCTACTTGGGTGGCTTTAGGCAAGTTGCTTAATCTTTCTGAGCTTCATTTTCTCCCTTTGCAAAATGGGAATAAAATGGCTGCCCTATGCACAGGGATCAAAGGCCATATGTATTAAAGTGCTTTGGAAGTTGCTAGTAGGATACACATTTAAGGCTGATTATTGTCAGTATTATATGAAACTGTAGAAAACTGGCATAAGAAGAGAAGAAAAATATCAAAGAGGTGGGAGACAATGAGCATGAGAAACTCATGGGCATAAAACCATTGTCACGAAATATGGGGAACAAAGTCTGGGGGATTTGCAGGCTCTAGGAGTCACTGGCTGGACCTCTGAATCATGGCAGCCCTAGCACTGTGGCTCCAGAACAGGAAAAACAACACAACACAACACAAAACCAGATGTGCCACTGTTGAATATACCAGCTTCCTCCCTTGGCACATTTGAAAATATAAAGATTTTGAGTCAGTGCTGGTTGGATAATCATGAACAAATTATATAATCTTATTGAGTATCAATTTCCTCAGTTTTAAAATGAGTTTACCATCCATTTCTTACAGACCTGATGTAGGATTAGATGATGCACCTAGTTCCTAGCATCGTATCAGCATAGAAAATGCTTTCAATTTTGTGTTTTGTGTTTCTTCCCTGTCACCAAGATCCATTGCTCTGCTCATGACCTCTTTTTGCTTTCTCTTTCATTACAGAATCCTGTGTATCTTACTCTGGTCCTACTCTTCCCGGTGAGTCTTCCATTAATAGATCAGCCATACAGTTCACTAAAATTTAAGTTGCCTATTGAGTAGTCAGTAGGAAACAGATGTTCAACCTATTTGTAAAATACTATTTCCTCAGAAATTTTTAAACTCCAGTTTAAAGACTCATAAGGTAAGGTAAAGGTAAGGTAAGGCAAAGACTCTGTGTACCCAAGTCCTCTCAAGTTTTTATTTGCTATTGAATGGTTGTCAAAAAGTAAACTGGGGGTGCCTGAGTGGCTCAGTCAGTTAAGCGTCTGCCTGGGATCGAGTCCCACATGGGGCTCCCTGCCCTGCTGGGAGTCTACATCTCCCTCTCCCTCTACCCTTGCCCCAGCTTGTGCATGCACGTGTGCTCTCTCTCTCTTAAATAAATACAATCTTTTTAAAAATAAATTAAATAAATAAAAGTAAATTGTGTGCTTCTTTTCCCAAAGCACTTTCAGATCACAAGCTGTTATTTTAGTGGAAGCATTTTCCCAAGTAAAGAATGCCCAGCTTCTTCCCTGGCAAAATGTTTCACTCTCTCCCACAGACAAGTTTTGCAAAGTGAAAAATCAATGGTGTTAACATCGATCTTTAGTTTTCCTCTATCAGGATCTCTGATGCTTTAGTCCTGTATGCTGAAGATAGAGTTATTGAGTAACAATAACCTCTAAACATATTCATGATGCTGGAAGACTATGATGTAGACAAAGAAATTATGACCTATATCTATTAGAGAGAAAATTCAGGGTAGATACATCAGTTTCTTAATCTAGCACTGTGGAACTTGTGATTTACACATCATGGAATGATGGATGATCGAGTGATATAATATGACTTCATCACGAGAGAATGGCCGGCACTATTACTGCGGGGGAAAGAAAGCCGTATACCAGCATTTCCTGACAGGACCCCGTGCTAATTAAATTTTAAACTGTATTTTTTTATGATGCTTTATGGAACCAAGATCACTACTTTCGACCATTTATCTCCATGCTTTTGTTCATGTATTTCTTCATTCCCTCGATCACCAACATACTTGTTCATTCAGTAATTTTCTACTGAGTTCTCTGTGTGGCAAGTGCTCTAAGAGATCATGTTCCTAGACACAGAAGAAGGGGCCTCTTTCCTAGTTCATCAAGGAACAAGGAGTCTGTGGGGCCAAGGAAATATGCCTCCCCCTTTGAATCCATAATTTGGATACCCACGAAATCCGGATTTCCTATCTAAATAACCCTGAGCCCCTTGCAGGCTCAGAGAATCAACTTTGTCCTAGTCAGGGCTGATAGGACAATGGTGTGTCTCTCTTTAGCCCTGAGGAGTGGCCACTGTATAGCTGTGTGGAGGGGTAGTTTCTGTGGAAAAGCTTAGATGTACATCATGGGGTTTCCACAGACTCTGTACATGTAAGCAGAGTGAGAGGCTGAGGTGGAAATAGAAGGGACACAGACTATAGGCCAGAAGACTCCAATTGTAAACTTTCCCCAAGTCCTGCCCATAGTTGAGATGGGCCTGGTAAGAGGTAACACTAATACAAAGGTGGATGGAATACATTTTTCTATGTTGGTAAATTATAACATTTGAGAAATCTCCCTCTTTTCCTTCCACATCTTGATGTTATTAGAAGGATGTTATGTAAGTGAGCCAATAGGGCCTTCTATATTGCCTCTATGTTATTTATTTATTTCTTCAAAGCAAGCAGAAATTCATTAGCTCAAAAGTCTGCTGGTACCAAACTCAAGCTTTTGTGAATCCCATTGTTTTAAATATGTTTAAATATGTTCTCAAGAAACAGATTTTTAGCCATTTAGACCTGCCTGCTTTGCATACCCCAAGAAGTAGAACCCAGCATTTGATAGCCACAGATGAAACCCAGGGTCTATTTTAAAAAACAAAAACGATCACCCCCCGAACTCCAAAAACCAAGAAGATGCAGTTGTCCTTTGGAGCTCTCTGACCCAGTTTCCCACTGTGCAGCTCAACGACATTACCTAGCAGATAACTCCCCTTTCCAGCCTCTCTCTCTCTCTCTCTCTATCTCTCCCCCCTTTCCTTCCTCCCTCTCTCTCTCATAGGAGTTTCCTTGTCCTCTTCCCCTTCTGGATGGTGGCCTCAAGCCAGAGCCTCTGAGGCTCTCCTGCTGTGGGGGACTTCCTCTGCATTCCAACCTTTCAGTGTTCTTCAAAGTTTGGGTATGCTACTGCTATGTCATGGTCATATCTTTTTCCTTGATCAGGCCCCAAATTCCCAAACTCATTTCCTACAAGGAAAATCATTTTTTTTCCCTAAGCTGTAGAACGCTGGTTGGCAAACTCTGACCAGATTTGGCCTACTGCTTGTTTCTGTACAAACTGCAAGTCAAGAATGGTTTTTACATTATAAATGATTGGACAATGGGTTTGGTTGGTAGGGAATGGTTCTTAAGGATTTGGAATCTGTCTTTTACCTTCCTTGCTATATGAGATTTCAGTTGTTCTCAAAGGTGTTTGACTTATGTTTTTAGAAGGACTTTCCCTTTGATTCTGGATCAGAAGAAAAAAGCTCAACTGTGGGTTTGTAACGCACTCTCCCCTTCTCTGGATACCTGAGGTCTTGCTGTCCCTCAGACATCTCTATAAAATGTCATTGGCATTTACTCTTGGAAAGATCAGGAGAGTTCTTATGTAGGTATGTTTTATCAGAAAATACCTGTTTCACTGATACTTAATACCTGATCAGGATACTTTGCAAATTACCGGAAGTTTATGGATTTATAAGATGCAGCTCACTTGAACACAGAAGTTAGTAATATAAATTCTTCATCCACACAATAAGCCTATGATGTTTTATTTCATTAATCAACTGCGGGGTTTTTTCTTCCCTTTGATGTCTGTAAGTTCTTTATATATTGGGGATAGTTTTCATTTTTCAGTTGTAAGTGTACAATTTGTATTTAGTATCACTTTTTTAGAGCACAATTTTTGATAAACAGAAGTTCTTTGTTATAGTGTAATCAGATTTGTTAAATTTGTGATCCTATATTACAATTCCTGAAATGTCCTCTGTGACCCTATAATTCTATATTTAGTTAAATTAATTAACTAATTAATTAATTTTAAGATTTCATCAATTCATTTGACAGAGAGAGAGATCACAAGCAGGCAGAGAGGCAGGCAGAGAGAGAGGGGGAAGCAGGCTCCCTGCTGAGCACAGAGCCCGATGTGGGGCTCAATCCTAGGACCCTGAGATCATGACCTGAGCCGAAGGCAGAGGCTTAACCCTCTGAGCCACCCAGACACCCCCTAAATTCTATATTTTATTCTAAGAGTTTTAGGGTTTTACTTTTTCCTCCTCCAGCTTTTTATTTTGAAATAGTCATATCTATTAAAAAGCTAAGAGAATAGTACAAGGATTATCATATACTCTTGCCCCAGAGTTACCGATTGACTTGCTCTCCTTAGATGTATATGTGTGTTGCATGTGAATACACATATGCAGGTATATGCAGATATGTCTACTACTTATTTGGTTATTTATATCTAGATGTATTAAGAAGAGCTTTACCTCCCTCTTTTTCTCCTTCCCAATTTGTGCAATATTAATACAAACTCAAAGATTTTTTTTCAACTTAATATTATGTAACCTATTAGAACCATCATATCTTTTGTCCCAAATTTGGCTAGGGAGAACCCTTTCAAGATGGCTTCTCTGTTCTTTTGAGATGTCCTGATTAATCTTGTTGGTTGGGTTTTGGTCACAAAAACAGTATTTAGGGCTCACTTTGTATTTTCCCCGCTGCAGATTTAGAAAAGTAATTTCTCTGTTTTTTCCTTACTAAGAAGTGGTAGTTAGACACAAATACATGGGCATCAGAGATGTACTACCTGCCCTCATGTATCATTGCTTCTATGCCCTTTTGGTGAGAAGATCAGGAAAACATTTTTAATAAAATATTTGTGGTAGATATACTTTGAGATGACCTTCAATAACCTCTGCCTATTTGTATTCACACCTTGGCTTAATCTCTTCCCCTTGGGTATGAGCCAGATTTAATGACTCATCCTAGTAAATAGAATGTGGCAGAAATTATAGGATGTTGCTTCTAAGAGTAGGTTATAAAGAGACTGTGGCTTCTGTTTGGATGATTTTTTTCACTCTCTTGCTTGCTCCCACAGAAGTAAGCCAGGTGCTATGTCATAAGTTACCTTAAGGAGAGGTCCACAACCAAGGGAGGGGGAGAGAGACTTTCAGCCAATAGTCAGTGAGTAACTGAGGCTTTCAGGAAACAGCTGATGAGTAACCTGGTGAATAAGCTTAGCAACAGTTTGTTTCCAGTCACACTTCAGGGGAGATTGAAGTTCTAACTGTTTTAGTGCAAATTCCTCAGAGACCTGAAGCAAGAGGCACCAACTCAGCTGCATGTATATTACAAAGATACTTTAAGGCGATGCTAGGGGCGCCTGGGTGGCTCAGTGGGTTAAAGCCTCTGCCTTTGGCTCAGGTCATGATCTCAGGGTCCTGGGATCGAGCCCCACATCGGGCTCTCTGCTCAGCAGGAAGCCTGCTTCCCCCTCTCTCTTTGCCTACATGTGATCTCTCTCTCTCTGTGTGTCAAATAAATAAATAAAATCTTTAAAAAGAAAAGAAAAGAAAAAAAGATGATGCTATAATTCTACACAGCAACACAATAGAAAATTTAAGAAGTTCTGGGTACCCATAAGATAATCCTGACCGCTTAAATGGGATCTTTTTCATGTATTGGCAAAAACAAAAAATAGAGGTCAACAAAGGGATTAAATAAACTGAGCATAACCCATGTTTATACCATATTTAGGAAACAAAGGATAGTATGAACATCAAATTTGATCTAAGTGGCAATATGAACACTCCTTCCAGTGAAATGAGAATGACGTGAGAGTTAGAAGCAGATGGTACAGACAAGGAGTCAGGGAAGCAGATAGGCTAGGCATAATGGGATTAGGTTGCAAACATTTCAAAAAAGAGGAAGTGTGACTCTAGTGACAAAACACTCACATGAGATCATTGACTACATATGAACTGAAATGGGAGAAGCTTGACAGTGCATGAGAACAGAGATGGGAATCGTGGGAAGGCATGGGTTCTGAGAGATGAAAGTCTGTCAGAGAAAATGGAGATACTTCTTGGACACTTCCTGGTAAAAGGGGTTGGGAGTGGGGGGGCAGGAGAAAGGTGTAAATTAAGGATACTGAAGAACCAAAAGACTGTCAAATAATCAGAAGATACTGCAATCTTTAATACATAAGAAATGGCATCATTGATTAAAGAAACTCCAGTTGACCATACCTAGAAAGCTGAGTGCAAGCACATTCCTATATGAGATGGAAACTAAAAAACACGAGGATCAATTAAAAAGAGTTCACTAATAATAGGAAATTCTAACACACCAAAACAGATCTAAACAAGTGCACAGAATCAAAAATAAGTGAGTACATAGAAACTTTTTAAGAGCATATTAAAAAAATAGGGATATATATTCCAAGCTTTAACCTTATCATAGAAAATACACCTTTTTCTCAAATGCATAATGATATTAACAGAAATTGTCTGTATACTAGTCACAAAGAAAATATTGGCAACTTCCAGGTAGTAGAAATCCAGCAAACAAAACTCACTTATCATAAAGGAATCAAGCTAAATATTATTAAGAAATGACTATTAGAAAAAAATAATAAACAATTGTTTAGTGAAAGGAAAAATACAAAATAAAAGTGGAGAATTTCTAAAAATGTAATCACAGAGATAATTCTAGGTATTAAAACTTATGAGATATATTTAAGGCAGTGATCAGGAATTTGCTATTTATATTTATAAAAATATATGGTTCAATTTTCGGGAAAAGCATTAGAAAAATCAAGTTAATTCACCATACTAACATATAGGAGGAGAAATATTATCTCCATGGGTGTTGAGAAAGTAATTTGGAAAAAATAGTACTCAATCATTATTTAAAAGGTTCACAAGAATTAATTAATATTTTCTTAACCTTGTAAAATTATAAACTACAGATCTAAAGCCAGCATCCCATTTAAATGGGAAAAAATTCAGTATTTCCACTAAGGTCAGGAATAAGATATATATGCACATTTTCCCTAAGTCTCTTGTGGCCTGGGAAACATGCTGGGCCAAGGAAACATAAATTTGTCTTCAGGGCTGGTAAGGTATCTGGAATCTATAGGGCAGGATACTGGAAAGGAAGAATCCTCAGAAGAAGGCGTCGTAGAAATCTACATAGAGAATTCTTAGGATTTGGACTCAATTCTAAACTGTACATTTGCCGAGAAAAACTGACAAATGCCTAACAGAGAACAGCTCTATTGGGGATTTCAACTGAAACTAGAACAGAGACTTTACAAGTAACATTCTTTAGCAGAGATGTGCATTTCAGGGCAGCCTCAGCAGAAAGACCTGGGTGGATACCCTAAAGATTCAGTTCAGACCAGAGCATCTACAACTCGGGAGTAAGAAACTACACTATAGGACTAACGGGAATATTGAAATGGGCCTGCCTTAAGAAAGCCTAAAAGCAAGCCTTGACAAGATGACAAGATGATCTGCCAATAATTTCACCATCTGCCAGACACAATTCAACACACTTAGAAAAAAAAAGAACATAATGCAAATCTGTGATGTATAATTCATGACGTCTCACTTAAAGTAAGAAAAAGCATTGGGCATGAGAAGAGGCAAGAAAATAGGACGAATATTCAAGAGTTTACAAGTGTCAGTGGGAGACCTCTGATGACTCAGGTGTTGGAGTTAACAGAAAAAAAACTTTATGATAACCATTAAAAATATATTAAGTGGTCTGTTCATAAAGTATAGATGTTTAGGTAATTTAAGCAGGGAAGTGAAACCCCTATGGAAGAAGACATGAAAATTCCAGAACTGGAAAGCTAAATATGGGAAATAAATTCATTAGATGTACCTGGTCACAGACAAGTCACAGCAAGAAAACTGATTGGGAACTCAAGAAATAATAATATGATTTATGTAATTTGAAGCATAGAGAGAAAAAATAGTAAAAAAAATTATTAAAAAGAAGAGTCTATGACATGTAAGAATATAGGAAATAGTCTAACATGCAAGGAACTGGAGAGCCATAAAAAGAATCAAGAGGGAATGTGCAGAACAAATATTTGAAAAACTACTGGCTCAATTTTTTTTTTCTAAAATAGCGAAGGACAGCAATGCAGAGATCCATAAATCTCAGCAAACCCTAAACAAGGTAAATAAAAAGAAAATTACACTTAGGCACAAAATAGTCACACTAATAACGAGATAATTAAAAAAAAGAAGAAAACATTAAAATAGTAAGAAGAAAAAATAGCCCATCATACTGAGGAGAAAACAATAAAAATGACAGCTGGTTATCTCATCAGAAAAAAAAAATGGAACACAGAGATAATGCAATGTCATAATTAAAGAACTGAAAGAAATAGGGGTAAACCTAGGATTCTGTACTGAATGAAAATTTGCTTCAATAATAAAGACTAAATAAAGATATTTTTAATAACCGTGGAAAGTTAAGGACAATATAGTAATATCTAGACTAACTTATTAAAATTGATAGAGACTTAGCTAAAATGTCATTAGAAGTATATAAAGAATATTAAAAATAGTTGATTAATTCAAAAGGAGGTGGAGGAAGTACATCTACAATAGAGAATAGTAGAAATAAATAGCAGTCTTATCAATAAACCAAATGGGATTTGGGGTCAATCATTCCATTTCAATGACAGAAAGTATAACACTAGATGAAAAACTCAACTATGTGCTGCTTATTATAACAGAAACATTTTAAATGCAAGCAAAAATTTAAAAGTAAGAGAATGGAACAAAATATACCATGCAAATTATAAGCACAAAGAAGATGTTGTCATCTACTGTGAAACAATGTAGACTCCAAGGTAATATATATTACCAAAGATAACATTTCTTAATGAAAATGGAGCTAATTTATTAAGAAATAACAGTCTTAATTATGCATAGCAAATAGGTAGTTTAAAAAAACATAAAGCAAAAATTGACAGAACTAAAAGAACTAGATATATCTCCAAAATCATAGAGATTTTAACAATTATTTTTGTAGCCAAAATTAAAATGAGACAAAATGAGTAACAATATAAAATAATATGAACAAGGTTATTAATTAAACTGGCCAACTTCACATTTATAAAACACCATGCCCAATAACTTCAAAGTGTACATTATTTTAATGTTCACATAAAATTTTTATCAAAATGGATCAAATATTGTCTCATGAAAAAGTCAGTGAATTCAAAGTGATTGCACCATGCTGAGTATATGCTCGGATAATAATAAATTTTTACTAGTATCCAATAAAAAAGATAAAAATCTCTCTTTGAAAACTAAACAATATACCACTAAATAATCCAGGATTCTCCCCCCCCAAAAAACCCCTATAATGAATATAGAAAATATTTTGAGCTAACTATTAATACACATTTCAAATTATCATGGATGTATCTAAAACAGTGCTGAGAGAAATATTTTACATCCATATATAACAAAAGAGGATACACTAAAACCACCTCAGAGGAGTGGTTTTAGAGGATTTCACCTCAGAGGAGCAAATTAAATCTAATAAGTACAAAGGCAAATAAAAAATAAAAATATATTTATTTAACTTTTCCTAGTATTACTGAGATTTAATTGACATACAGTATTGTGTAAGTCTAAGTTGTCCCACATAATGATTTGATATATGTTGATATTGTGAAATGATTACCACAGTAAGTTTCTTAACACATCCATTTTCTCACATTGTTATAATTTTTTAAATTTAGTTTCAAGTGTTTATTTAAATTCCAGTTGGTGAACATATAGTGTAATATAGTTTCAAGTGTAGATTCAGATGAATTTAGCTATTCATCACTTACATACAACACCCAGTGCTAATCACAAGTGCCCTCCTTGATATCCCCATCCCTCCACCCACCACCCCTCTGGTGACTATCAGTTTGTTCTCTATAGTTGAGATTATTTTATGGTTTGCTCTCTCTAATTCCACCCCCCCCCGCCCATGTTCATTTATTTCTTAAATTCTAGACATAAGTGAAATCATATGGTATTTGTTTTTTCTCTAACTTATTTCATTTAGTGCAATACTCTCTAGCTCTGTACACATCCTTGCAAATGGCAAGATTTCATTCTTTTTATGGATGAGTAATCACTATGGGGGATATATATATATATATCCCTTTATCCCTTTATCCCTTTGTAACTCAATGGACATTGGGCTCTTTCCATAATTTGGCTATTATTGATAGTACTGCTATAAACATCAGGGTGCATGTATCTCTTTGGATTATTATTTTTGTATCCTTTGGATAAATACCTAGTAATGCAATTGCTGCATCATAGGGGAGCTCTATTTTTAACTTTTTGAGGAAGCTCCATACTGTTTTCCAGAGTGGCCACACTAGTTTGCATTCCCACCAGCAGTGTAAGAGAGTTCCCCTTTCTCCTCATCCTCGCCGACACCTGTTGTTTCCTGTGTTGTTATTTTAGCCATTCTGACCAGTGTGAGGTAGTATCTCATTGTAGTTTTGATTTTTATTTCCCTGACAATGACTGATGTTGGGCATCTTTCATCTATCTGTTTGCTGTCTGTATGTCTTCTTTGGAAAAATGTTTATTCATGTATTCTGCCCATCATTTAACTGGATTATTTGTTTTTTTGGTGGTGAGTTTGGTAAGTTCTTTATATATTTGGATACTAACACTTTATCATATATGTCATTTGCAAATACATTTTCCCATTCTGAAGGTTGCCTTTTAGTTTTCACATAGTTATAATTTTTGTGTATGATGAAAATTTCAAGATTTACTCTCTTGACACCTTCTAAATATATAACAGAGTATTATCAATCATAGTTACAGTGATGTAACTGTATGTGTATAGAGATATGTATACCTACCTATGCATATCATATTCACTTTATCCATTCATGCATCAATGGAGAATGAGGTTATTTCCATGTCTTGGTTATTATAAATAATGCTGCAAGGAACATGGGGTGCGGATATTTTTTCCAGATAATAATTTCATTTTCTTCAGCTATATACTCAGAAGTGGAATTGCTGGATCATATGGTAGTTCTCTTTAATTTTTTGAAGAGCTTTGACCTTGTCTTCCGTAGTGGCTATACCAGTTTTCCCACCAGCAGTGCACAAGGGTTCCCTTTTCTCCACATCCTTGCCAGCACTTCTTATCTTTGTTTTTTTGATGATAGCCAGTCTAACATGTGTGAAGTATTCTCTCATTGTGGTTTTGATTTGTATTTCCCTGATTCTTAGTGATACTGACCACCTTTGCATGTACCTGTTGGTCATCTGAAAATCATCTTTGGGGAAAAAAAATTTCTATTCAGATCTTTTGCCTATTTTAATCAATTATTATTATTATTGTTACTGCTATTGATTAGTGTGGGCTCCTTATATATATATTGGATTACAATATATATATATATATATTGTAATATATATATATCGGATATGTGGCTTGCAAATATTTTTTCCATTCTTTGGATTGCCATAACATTTTATTGTTGTTGTTGTTGTTTTCTGTGTTGAAGCTTCTTAATTTGATGTAGTCCCGCTCACTTATTTTTGCATATTTTTTCCAGAAAGGGACACCAACTCAGTTCTGTACATAGGTAGAACTGTTGACTAGGATCCCTACTAGAGCATCACTGCAAGAGGCATGTGTTCTGCCAAGGTCTGAGTACTGGTTGCTGTAAGGGCCACCTGCTCTTCTGTCTCAATTTGACCTTTAGGGGTCAAGCTCCACAGTTTGGCCCTGTGATCCTGAGCACGTGTAACCTGACTGAGCCCCTAAGAAGTGTCCTGCAATGCTAGGGGGCTGGATGTCCACCTTGGGCTGTCTTTATCCTACTAGAAAAACTGTAAGCCTGGGCAGGCTCTCTCAGTGCAGCACTGTGCTGGCCTGAAGGAGGGGCAGTGTGGTCAGAGTGCAGCTGTCCCTCCTACGCTTTTAATGTGGTCCTTCTTCGTATATATGATCCAAAAGGATGCTTCAGCTTCACCTTTGTATTCTGGGCTTTTCACTCTGGCGTCTTGTCTGTCACTATGCTTGCTAGTCTTCTTGTGAGGGGCTGAAGTTGGAAACAACCTATGTTGCCATCTTAATGACATGATTCCACAATAAAAATATTAGTGGAAAGCAATAACATGAAAAGCGCTAAGCAACAGGGAAAATGAATATAGAATCTAAACTTGTTTTTTGAAAATGATTATAAATTAAGATTACTAAGACCAAAGATAATCAAGGAGATATGACAGAAAGCAGATTTTGACAACAGCAGAAGTAAAAAAAAGGGACATTATTATAGTTCATGCATTTATAAAAGTCAATATATGATAAATAAAATTTTGCAAAAATACTCAATGCATTAGACAAATGCATAAATTCCTTGAAATATAAAACTTTAACAAACTAATGAAAATAATAGGAGAACTCAAGAGTCTTGTATCTGTTAAAGTTTTTAATCTGTGTCTCATGTACAAAACTAAGTTATCAGATGGACTTAATAATTCATTCTATGAAATATTTAGAAAAATTATAAAAGTAAAGTCATACAAATGCTTTCAAAGAATAGAGAGAAAGGAAAATGTGTATAGGACAAGCACAATGCAGATGTCACCAATATTGGTAATGCAAAGAAGGTTCAACACTGCTCATCCTACAGATGTTAAAAAGTTAATAAAAGAATATCACAGACAGTATTATGCCAACAAACCTGACAACTTAGATGACATATTGAAATTCCCTGAAAAACATAAACTACCAAACTTAGCTCTGAAAGCAGGAACCTGAATTGCCTGACAGCTATTAAATACGTTCAATTGACCATTAACATTTTTCCCAAAGAAAACTCTAGAGCTGAAACCAACAAATATTTCTAGAAGAAATAACTACAATTCTATGCAAAATATTTCTGAACATAGATGAGGAGGAAATCCTTCTCCAATTTATGAGGCCAGAGTTGCACTGATACAGTTTGCACTCTTACACTTTACTGTATGCAAATTGTATCTCAATAAAATTTATAAGGAAGGTGTAATTATATACTTTATATAAATGTTTACATATTTAATATGCATTTATTAAATATTTGTCCCTGTTTATATGTTTATATACATAAATATGCTACCCATACACATATCAATGTATATACATATAAAGTATATATATGTATATGGTGAGAGAGAGAGAGTGAGCGTGCACACAAGTTCAAAAGAGAGGGTTTTAATCATTTTCTGGACACACAGATCAATGGAACAGAATAGAAAGCTCAGAAATAAGCCCATGTGTATACAATCAGCTAATTTTTGACAAGAGCACCAAGAATACAAATGGGGAAAGGACAGTCTCTTCAATAAATGGTGATGGGAAAACTGGATATCCATATGCAAAAGAATGAAGTTCAACCTTTACCTTATACCCTACACAAAAATCAACACAAAATGGATTAAAGACTTAAAATAAGACTTGAAACTGTAGAACTCCTAAAAGAAAATATAGAGAAAACACTTTACATTGGTCTTGGCAATGATTTTTTGAATATAACACAAAAAGCACATGCACCAAAATAAAAAATATATACAAATGGACTATGTTAAACTAAAAAGCTTCTGCCTGGCAAAGGAAACAATCAACAAAATATAAGAGCAACCTATGAAATGGGGAAAAAGTATTTGCAAACCATATGTCTGATAAGGGGTTAATGTATGTCTTCAGAAAACATAAAAATGGCCAACAGATATATGGAAAGGTGCTCAATATCACTAGTCAGATAAATGCAAATCAAAAACCACAATGTGATATCTCCTCACACCTGTTAAAATGGCTATTATCAGAAAATATTAGAAATAGGGGCGCCTGGGTGGCTTAGTGGGTTAAAGCCTCTGCCTTTGGCTCAGGTCATGATCTCAGGGTCCGGGGATCGAGCCCCGCATTGTGCTCTCTGCCCAGCAGGGAGCCTGCTTCCCCCTCTCTCTCTGCCTCCCTCTCTGCCTACTTGTGATCTCTCTCTCTGTCTCAAAAAAAAAAAAAAAAAAAGAAATAACAAGTGTTAGCAGGGTTGTGGAGAAAAGGGAAGCCTTGTGCACTGTTGGTGGTAATGCAAATTTAAACAGACACTGGACAAAAGTATGGAGGTTCCACAAAAAATTAAAAATGCAACTACAATATGATCCAGCAATTCAGTTTCTGGGTATATTTCCAAAGGAAATGAAACCGCCATCTAAAGGAGATATCTTTACTCCCACATTCATTGCAGCATTATTCACAATAGCCAAGACATGGAAACAACCTAAATACCCATCAACAGATGAATGGATAAAGAAAATGTGATACACATAGGCGCATGCGCACATGCGCACACACACGAATACTGTTCAGTGATTAAAAAAAAAGGAAGAAGAAGGAAATCCTGCCATTAGTGCACACCATGCATGAATTTTTAGGACAAGTGAAATAAGTCAGGCAGAGAAAGACAGATACTGTGTGATCTCACTTATATCTGGAATCTAAAAAGTCCTAACTTGAGGGTACCTGGCTGGCTCAGTTGATAGGGCATGTGACTCCTGATCTCAGGATCATGAGTTTGAACCTCACATTGGGTGTGGAGCCTACTTAAAAACAAACAAAAAACCAAAAAACAAATAAAAAAGCCTAACTTCAAGAAACAGCCAGAGGTGAGGGTGCCTAGAGTTAACAGTGCTGTATTATAAAATTTGCTAGGAGAGTAGATTTTATATTAAGTGTTCTCACACACATACAAATAATTAATTATAATATAATGGCAGGTGGAAACCTTGGAAGATGACGGATATGTTTATGGCTTTGATGGTGGTGACGGATTTATGGGTGTGTACTTCTCCCCTAACTTGAGTGGTACATGTAATATGTTCAACTTTTTCCAAGTTGAACTCTTTCCAACTTTTTTTTCCAACTTTTTCTAAGTTGAACCGCAATAAATTGTTTTTTTTTTTATTCTCTGCACACCAAAATTCTCTCTTCTCACATCCAGAAACACAACCCTAATTAATCTCCTATCATTATTTTGTGAGGAATTCAAATTTTCCCACTGAACTTACGTAATAGGACATTGAACATGGCAGATCCTATATTCAGGTGACAGTCTTCTTAGATCAATTTGAAAATTCTCTCTTAGTATCTGAAGCTTCTATAAATAAATGGATTCTTTCTGGTAGGAACATTGTACTTTAAGTATAAATATGTTACTTTGCACCAAAGTGCAAAATATGGTTTGGATTAAGTATGTAAAGGATGATACTTTAAAATATTGTCACTCAAATCTATATGTCATTATGTTAGATTTTTTAGGAATGGAACACAAAAGAGGTATGCTTAGTTGTCAATGGTGTAGGAGGTGCTTTTTTTTAGACTGAGTGTAAGATAGGGTGTCTTTCCTTAGAGACTCCAGTCATTTAGCCACTTGCTATTCAATGTGTGCCTTGAAGAACCAGCATCATGAGCCCTGGCACCTCACAGGGGTTTGTTAGTGATGCAGAATCTCGGGCTTAGCCCTGACCTAATGAGTCAGATTCTGATTTTAACAAGATCTCCAGGAGGTAAGTAATGTGCACAATAATTTTGAAAAGCACAGATTAAACCTACTACAATAGAAAGATAAGTGACAGCAGGAAGAAAACCTGGTTCCTGAATATTCTCAGTTGCCAAAGACTATGATAGACCTTTAACATCTCCTCCCTCCTCTCTGTTCTAATTCTGCTTTACAACACTTAGCCTGTATTCACTCTTGCCAGGAATCTTATAATAACTTCTAAACTGTTCACCTTTTCCACCTTGCCCCACTCTTGGATTTGAAATCACCCAATTCCAACTTAGCCTGTCTCAGAATGGAGAATGTATAAAGGGAGAATGTGTTTGAGTCACTTTGAAAATTTTGAGACTTGGAATATATTAATTATTGCTAAGGGAAAATAAAAATTAATAAATTCCAGAAGAGATTTAGTATTTCCAAATGCTGTAAAATATGTATACCAGAGATAAACATATATAAGATTATTTTAGAGATGAAGTGTAGAAATGAAGAAAAACTATTGCAGCTAAAGGAAAGATCAATAGAATCCAAATTTTAAAAAAATACAAATAATGAGTTAAGCTTCTTAGTGAAAAGGAAACCTCAAAAAAAGGAAAAAGAAATGATATGTTAATAATATCCAAAGGGGTTTTCAAAGAAATAAATAAGGATTATATATATATATATATATATAAATACTAATTAATGAGGAGAAGATAATGAAATCCACAAAGACTTTGAAATGATTACGATATTGACCTGGTTTCTAAAATCATCTTTAACAAAAGATTAAAAAAAGCCAAAAAATTAAATAAATAAAGCATAGGTAGGAAGTTGAAACAATTAGCATGCAATGAAGATCTTGTTAAACACAGGGAAGACAGGGTCATTTTGGAAATAAACCTTTTTGTTTTTCCACCATACAATCCATAATGTTGAGAAACACACACACACACACACACACACACACAAATTTTGTGCCACATTTTCAAGACAGAATAGGGAGACATTATCTGTTCAGTGAGCTGGTTTCCCAATGATGAGTGCAGCTTTGTTTATTTTCACAGGTAACTCGAGACTATGAAAGAGAAAACCTTTGAGCAAACAAGACACTGTTTTCTTAAAAGGAGAGCAGCAGTCATCTCAACTCTTAGTAAAATAAGGAGACAAATCCTAAGATAAATATTGGAAGACATCTAGAGGATAAATGAATTATGAAAAGCAAGCAGTATGATTTTTAAAAGAAAAAAAAAATCATGCCAGGCAAATTTAATTGCTTTTTTTTTCCTTGTGGATCAAGTTATGAGATTAATAGATGAAAGCAGAAATAGATGTGGTATATCTTGATTTCAGCAAAGCAAAAGGATAGAATATCTTATAAAAATTTACTCAAAGAATTAGTTTAAATTAGCTTGGATATGAATACTTTTATATAGAATAAAAATTGGTTGAAGTATCACATAAAAGGGCTCATAATAAGTGGCAGTTTTTCTAGGAGGGAGGCAGTGTGTAGAGAGCAGCTTACAAGGGTTGGTGGTGGGTCCAGTTCTTTTAAACAGGCTCATTAATGGTGGGAATGAGGAAGTAAACAGCATACTAATTAAATTCACAGATAGTGC
Source organism: Nasua narica (assembly GCA_028533885.1). Taxonomy (NCBI): domain Eukaryota; kingdom Metazoa; phylum Chordata; class Mammalia; order Carnivora; family Procyonidae; genus Nasua; species Nasua narica. Next base: position 13,005,032 of record CM052813.1, read on the forward strand.
TAAGTTGGGAAATATTGCACACAACCCCAAGACTGGAAAAGTAATAATGAGCCCTGAGCAGTTTTAATATTTGGTCAAAACTTCATTTTGATTTATCCAACTTGGGATAGTCATTGGGGAGAAAAAATCTTAGGCCACATAAGAGACTCAAGATGCCCCCCAAAGCTGCTGTGCTAATTGGTATCTATTCAAGAACCAACCAGCATTCAGAGCCTTCATCATTTGATTTAAAACAATCCAAAGCCTAGCTGGTTTGAAAATGCTACTTTAAATCCCTGATATTCTTGTGGTCAAACCAAGGCCTACTATTTATTGGCTCTGTTCCTTTAGAGTACAGAGATTAGTTTTAAGACATCTCATTTCCGGGAAGAGATTAAGAAAAAATAAAGGTGGTCCAGAATACAATGGGGAAGTCCCACTAGGAAAGTTTACTTACCATGTTATCTCTACTGGATGTTTGCTTCATTTGTTGATAAACCTCCATTCCTTTCACTTGACTAATTTTATGTCCAGTACCGTCCTATAAGAAAATGGTAGGAGATTTATGAATAAAGATATTTGTTAAACTATTACATATGTTAGCAAAATATACTGGAAATAATGTCAAAGATAGATTACATTACAATAATATAAAGGATAAGTTTGCAGCTAGAGGAAATATTTTCAAAGCATTGTTACAATTGAAATAAAATGTCAAATGAAAATAAAGACAACAATAAATCTGATGCCACATTATAACATACAGTATCTTCCCAGTCTTACAATTGTATATGGCCTAAGAAAAAATATTGAGGAAGATTCAACGAAGTTTTTTTTTTTTTTTTTAAAGATTTTATTTATTTATTTGACAGAGAGAGAGAGATCACAAGTAGGCAGAGAGGCAGGCAGAGAGAGAGGGGGAAGCAGGCTCCCCACTGAGCAGGGAGGCCCATGCGGGGCTCGATCCCAGGACCCTGAGATCATGACCTGAGCCAAAAGCAGAGGCTTTAACCCGCTGAGCCACCCAGGCGCCCCTGATTCAATGAAGTTTAAAAAATGATTATCTCTGGGTAGCTGATGATTACTGGAAATTCATTTTAGTTTCGTATTTCACTGAATTTTTAAAGGTTATTTTCCTTTAATTTAAGTATTAAAGTTTCATAATATTTCATACAGCTATCAATATAAAAGACAAAAATGAAAATTTTAAGGCATGGGCACATATTAAAAAAAAAAGAAAGTTTCAGGACTTATACATTAATTACTCAAGGAAGCCAAAGTCACGGAGAACCCTCTACCCATAACTATTTGTAAACCAGATTCAAAAAACAGACCAAAAATAGGGCTGTATTAAAAGTTCATTTCGTAAGAACACTGTGGTGACATGGGACAACTTTGTAATATATATACATATAAAAGCTGATAAAAGCTCAAACTTATTTGTTCCATAGTCACTTTGGAATACTATTAGAAATCTTGAGATTTTCCCCCAGTCATTGAACTCATTTTTCCCCCTAAATATACAGCAGTGTTTCCATGCATGGTACCTAGAATGGATAAGGATTTTGAGGTTAAAGAGTTTTATGACAAAACTTATTGATACGTTCTTTCTTAATGCTGTAAGTTATATGAATTGTTTTTAAAAAAGATTTTTAAAAATTCACTGTGTTCCAACCCAAACATAAGCTTAAAATACAAGTCAATTTCTTTGTTGATACAAGGGATGCTCACCTAACCTATATTGTTATTTCATACAATTTATCTCTCAAAAGTGAAATATCATCCATGATTCATACAAAGGCATTGTATTGAAAACGTGCAGAATACATTGCATGCAGCAAAATTAAGGATTTGAGTCTGGAGATCAAAACTTCTTTGTGCTTCTTCTCTGATCCTGTCTTTATCAAGTGATACAAAACAGTGCTGTTCATCTACTCTATAGTGTGAGGGTGTTCATCTTGTTTTACCAAAGGGGATCTTGATCTTTCCACTGGTTTGTCCACATCTCTTATAAGAATGTCAGCAGGAACCGTACTGTTTTTAGACTAATAGCATAGAAAACAGAAATATTATAGCAGCTACTCTGCATGTGGTAATCATTTTGAAAAACTGCAGTTTAGATACTCACAAGGAGCTTTCATTGCAATCTGCACTGTGTCAAACAGTAAGACTATCTTTATTTAGGGTCGTGTTAACTTTTCAAAAAAAAAAGAGTACAGTAAAAATAACGGACATTGCTTGCTTTACTTCCTGATACGAGAAGGTGTGAAATGTATGGCATAGATGTTTATTCTCGTATTTTAACATACTTATATTTAACGGAATTAGCTCCAATTATCCTGAAGGTGTTCATTCCTTTTCTAACTTCCTTTGGATTTTTGATGTTTTACTTTCATGATCTAGGACCCTCCCACTGATTTCATTCAATTAACAAGTAACAGCATGTCCATACTTGTTCAATTCTTCAAATATGAGGTTAGTTTTAGGATGTTTTAGTTAGTGTCCAAAGTTCTCTTGCCCCGATGGCCCTCTGAAGGCCATCTAGTAGCACTTGTTTATTAGCTTCTTTGCTGTGTTATCATAGAAACTACTTATCGAGGCCTCCAAAGACTTTTTATTTGATATTTCTGATTACTCAGTTTATGTACATAGACTTTATAATAAATTGGTTTGGGGACGCCTGGATGGCTCAGTTGGTTGAGCGGCTGCCTTTGGCTCAGGTCATGATCCCGGCATCTTGGGATCGAGTCCCGCATCGGCTCCTTGCTCCGCAGGGAGCCTGCTCCTGTCTCTGCCTCTGCCTGCCTCTCTGCCTGCTTGTGTTCTCTGTTAAATGTATAAATAAAATCTTTAAAAAAAAAAATTGGTTTGGACTCTGGTAATGGTTGATGTTTTGGTGCAAACCATACATAATTCAATGACACAGTTACAACATCATTCCATTTCTTACAAATTCTACTCTTTTAAATACAAAGAAAGATTGATGCCATCCCAAACTCATTTTAATGAAAATTTAAAATGACTTGTTTATTCAAAACATGTTCATAAGTTCAGAAAATAATTTCTTAAAAAGATAGCAATTACTGAAAAGCTAAGCTTCTTTTAAAAAAATGGAACTTAAGTGAATGAAGAATAGTAAAGCCATTCAAAATTTTTGCCAGATAATAAATGAAAATATCTAATATTTCTTTAAATATAAAATTTCCAATATGCACTTTATCCTAGATGAAAGGTTATCTAGATGATATCCTAGATGAAAGGTTAAATACTACTTTTAGCTTCCATTAATGAGTAATTATCAGTGAAAATTTTAGAATATAAATAAAAATGCTGGATATGCAATATAATAAATGTATATATTCATACAAAGAATAGACATTACTTGAATTCCAAATTGATGTCTGATAACTTATTCCAATGGAACACAGAGTTTCTTTTCTTAAAACAGAGAGCCTTTCTTAGAATGTATTTCCAATGGGATGTTTTATATAGACATGTAATGGAATGCATAAAGAATGACTTTCATAGCCTGTTATTCCCTAAACTCTTCTCATATTCTTTATGTAGAGAGCAATGCCATACTTTGAACACATTTTAGCATTCTTAGTTAACACCATCTTTTGTTTCTTTAGTACCAGCTCATTAACAAATTGTACAATTTTGACCCACACGTCATTTTTCTATGTTAAACTTTTAATCTAATACCATCAATGTTTATAACATAATTTTCTTATTTTACAGCAAAATCTCCCTAATATTACTCTCTGTAGAGTAAATAGAATCAACTCACTATACTTGACACATACCTTCTTAGTTCTCAGGCCTTGCCATAGCATCATCATGCTCATCAATATCACTATTACGATCATTATCCTCAATATTTTCATTAAGGTTTACTGAGTATTTGCTATTTCTAGAAGTTGAATATTCAATATTCTTTATTTCAGTAATACATATAATAATATATTTCAAATTACTTATAATAATCCTTTATTAGTAAAATATTTAAATAACTATAAATGCCAGTTCTACTGGCATACTATATTACTGGCATAATATTTTCCTCCTTTCTAAATTACACATTATTATAAATCTGTCTAAGAGTATATATGAGAAATCTGTTTAATATTATATATAATCAAAATGTCCTTCAGCAAACTGTAATTCCTAAAACAATTTTCTTATAATAATTTAAAAAATTATTATTAATGGTCTGTACAATTTGTTTTTCTGCACTTTATTTTTTATTTTTATTCCTCTGTATTTTTTTTTTAAGATTTTATTTATTTGATAGAGAGAGAGAGAGAGAGATCACAAGTAGGCAGAGAGGCAGGCAGAGAGAGAGAGGGAAGCAGGCTCCCTGCCAAGCAGAGAGCCCGATGTGGGGCTTGATCCCAGGACCCTGAGATCATGACCTGAGCCGAAGGCAGAGGCTTTAACCCACTGAGCCACCCAGGCGCCCTATTCCTCTGTATTTTAAAGAGGACACTGTTTTCTTTGATTTAAATAGCATAAAATTCAATTTTATTATTATTTCAGTATACCAAAGTATACTGCATAATATTTATTTGTGGGCATATAAAATCAACATACTTTTATTTTAGTACACCTGTAAATATCAAAGTAGACCATTTTCATATGCATTGATAAATAATACATGAAATATTGGTATTTTATATCATAGATTATGAAGCCAAGGTAGCTTATTAATCACAGATACACGGGAAAAGCATTACTCAAAATGTCATATACCCAGGAACCTATTCATTGGAGAAAACCAGATATGATCAGCAATGAATGTGGATTTGACCTAACAATCTAATAATTGTTTAGAGTATCTGACAAACCTGCTTTTTAAATCTGGCATATGTTGGATCACATGGCTATACAATGTTAAATTATGAGACCTGGGGTGTTTGGGTGGGTCCATTGGTTAAGCCTTTGGCTTAGGTCATGATCTCAGGATCCTGGGATCGAGCCCTGCATTGGGCTTCCTCCTCAGGGGGGAATCTGCTTCTCCCTCTCCCTCTGTTCCTCATGCTGCCTGTGTGTGTGCTTTCTCTCTCTTTCTCTCAAATAAATAAAATCTTTAAAAAAAATTTTTTAAATAAATTATGAGACCAAATCTTTAAGAGAAATATTTGGAAGAATTGCTTAAAGTCTCACACTGAATACATAATAGAATGTTAAGTAATAACGAGCAAACATTCTTATTATTGCTATTATTATTATTATGTTATAATTATAGCTGACATTTTAAAAATGTATTTAGTGCCAGGCACTCCCATATATCTAACACTCCAATTAATTTATATCTTTGCCATGCTTACTTTATCCCATTTGCTGTACCCCTAAATATTTTACCATGTTTTTCTTAAGGACAAGGGTATTCTGATTTTTTACAAAAACACAGTACAATAACAAATTCCAGATTGTTTGGCTTTATACAATCCTGTCAGTTAATATGAAATACATGTTGAAATTTATTAATTGTCCCAGCACTGTCAGTTATAGCTATGATAATTTTCACAGAGGTAGGTAGGACCTAATACAGAGCCACACATGGTGGTTACTTGCTGTACTTCTTTATTCTTCCTTAACTGGAAGAATTTATGACATGAATATGCTTTTTTTAAAGTACGAGCATATTGTTTTATAGAATGTCTCTCAATTTGGGTTCTTCTACTGTGTCTTTATGATTATATTTAGGTTATCTGTTTTTAGTAGGAATGCTATGTTCTCAATGTATCATATCAGGGGGTACCTAATGCTAGTTTGAGATTATTTGTAATGCCTACTTTGATCATTTTATTAAATTGTTTTGTGCAGTTTATTTTTCACTATAAAGTTACTGTTTTCTAAATATCTCTAAATAATGTATTTCTAAATAATACAGTTGATCCTTGAACAGCACAGGGATTAGGAACACCACTCCCCCATGCAGTCACAAATCTGCATATAATTTTTGACTACCTAAAAACTTAACTACTAACAGACTTTCTGTTGACTGGAAGCTTCACTCTTAACATAAACAGTCAATTAACACATATTTTGTATGCTATACAAATTATATACTGTATTCTTACAATAAATTAGGCTAGAGAAAAGAAAATGTAATTAAGAAAAGTCATAAGAAGGAGAAAATACATTTACAGTATTGTACTATATTTACTGAAAACAAAATCTGCATTTAACTGGATCTGTACAGTTCAAACCTGTGTTGTTCAAGGGTCAACTGTGACGTGTGAAATTATCCTATTCCTTTTCAAAATATCTCTCAGTATCTTTGATTATCCTTTGCATTCTTTGGTGATTCCTGCTTCAAAAAATTATTACTATAACTGTTTCAAAAAAAGGCGATCTTGTATTGTTCCTTCTTCAGTTGTTAATTGATATTCTATGAAAGGCTTGTTCCCCTTTTTGGATATAAATTATCAGTCTAACACAGGGATTCTTATTTTATTCAATGGTTTAAAATTAATTTTTGTGGCTACTTATTTAAATGTTAAAGCTTTCCAAGATTTGGCCCTGGTGAGTCCCTTCAAGAGACTCCTTCACATGTTTGAAGTCTGCCTGCCATCTAAAATAATAATAATGATGATAATAATAACAATAACTGCTGTCTTACTTTCTGATATAACCTGAGCCAGTCTTATTCTGTATCTCCTCAAACCCAGCCCTGATTCAGTCATTTCTCCTAGGTACACTGTTCCTTTTATTTGGAAAAGATGTTTAGAAACCAAGATTTGGTTGCTAGATATGCTTACTGCTGGCAGGGTATTACAGCCCTAAAGACCAAACTCTTAACCAAAGACAGACAATCGACTCTGGGCAGAATAGAAAAAGGAGATGAAATAAAGTTTCTATACATAAGCTTATAGTATATTAATTCAACAAATTCAACATTTGGGCAAAGCATAGGACAGACAGTAGGTTATAAAACAGGATTCTAGGTATAATTTTGTACAGATCCTCATGTAAAGAACTTATAATCACAACTTGTCCTAACAACAAGAAAAAGCTGAACACTATGAAAAATCAACAAATCTTACAAAGGTAAGAGAGGGGAGGAGACGATTGGAGAGACAGGCAGATGAACACAAGGAGCAGAGGTATACTGGAGTAGACAGGAGCAGCAACAGCCATGGAACTAGAACCAACATAGGAAAACCTGAACTGTCCTTGATGAATTGCTGGAGCTTTTGTGTGGACAAGTCTAAGAGTTAAAAACTCCAGGGGGATCCCCTGCACTACAATGAGATTTAGCTCCCAGGAGCTCACCCGGATTCCTACAGTAAATACTCAGGGAAAATTCCCTTGTGCTTCCACCAGGGGGAGGGGGACAGGAACCATTTTGAAATATGCCAAAGCACTTTGTTCTTAACAAGGTATGTCCTCAGGGGAAACTACTTAACCAGAGCCTAACCTGTTGGGGTCTTATCAGAGTCTAATTAACATGGGGGAAGGGAAATACCCAAATCCAGGCCACTCTAGAAATCTTCTGCCACCTAAGTGGGGAGGAAATAAGTACTGAGAAACCCTTGTGAAGTTCGTAGTCCAGAGGCAGAGGCCCACTAAAACACTAGGATCTCATTGCAGGACTACAGAACCTCCCCTCCCCCCACCTCACCTCACCACCACATTGTTAGTGGCCTATTGAATGCAATTTCTTTTCCCCTGTACATCATGTCTGACTATCAAGAAAAAATTACACATGCTAGAAGGCAAAAAAACTACAATTTGAAGAGACAGAGCAAGCACCAGAATCAGACAGTGCAGGGATGTTGGAATTGTCAGACTGGGAATTTAACCCACCTATAATTAATATGGTAGGGCTCTCCTGGCTAAAGTAAACAACATGGATGAACAGATGCATAATATAAGCAGGGATTGAAATTTTAAGAAAGAAACAAAAAGAGATGCTAGAGATCAAAAATACTGTAAGAGAAATGAAAAAAATGCCTTTGATAGGCTTATTCATAGAGTGGGCATGTCTGAGGGAAGAATCTCCGAGCTTGAGGCTATATTGGTGTAATATCTCATTTTTAACAAGTATATTCATACAAATGATAACATACAACAGTGGTGTTTAACTTTGTTAAAACTTCAAACAAATTTGTCAGAATGAAGTATCTAGATTTTTAAAAAATATACTATATCCATCCACTTAGTTGTGAAAGAAACATCAAGTTGTACTACAGTAGTTGGTGAGCATACAGTAGAGGAGATGGGACTGGGCGGATTCTTGAAGAAAAGGTTCTGATTTTCACTGTTGAAATGAAAACATTGTTATTCCAAACTGAAAGAAACACGATCAAAGGCAGATAAATATAGCGTGTTTAGAGGGAAAAATTTATTCTGGAAAAAAAATGGATGGGTTTTCTCTAATTTAGGTAGACTGAGTCCAATTTTCAAATTATGAAAGGAGAATCTATTCTCAATTCTTTAGCAGAAGAGTAGTAATATAATGAAATCATTAGAACATCAGATATCTGTTGTTGTTTTATATTTGTTTTCATAATCTTCCTTTTTTCAAATGTGGAAAAGTTTTGACTTGCTTTTTGTTATTCAGGTGGGAAAAGGTGTAGTTAGAGGAAAACTGACTACTTAACTCCCAAATCCCTGGTCTTAATCACTGTTGTACTGAGTACAACCTCTTCACCAGAATTCCTTCTCATTCCTATCCATGCTGGTTCTAGGACTGCTTAGCCACCCTGATTTCCCAGCCCTTCTTGCAGTTAGGACGGGTTGCCACTATGTCATTACCAATATATCGTGAATGGACCATGCCAATTAGGTCCTGGACATGAAAACTTCTACTATACAAAGGACCACAGGCTAGAGGGGATACAGAGAAATCACTTAAAGGAAACTGGATCCTAAAACAATCCTGTGGAGCATAGCCACTCACCCTCTGGGAAGATTTGCCACATTGCAGATCTCTTTGTCACTAAAGCCTAGCTGTACTTTTATGCTATATGAAAATGTTCCACTTGAAAAGCATCTATCTTTTATCTCTTATACTGATGACTAATGTGAAGTTGTGTCAGACAGAGGCTGCACTGGTCTAGGAATCTTGGAAGGAAGGAAGGAAAGGAAAGGAAGAAAGGGAGAGAGAGAGGGAGGGAAGGAGGAGAAAGAAAGATAACGAAAAGACTTTACATGACAAAATTTACTTTTTTTGAATGTATAAAGATTATTAGTGAATTACCTGAATTGTGCAACCAGTATTATCTAATTTAAAAACATTGTATCAGTCCAAAACTATCCATATGCATCAGACATGGATTTACTTCGTCTGCCTACAGAGATTCCATCAGAACCATCACTTGAAGCTTTTATAATACCACAATATCTTGCCTAACATTGCCTCAAACCAGGGGCCCCGTTTTGGCAAAGATGTAACAATGGGTGCCTAAAGGTGGAATCCACTGTTTGTTAGACCTCACTATTGAGAATCATGTAGCCTAAAACAATGGGAGAAATTGTTAGTTTCGGCAAAGGGGTTAGCTTGAGGGACATTATCATACAGGGTTTGAGTCCTGTCCTCCAGGATGTAGTATTTGTGGCAAACCAAAGGCCAATGCACACTGTCCTCTCTCTAAAAACTAGAGAATGGATCTAGAAACACTGAGGCAGGATTACGGTTGGCCTCTCTCACCCAAAGAACCATCTGTAGAAAAATGCTCCAAATCCCTCAACTTTAGATTCTTCTAGATAGCTTTCTTTTTTCCCCTTGGTGGAGGAAAGAGAGCGAGCTGTGGACAGGAGGAACACATCTACCCGTGGACAAACAATAAAGTTTTCACTGATCTTGAAGCTCAAGCTATCACCTGATAGCTCTGGCACTTTACTGCCACTAGAACAGCAGGGAAAAGTAAGAGCTACTATACTTACAGAGATGATAGACTGACTACCATAAAAAATATACATATACTACATACTACAGCAAGGAGAAATATATCAGAGCCTCGGTGACTGCATGGATGGTCTGGGTATTTCTTTATGTAATGTTAACAATGTTTGGGAATATTCCCATAGAAAGGCAAGTTAACTAAAAGTTCACATCTCTCATAGGTATAAGTCTGAGTCACCTCGTTGTTCATGGACTCCACATTTATCAAAGAGCTTGTTGGAGGTAAAGAATGCTAGTATGGTTGATTGAGAAAGAAAACTGAAAATATCACATAAGGCTTTGGATTAATTAAGCTGCAGTGGTTGGGGCGATAGCCTGTTTTATTAACACTCAAACTGAATATATATAGGGAGATTCCTGCTTATTACCTTCAAGAAGACTTGCATGAATTGGATTTAATGGAGGGCACATGGGATCTGAGTGGTGCAAAAAGTGGACTACACTGGATAGATACCTCTTAAACTCTTCTTGAAATACTCTCCCCCTAATCTTATTACAACCTCTGCTGTGGTGACCTGTTCTATTTTTTTTTTTTTTTGACCTGTTCTATTTTGTTCAGTCAGTTTCACATAGTGAAATGTAACAGCACTTTAATGTAGGCTCAAACTGTGCACTTCATGTCCTAATCTTGGACTGATCACTTACATATATATATATATATATATATATATATATAGTGCAGAAGTGCAGGTAAGTTCATCCATTCTGGGGCATCTCTCAATCAGTGAACGAGGGAGCTGACTGACAGTCTTTCTTTAGTCACGAAGTCTCTGAAGATACAGCCCCTGGCAGATAGCCCATGGTATCAAGCGTCCAGTCGCCTGTAGAGGTGGCCAGTGTAATAAAGTTTCTTCATTCCCTGTTTTGCTCTTTCTGTTCCAGATTTCTTCTCTCTGCACGGCACTCCTAAAGAAAGTACTTGATCTTGAACTTCTGGCCCAGGTCCTGATTTATAAGGAACATAAGCTAAGTTAAATATCACAGGCTCAAGTGGATGTCTAGGTAAATGTGAATGAGTTTTCTCATGGAGCACAGAACTGACTGGAGAAAGCAGCTAAGAGCTCTTGAACTTCCCAAGATTGAGAAGGCTTGTGGCCAACAGTTTTTCATCCTTTCAAGGGTAGTGAATTGCTAAGAAGGCTACCAGAAGTGAAGGTTGGAAAGAGAATAGAACAGCTCTAGGAAACTGACAACTAAAGACAATGGCTAAGCTATGAGAATTAAGAGTATATGTAAAGATGAAGCAAGGGCCAAGAAAGACAAGTTACTCCTGAACAGTGACCAGCAAGAATACAGAATAACATATAGGCCAGGTACAACTCCACCTGTGTGTTCCAAACCCACCCCAGAAGACTTTATATCATTTCCAGAAAGGTATGCAAACTGGATGAGAGAATACCAATTTTTTATTTGCATTTTACCTAAAGAGACAGAGACTTAAACCAGTAAATTACCATAAATTGGTAAGACATAATTCCATCATCAATAGAAATAATTGTGCACAAGCAAGATGAATTTCCAATAGATAACTATTGTTTTAAATTCTACAGGGGGATTTAAAAGTGTTTGGAAATATAAATTATAATCTCATTAAAGCTATAAATCCAAATTAAATGGTGCATTGTTAGAGCAGATTATTTAGTGTTCTAGACAAAGATATGCTACCAAAATAACATCCTATCAACATATACGGCTCTATTTAATGAGATATAGTATATGTCTAGTGTTTTGTTTTTGTTAGGTGAATGAATCATGAGTTCATCTAGGAGATACACAGAATACTTTTTACCTTCCTTTTCTTATTATTTTAATATATAATTTTAATCATATGATTATTTTTGTATCCTTTAGAAAGAAAACCCTTGGGCTGAATTGTGTTCTTGTCAATTTAGTTAAATTGGAAGCTATGTGTTCTGGAATTTCCTCTCTGGAAGGTCTGAAGTTAGAGTTGGCTGAAAGAGGAACTCATGTGAGATTTGGAGGAACACGGAAGTGAAGACTATTACTGGTAGAGGTTCATGGGTCATCTAGAGTGACAGGCAGACACAGACGTCCTTGGTGGTCCCAGCGTGCCCTCATACTTCTCTGATCTACTTCCAGCTCTTCATCCTGACTGGTGGCCCTGCTGACTCTCAAGGTCCCCAGGCCCAGCCAGAGGAGCTGGCCTGTGGAGTCACGGGCGTGGCAGCTGCACCTAGAAAATGGCTTTCCAGGTATCTTCTTTTTTAAAGATATTTTTTATTTATTACAGAGAGAGAGAGAGAGAGAGAGAGAGCACAAGGTGGGGGAGGGTCAGAAGGAGAAGCAGACTCCCCAGTGAGCAAGGAGCCCGATGTGGGACTCGATCCCAAGACCCAGGGATCATGACCTGAGCTGAAGCCAGACGCTTAAGTGACTGAGCTACCTGGGTGCCCGCCAGGTATCTTTCAACGAATACATCTTTGCAGTTCCATGTTGAAGGCTGAATATACTTGGCTCCTCAGATTTTCCTGTAAATTCTGATTTGTTCACCCAAGTCGGGGCTTCAGTAGGAATGATTATTGATTCTTTCTCTGATCTTCTGCCTTCCTCCTTCCATATCTTCATATTCTCAGCTTTGCTCACATGTTGCGGAAGGGCTAATCCACAGAATACATTCTCCATTCACAAAGTACTCTTTGTACCTCTGCTTTAGTGAATGAACCCTGACTCCTACAACTCCAAATTAATCCCATGCTTAATGAAACAGATGTTTGTTGGGCACCCCTCTTAACCTAGATCTGGGCTTAAGCACTGATGATTCAAAGATCTTCAAGATTAGCAGGAATAATTTAATCATGATTAAATAGTAACTATACTTTCAAATAGGTTATTACTTCAATCCAAAATTCATTTCAGCATTTAAAGACACTGATGATCCAAACCTTACGTAATCCTGATAAGCATAATAACATTTTTGCTTCTGGCAGTACCCCTAGCAGTAAGTCTGCTTCCCAAGTCCACTGGGCTATAGCTTTGGGGAGTACAAAGAGTAGTGACCGTAAGTCTGAGCCTGCTTTTACTGGTAGAACAACTCTCACTATTTTATCTGCATCTGTTATGAAGGAAAATATATTACCGTGGATCTCTTAAACCCAGACCAGACATTTGAACTGTCATTTTCACCTCTGATTTCCATCAAGGTTCACAAAGCTTTTAAAGGCACTCAGTAATGTATCCTGTATATCAAGATCCACAAAAGGCGACGTTTCTGTTCTACAGGGGTGAGAGGCAGAGTGCCGGACTCTTTGTAGTCCACGACCAGGGAGTTCAAAAGCACCAACAAAGGACTTTTATGCAGCCAAGGACTTTTTTCTATGACTTTTATTCTGAGCAAAATGTATTCAGCCAAGGAAGAATGGGAAATAGTGGTCTTAAAATAATTTCCGTGGCAGAAACTGGATTTCAAATGGTATAATGAACTAATGTGCAGTAAAGGGATGGAAATAATTAGCCAGACAAGGCATTTGATAGAGTTAGCAGAAAAATAATTGATCTACATTTTATCTGGTTCTTTTAAAAAAAGGAATAGATGGGCAAATTAATAAAGTCTTTGATACCTATAATCCAAAACTTATACATGACAAATATTGGCATACCATCTTGTGATACAACATACAGATTTGATTAAGGTTCAGTCATTTGTTCCCTTTATGAGCCCAAGAATATGCTCTTTTTCATAATGGAAATTTCCATTTTCCATTCGGAGATGTAATTTTAGTACATAAATCTTGTTTATCGATTGGTTATTTATAACTTTCATAATTTCACAGAGACATTGACAAAATATATGGAGTATGAACACAATGAAATTGTATCCTTCAAAAAACATTGGAACAAGACTGGAAACAATGAAAAAAAACATTTTTACCTGCCTTGTGAAAAAGCTGAAACTATTCCCTGGACACTCAGTTTACATATTTCGGTTCATTTATTTAGCTGTAGCACGAAATTGTGTTGATCTATCCATACTCTGAATTAGGAATGGAGTTAGTGGTTATGAAACTTTTATTTCCTTAGCACAAAGATGAATCACTTACAGAAGATGGAAATCAGCTTCCTAGGAAATCACATAGTTCACTCTGATTGCCCCATCTTAGGGTCCTTCCTGGGGGCCCATCATGTCCTGGTGGCATGGCCAGGAGCTTTGGGCTCTTACTTCTGCTCCAAAGAGAATGTACTTTTTAATCCAATGACTTTATAGCTCTTCAGTGATTGATTTCAGTACTGGAAACACTGGCAGTTTGAAATTTGTCTGCTGCCTGGAGCTTTGCCCCAACTTTGGTATCCATTTGATCTAGTTTCCTATATGTAGCTTCTTTGGGACTTCATGACCCATCTCTCCATTTCTATCTGATCTTAGTATCCAGCTCTAGTTTGACACATGCTCTGTCCTTATATGTAACTATCTGCTACCCTATATTGTAGAGGTGAAAAGCATAACCATCCATTCATGTTCATTTCTCCACAGGAGTTTGTTCTTTGCTCTTCTCAACTTGACCTAAATGTATTGTTTCCAATTTTCCAACCAAGTTATTCTTCTAAGTACTGGTGTTATAAAATGTTTGCATAGTTTTTGAATGGCATTCGGTGATACATACTGTAGATTAAAATACACATTATTTCTATTATCTGCATTATTGTCTATAATAATAGTTACCATTATTATTACTTCATTTTTTAAAATTTTTTATTAACATATAATGTATTATTTGCCCCAGGGTACATGTCTGTGAATCATCAGGCTTACACATTTCACAGCATTTGCCATAGCACATACCCTCCCCAATGTCCATATCCCTACCCCCCCACCTCCCAGCAACCCTTAGTTTGTTTCGTGAGTTTAGTAGTCTCTTATGGTTTGTCTCCTTCCCCATCCCATCTTGTTTCATTTCTCTTCCCCACCCACCAAACCCCCTGCCCTGCCTCTCAAATTCTTCATATCAGAGCGATCATTTGATAATTGTCTTTCTCTGACTGACTTTTTCATTTAGCATAATACCCTCTAGTTTCATCCACGTCGTTGCAAATGGCAAGATTTCATTTCTCTTGATGGCTGCATAGTATTCCATTGTATATATATACCACTTCTTCTCTATCCATTCATCTGTTGATGGACATCTAGGTTCTTTCCATAGTTTGG
>CM052813.1:13020587-13089625 GCA_028533885.1 Nasua narica
AATTGTAAATGGAATTGACTCCTTAATTTCTCTTTCTTCTGTTTTGCTATTTGTGTATATAGGAATGCAACTGATTTCTGTGCATTAATTTTATATCCTGACACTTGATTGAATTCCTGTATGAATTCTAGCAGTCTTGGAGTGGAGTCTTTTGGGTTTTCCACATAAAGTCATTTTTTTTTTAAAGCAGAACTATGAGCCATGACTGTGGTAACGGATTGAGGCATGTTGTACAATCCTTAGAGCTTTGGAGTGCACTCCACACGGTGGCCCTAGTACTAGCTAGACACTTTAAAAATAATTCCTTTTTAATCCTTACAATAGCAATACAAGGTAGTTGTTATTCCTCTCATTTTATAAAGGGTGAATCTAAAGTTCAGTAAAATTTAGTCTTATGCTCAAAGTCTTGCAGCTGAGAAGTTGTAAAATGGAGTTTTTATTTCAAGTTCAACTCCAAACCCCATGCTTTTGTCATTATGCCTTGACTTCACACTAATTTTTAAACATCATATACAATATTACTTACCTATGTCAATTCTTTCTTGTGAATATTCCCTGCATTTCACACATTTCCTTAAGTCATTAAGTCTTAAGGAGAAGGGTAGTAAGGGAATGCAGAAATACACCAAACTTTACATAAGGCAGGACGTAATTTGAATTTGTCTCTAAAGGCAATTTGTTTAGTTCTAAATTTGGGAAATGCTGGAGTTATCTCTATTATAATGTCACCATCACTACTAGGAATATTTTCAAGGTTCTAGACATACGGTCTGAGCTGATCAGCAATTGAATACACTGATTCTTCTTAGATACTTTTCCTTAGCCTTCTGGAAGTGGTAAAGGACACATTCTGTGACTGTACTGGACACATTTGTTCACTGGCTATTCATCAAGATGAGGAGCATGTCAAAAACTATGTCTGGGTTTTTCAAACTCTTTTTGGGGGGATACTCAATTTGTTAACAAACTGATTTCACTATCTCTTTAAAAAATTCTTTTGAAGACCAATATATTAAATTCAAATAAAATAAATTTAAAAAGCTACTTGAAATAGTCATTTGCAATGTACTATGGCTAGGTAAGATAATGTCATTAGGGGAAGTTGGCTGAAATGCAAAAGGTAACAGTAGAATTTTTGTAATTCTTATGAGTCACACTATTAAACAATAAAAAGTTCTAAAAATGTGAAAAAGTTATAAAAATTATTTGTACTCATTGTTTTATTTTCTTTTTAAAATCAGACACATGATTCCTTCTAGTTGTCATTAACTGAAATATCATTCTTTTTTTTTTAAGATTTTATTTGTTTATTTGACACAGAGAGAGAGAGAGAGAGATCACAAGTAGGCAGAGAGGCAAGCAGAGAGAGAGGGGGAAGCAGGCTCCCCGCTGAGCAGAGAGCCCGATGCGGGGCTCGATCCTAGGACCCTGGGATCATGACCTGAGCCGAAGGCAGAGGCTTTAACCCGCTGAGCCACCCAGGCGCCCCAATTTTTTAAAAATTTTCATTTAAATTTTAGTTAACATACAGTGCAATTTTGGTGTTAGAAGTAGAGCTCAGTGATTCATCACTCACATACAACACCCAGTGCTCATCACAAGTGCCCTCTTTAATGCTCATCGCCCATCAAGCTCATCTCCCACCCACCTCCCCTCATCAACCCTCAGTTTGTTCTCTCTTGTTAAGAGTTTCTTATGGTTTGTTTCCCTCTCTCCTTTTTTCTACGCACTTCCCATATGTTCATCTGCTTTGTTTCTTAAATTCCACATATGACTGAAATGATTTGGTATTTGTCTTTCTCTGAAAGCATGATACATTGTAGCTCCATCCACATTGCTGCAATGGCAAGATTTCATTTTTTTGATGGTTGAGTAATATTCTATTGTATATACATACATATTCTTTATCCATTCATCAGTCGATGGACATTTGGGCTCTCTCTATAGTTTGGGTGTTGTTGATAATGCTGCTACAAACATCAGGGTGCATGTACACCTTCAAATCTGTATTTCTGTATCCTTTGGGTAAATACCTAGTAGTGCAATTGCTGGATCACAGGGTAATTCTATTTTTAGTTTTTGGAGGAAGCTCCATACTGTTCTCCAGAGTGGTTGTACCAGTTTGCATTCCCACCAACAGTGTAAGAGGGTTCCCCTTCCTCTGCAACCTCGCCAACACCTGTTGTTCGTGTTGTTAATTTTACCCATTCTGACAGGTGTGAGGTGATTTGTTATTTCCCAGATGAAAAGTGATGCTGAACATCTTTTCATGTGTTGGGTATTCATCTGGATGTCTTTTTTGGAAAAGTGTCTATTCATGGCTTCTGACCATTTCTTTTTTTTTTTTAATTGTTCTTTGGGTGTTGAGTTTGATAAGTTCCTTGTATTTTGGATACTAACCTTTTATCAGACATGTCATTTGCAAATATCTCCATTCTGTAGGCTGCTTTTAGTTGGAAATATCATTCATTAATCACAATACAATTAATTCTGCAATGGTGGTCACATTTATCCATATAGGAATTAATTCTAGTATAGTAAAAGATTTAGGGCTAACACAATTAACATAATAGTGTACAGAGGAGAAAATAACAACAACAAAAAAGAAATTAGAAGCAGGTTCCCATGAAAAACATTTAAATATACATTTTAGATTGTCTGAACTTAGAGTAAATCCTGAAATCATTTTCCCTGCCCAACGAATGTTTATGAACATCTGTTAGCAACAACAACAACAAAAAGTTTAGAAGTAACAATTTAAGTTTCAGTTGGAAGGAAACCATAGGGCTGAAAGACATTTCTTTATTTTCTTCTTTATCATCATCATCATCTTTGTTACCATTTGGCACCTTTTTTTAAAGATTTTAGTTATTTATTTGAGAGAGAGAGAGAGAGAGAGCGCGCGCGCACACAAACTGGGGGGAGTGAGAGAGGGAGAAGCAGACTCCCCGCTGAGCAGGGAGCTCTAAGCAGGGCTCAATCCCAGGACCCCGAAATCATGACCTGAGCAGAAGGCAGACACTTCACTGACTGAGCCACCCAGGCGCCCCTATTTGGTACCTTTTTTTGAATTAGGCACTGTTCTAATGTATTAACAAGTTTCATAATAGAATCCCTTAGATTCTAGCTCAAACTACCCATACATGATAAAAATATGTAAGAATAATAGAAACAACTCAACTGATTGGTAAAATCATTAATATAGTTAGTACTATAATAAGTACTAACTTAATAATTAAGTTAATAAATAGTACTTAATAAATAAGTACTAACTTAATAATTAAATCAGAAATTATATCTTTGTAAAATTTTATCTTCATATTTACACAATACATAGTTGTGAACCCTAAAAAGAATTATAAATGCAAAGGTACAAAGCCTTGTAAGTCAAGAAATTTGGTTTATATTCTGAGCTCTGTCATTAACTAACAGTGAAACATTTGGAGAATCACATAATCTTACGGACCAATAATCTCTAACCTGAAAATCCTGTTTTGTGAACATTTTGATTATATGTAGGGATAAGCAGATTTCTTACCTATAATTGATCTTTATATCTATTTTAAAGAAATATCTCAATTACAATTATTTGGAAAAGACCAAGGTTAATATTCACCATTAAATAACTTCAGTATCATATAAAAAGATACCATCAGATGTTGTTATAGATGCAATCCTGAAGCCATATTTTAAAAGAAAATGAATTTGTCAAAATTTTGTCCCATTACATTGTATTTTCACCGTATTTTTAGGGTCAACATGCTGTTTTCTTCTTGGAGCTGACATAAATGGTGCTATAGATCAATTTTTAAAATAAGATCTATGTTATTTTAAAAATTACACTATATATGCTTAACCAGATCTTGGGGAAATTTGCTTAAAATGAGCTTTACATGAATTCTTTTTTTCCTGGTGGGTTATGCAATTACAGCTAATACATATTAATTGCTTTGGTGCGGGACACTATGTATTATTTCTTACACTATAACGCTATGTGAATTAGAAGCTTTATATAAAGCCCAAATTACAGGCGAAGAAGCAGACTTAGTCGCTAACTTCCCTGCTCAAAATGTCAGTAAGAAGGCAAAATTTGAACCCAGGCAGTCTGCTTTAGGAGTTGGCACACTTTCCACCTGGCAACTCTGCCTTCTTTAACAAACATATAGAACAGCCTTACCTTTGGGATACTAACTAATGTAGACCTTCCCTTCACTAACAGGACCAAGTTTGGAACACACTTTTTTGACAGTTTTAATGTGTTAAAATGTACTGACCTGCCTTCCAGCGTTTTGAGATCTTTGTCTTTTTCGTTAGCCTAAGAATGGGATTATCATGAACTTGTTAAAATGGCAGGGAAACCTATAGGATTCTTTTAAAGAGCTGTGACCTAGTTTTCTAAAGTGTGCTGTGCGCTGTTAAGGTTTAAGGTCAAGATAAGGGTTTCCTTGCCTTAAATTTGCAAATCTCTGTTAATGAACCTCAATTATGACCTTTACTTGGTTGCTTTGCTATATATACCAGAGCGTGAAGGAGGCTCTTAGTCCTGAAAAATTTAGCGCTGGAGGAGTCCTTCGTCATTTGGCTCAACTCTCTGCCTCATAACAGGAGCATTCAACTGAGTTGAAATCCATCAATCCAAATAACTTGCCAGCATAATTACAGTTGCAGATGAAAATTAGAGTGAAATGTGCTAATAGAAAACATTGTTTCTCTTAAAAAGTTACTTTGAATACTGTTAAATTCTAGGCAATGTTTACTGTAAATGCAGTATTTGAAGTATTGCATAGAAAAGCGGAAATAAGAGACTAAAAAGGGGAATGCCTTCTCTGTATAAATATCTTATAAACAACATTTTTAAATTTTAATAGGGTAGTACAAAGGGAGTAATGATGTTTGTAATTTTTCAGTGTGTTTTTAATAAATTCACATTAAATTTATCTGAAGTGTTTATAAATTATGTTGTTTGGGGGCAATTGGCTTTCTCTTAACATTTTTAGGATTCGACCCATAACAATTACAGTCAACTTGTTCTCAATCCTGACTACACATTAAAATCACAGGGAGGATTTAAAAGAATATATGTGTGTGTGTGTGTGTGTGTGTGTGTGTGTGTGTGTGTATAAATAATGTGATCTCATCCAAGGCAAAATAAATGAGAATCTTCTACGAAAGAACTCTGTCAGTGCTATTGTTTAAATGCACCTTCCCCCAGCCTAGGTGATTTTAATGATTCGTACTTTGTTTTTCCTTCTCACTTACTGACTTCCAACTATGATATCTTTCAATGCCTGGGAGAATACTAGCAGGTTCTCCCCAGTGGTCTTTCCTTTTTTGTTTTGAAAATTTTATCTTTGTACCTTTAAATATACGTATACCTCCATGACTTGATAAACTGAAGTTTGACATTTTCTTAATATATTGATCCCTTGTTAAAATAAAATTTTGCTTCATTTGCAGATTTTCAATCTTTTAAATCCTCCTCTGTTTAGCATGCATTTTGCTGTTTTTGGTTCAATTTCCAGTACATTAGTGTATACCTTTTTAATAGAATAAGCATCACTTATATTATTAACAACTATCTGAACTGAATTGAATTTGTAAAGTTGATAATCTATAGAATATGAAATGAATGTAAAGTAAAATATAATGCCTCTTCCTTACCAAGGCATTCTTTTGTTTTTGGTGTACTTATGTCCTACTCATATTAATCTTTTGTTGACATTTCCTAGGAAATAAGTCTGTTTTTAAAATACCTTTTGGAGATGCACACACACACACACACACACACACACATTACATATACATATATATGTAACACTCCTCTCCTATCTCAAGACCCATCTCAAGTTCACCTTCTCTATGATGCTTTTCCTAATGCCATTCTGCCTTCCCTCCACTTCCAGAATGGACCTCCTTTGTGTTCCCACAGTACATTATTATCCCACAGTACAAATTATTCATTGTCCTTTCCTCCCTCCCTCTTTCCTCCCTTCCTTCCTTCTTCCTTCCTTTCTTTTCTTTTTCTTTCCTTCCTTCTCTCCCTCCTTCCCTTTTTCCTCCCTCCCTCCCTCTTTCCTCCCTTCCTTCCTTCTTTCCTTTTCCTTCCTTCCTTCCTTCCCTTTCCTTTCCTTTCCTTTCTTTTCCTTTCTTTTTCTTTCCTTCCTTCTCTCCCTCCCTCCCTCCTTTCCTTCCTTCCTTCTTTCCTCTCTCTCTCTTTCTTTTTTTTTTTTTAAACAAAGAATGTTTGCTGCTTGTGGGCAGGGGTTATGCTTACTCACGTTCATATATTGAGAAACTCAGAACATCATTGTCATGAAAAGAAGTTTTTGGTTAAAGGGACAGGAGACTCTATGGCAAAGAGCCTATCTGTACTGTTGACCTCAGTCAATTTCATAGCTCTATTAGAGATCAGAGCCTAACTTCTCCCTCTGCCTTGCCTTGGATTGGAAGACAACCCTGGAGCCAACAGGACTTTTTTTTGTGGCTTGCACAGAGTTTCTAATTATATTGTCAATTTTCATTTCTTTTCTAGATGTTTGTGGGTTTTTTGAAAGACGATTTTTGGGAACAGGAAAATGTATACAGTCCCCTGGACAGTCCAAACCAGCAATCTTTAGAAACCTGGCTTCATACAGGAAATTGATATGCATATGGGATAAATTATTTGTTTCAAAGGGTGACATCCTTCTTATAATTTTGGGGGGCTTTTATATGAGAGTATCTTGATGCTAGATCAAGCCCTAGATTCTACTTTAAGTTTCTCTTTCTCAAGAAATTGTCTTTTTTTTTTTTCCCTATCTCTCTGTTATTAACAAAGTCACATGAATTCTAAGGCCTATTTCACTTCAGAAACTTTGTAAAATTTCTGTTACTTGTTAACTATAAATACCACCTACATTTTTTCCTTAGTGATTTATACATATCAAACTAAAATATAATGTTTTTGTGTTATTTGAAAGAGAAACTGCCTATTGATAGTGAACTCTATAAGATTGGTATCAATACAAATAACATCTTCAGTATAATTTTTAAAATTAAACAACCCTGTGTTGATTGCCACTGATTTTTTTTTCCTTCTTACCTGTTTGTGATGTTCTTCAACATCATTGTAAGAGGAGTCTCAGAATTAAAACTGAACTGCAAATGGTGTCTTTCAAAGCTTCCCAAACTCACCTTTTGATTTCATCTTGTGCTGTTATGTAAAATTTGCCCTAGTATTTTGCTCAGCAAGATGGCAATTATTAACAATATATTTCTCTAAACTGTTGCCGCAAAGCTATTATTCACGCAGGGTTACAACCGAGTTAATTTTGGGAGAGAGCTGTTCAAAGAGGCCCAGAGCTGTGGCGCTTATGAACACCGCCTTTTCTCTTATTTCTAATTAGTGTGAAATGGCTCCAAACAGGAGTGAGCCCCGCGGAAGTCTGTGTCGCACAAAGCCAGGCTCATTAACGGACACAGGGAACAGTTTTGTTTTGCTGAATAAACAACTGCGTCATAAAGCCTTTTCAAAAGGAATACAATCTGATTTACCACGCTCCTTAAATGTTGAACATTGTTTATATGCCTCCAAGTCTTTCTTATTAAAATTTAAAAGGCCTATTATTATGACTCAATGTAGATGATGATATGTTTGCAATGCTCCCTGCAGTAGGACCATAGACTCTCCTAGTAAGACATTTTCCCTTCTCTTTCTACTTTATAAATGAACTTTTATCTTTTGTTTCATGTGTTTTTGATGCACAGCTACCCTTCTAAATTTCACATTATACATTTCAAACAATTCTGCTATCAAGAATTACAATATTGCAAGAAAATCCGTCCATCGGTTTTACTACAAAATTTCGTTTATGTTGTATTACGGATTACTGTTTTCTTCCAATATAAATCCCCAACCTGTGTTTGTAGTAATTTGTGTATATGAGTGTATAAAGTGGTTTAAATATAGCTCACAACTGGAGAGCGTCCGACATTTGCATTACATGAGTCAATTGGACAATCAAATCTGATCGAGAATATATCTCAGATTTCTCATTTGGTATTCAATATAGAAAAGCCCAGAGACCCAACTGTACATTATTAGGCAAATCACACAAATCTTGGTCTTGAATTTGCCCTGGATCACTCAGTAATAATGTGTAAAATTATGCTAAATTTCGGTTTCTACTTGGGAAACATAAATATGTCCTATATTTTCTGCATCCTTTCAAAATGCCTAGCATATTTTAAATACATAGAGTGGATGCTCAATAAATGTTTTTTGAATGAATTTATGAATGGATGTCAGCAATATTGCTCTCCACATGCAAAGGAATATGAAAAGCTAAATTGCTTTAAATGAATGCCTTCAAAATATACTTACATGAAGTAATACATGTATTATTATATTATGCTTAATGTCTAACCATGGAGTATCTTTCCTTGTTGTACTATTAGATACAAAGACATTTCAGATTCACATCAGAGAATACTTGAGACACTATAAAATTGTACTCTCTTGTGCCTTGGTGTTGAAATTTTGCATTCACATACACATAAGAATCACGACATTTAATCCTAAATAGGTTTTTCATTCTGAAATCAGTGGACAAAATTATTTAACCAGTGAAATGGTAGCTGCTATGGACAGTAAGACTCGCTGAAGTGATGTGGATGAAAGAAGAAAGTGCCCAAGAGAATGTCCATTTATATGGCCATGTGAAAATGCAGTGCTCAAGTTTCATACTTTTTTCCCCTCTTCTGATTTAACTCTCATAATCCAAAATTCTAAGACATATTCTTTTTTTAATCTTTGTTAGTATTACCATAGCTTTATTGCACGTTCATAAAAACCAAAGAGATGTTTTAAAGAGCTAGACAGATAAGTAGCTGGCTATAGGTAAAGTTATAGAGAATGTTAAAGTATAAATATTAAGGTCTCTATATATGCATATATATTATGATTTGGAATATTGTTTAACATTAATATTTAGTAATTATTTCCCCTAAGAGTCTTGATACAGAGTTTATAATTCCTGTGCTTCAGCTGTATGCACCAAGGCAAGAGATTAAATGTTGCTTTAAGAGCAGAGCATCGGCGAGAACATGACCTGAGAGTTTCTCACCTTTCACATTGGTGTTTCCACAGCAGAGTCTCCTCAATCCCTGCAGTGTCCTGTGTTACTGCTCCTGAAATCTCCCAGAGATCTAGAAAATAATTCCTTCTTTTTAAACTACCTCACATTAAAGATGGGCGAATCAGTTTAAAAAAAAAAACAGAAATAGTCTGCATCAATGAAGAAATTCAATGTACGTTAAAACTACTAAAGAGAAATAGTATATTCTTCCCAGGTCTTAATTTTTCAAATATTTGCCTGACACGAGCATCTTTACTTATTTCAGGTAAATAACCCATCTTCTAACCTCACCAGCTCTGACTTAAATGACTTAAACAAGTTGAGTTGAATTTGCAGTTAGTTCTTTTATGTTTTACACTCCAGAAAAAAAAAAATGTAGATAGTGTATCTATACACACACACACACACACACATTGGTGGCTAGAAGACTTTTTTTCTTTTTCGCTCTCTTTCTCTCTCTTTTTAGGTTCCTGCCCCCTGGTGGATTTTTATTATTGTTTCATTACTAAAATCAGTACGTGAAAGGGAACCAAACAAGATCCAATTTTTATCTAGGGTGTGTTTTGGAAACACTGAAAGTAGAGCAAGTTAAGAATAAGTCAGAGTTGAAGCGAAACCACACAGAAAGAAAACTAAGGTTATTCTTTTTAACTTCTGATTTCGTCTTTCGGCAGTACTTTAAAACTAAGTCTTGACACTGCACGATTAATGTGTCGAATATTCTTTTTTCATCAATCACGCAGTTTTTTTTTTTTGTAAGATAGCAAATTTACTAAAGCTGGAATTAGACATCGATATGCTATAATCTGGTGGTAATCTGGGGGAAAAATAAAAGAAAAAGTAATTCGTTACTTTTTACAGCACTGAAGTATATTTGGAGTTCCGTTTCTAGTAATGTGAGAGTGTTAATTTATTTACATGCCACATTAAGAGGGCAAACCTGGGTGAAAGTCGAGCACTACATATCTTTAACATTGTCACAGTGAAGGGGTCATAGATGAAAGAGATTCAGTGAGAATTCACCACCTAATGCTCCTCCCTGTACCATAGGATTCCCTTACCTGTAGTTAGCCTAATTAAACTGGATAGGGGACTGTTCTTAATTGGTTCCCTGCTCTATTAAGTAATGCAGATTTTTTTTTTCCTAGTTGTATCAGGTATCTTCTCTCTTTGGTCATACTCTGTATACCTGGAAATTATGCACTTCTGCATTCCATGCTTTCCTTTATTCACTTCCTTTGAATTTATGCATGTTTTCATTAGTTATTTATCATCTTAAATAAAGCTACGGTGTCACATAATTTAGATGAAATTTATCTAAGTGAAGAACATTGTTTAGATTATTTAATTTCCAGATTGTTTTATTGTCAATTTTTAAAATTGGCAATGGCATGAAGGAAGATTTAATATTTATGGAGTGCCTGCTTAAAGCCAGAGGTTATGCTGAGCATTTTCTCATCCAGTTCCCCCAGTTGATAAACCCACTATTTCTGGTGGTGAGAAGTATGATCTCAACTTTATCCCTGAAATAAGACGTATAACATTAAAAATACAGTATTTCAACTTGCACTATAAAACTCCACAATATCTATTTATATCATATTGTTTAAATATAACATATTTTCAAAATATTTTGCCCCCAATGGACACAACAAGGATCCATCTAGTGTAAACAACATAACAGTTTCTAATGAAAACAACAGAAGTTCAAATCGATAATTTTTCACTGTTGTATCAACTTAAAAAAATTATGAACTTTTACCCTTTTCATATATGTTGCCGTTTTGGGTTTTTGTTGTTTTCATTAAAACTGGTTGTTGTTTTGTTTCATTGATTTGGTATCTCTTTGTTTTGCTTTCGTGTCTTTGTTTACTTTTTGTAGCCCAAAGATTCCTTATGCTCTGGTGTATAACCAAATATCATCATTTGACTTTAAGCATGCACCTTGCTTCCTTCCTCCTTCCCTCCCTCCCTCCCCCCTCCCTCCTCTTCTCCCTTCCTTCCCTTCCTTCCTTCCCTTCCTTCCTTCCCTTCCTTCCTTCTTTCCTATTATTGGAAAACCTATAGTGATGACCCAGTCCAACCCCGTCTCAGGTACTAAGCTGGATTTATCAGGGCTGAGGTTAGAACCCTAATGTTCTGATTCTGGGTCAAGTGCTCAATCTACCTACACTATTTTGTTTTGTATTTCTGTTCACTTTGCTTTGGTTTGCTTATTTCAAATGTGTGATTGTTCTGCTTTATTTTCCATAGGACAGATTACTTAAAAAAATTAATTTATAGTGCTGGCAGTTTATGTACATCATAAACTGTCCTTTCACATAAATCTATGTGTCTTACCTCTCAGACTTCAAACATATCACTGTATTTTAATATCATTATGTAGCTTGAGAAGATTTTGAGAGGCGACTCTATGTGTTACCGAACTCAAAATCAAGCAAGCGATGTTCAACAATTGTTCTCTTACCTTTACAGAATTGTGGAGATTTCTTCTTGATGGCGAGGGCTATTTGTTCTCAAATGCTGATATTCTGTCTTCATGGAACATTTTCATTTTGGCTACAAAACAAGTGGAAATTTCAGATGGCAACAAGAAAGTTCTGTCTGCTACTATTTAAAAGATTGACATCATATTTGTATGAATCATTGTCATCTTTGGTAATTATTCTATAAGGTCAAAATACATAAACGGTGTGATTCATAGTCCTATTGTTTGGTGTTAGGGGCTATGACACTAGTGTGAGAATATTGCAGGAAAAAAATGAAAATTCACGTTTTAGGTCATTTTCTGTATTTTTTCACCACTTAAAAAATTAGAAAAGATAACTTGGGAGGAATTTTCCAACATATTGATAGTGCAGTAACACCATATATTACTACAAACAGCTACCACTACAAATAGAAAAGCAATACCTTAATTGGTATTTGAGCAAAAGGGGCACATACACAGCATCAAATCTTATCATATTGTAAAATTAGTAAACAAATTGTGGAAAGGTTGGAAAACAAAACTAATTTGCCAGTGTTACACTTTCTTTGAAAGAAAAAATACTATTTTTAAAAGTCTATTCCATGGCTTCAAATTTAAAGTCATCAGCCAAACATTCTAGCATTTACAAAAGATGTGCAAAACACCTTGGCAACCAAAAGGCCCATATAGTTGTTGCTTATCCAGACCTATTGGTTTTACATAGGTGATATTCTGTATAAATTGAATATTCACAAAAGCTCATTTTCAATGAGTTGTCTGTATTACGGTTCATTACCACATGCCCATAGTTTTTAAAATTATTATTTACAATTATGAAACAAAACTTCATTGACCTAATTTCAGGGTTTTTTCAAGATATTATTTTTTAAAGTACAGAGCTTCATTTCCCTAAAAATAGTGACGTAAGTAATTAGAAGGGGAGCTAGCATTTCAATCCCTGTGGTCTGACCCCTTCACCCCCGTACATGTTATTTACTCAAGCTGATGGCTTGGTAAACCGACCAACTGTTACACTTGGATTTTCCTTTGGCTTACCTGTGGGGCAACAAGTATACTTTGGACGTGAGTTTTCATCACAAACAAGAAACCATTTATCTTCAAAACACTGTCTCAAAGATCTAGATGCCAAATCAGAACTGTGACTGAACTGTTTTAGGCTAAGGCATTGGTTATGGTAAGGAAGCTACTTTCATGCATTTCTGAGCTTAAACTGAAAAAGAACATTTCGCTTTTCAATTGCCAAAAGAGGAAATAAGACAAAACTTCCAAAACCCAACTAATGAGCAAATATGAAGAGTAACTGTATCATTACTTCGCAATGCGATATAAAAATACGTAACAATTGCTGGGGGATCTGGGGGGGCTCAGTCGGTTAAGTCTCTGCCTTTGACTCAGGTCATGATCTCTGGGTCCTGGATCCAGTCCCGCATTGGGTTCCTCGCTCAATGCAGACTCTGTTTCTCTCTCACCTTCTGCTCTCTCTCTCTCAAATAAATAAAAATCTTAAAAAAAATTACCATAACAACTGCAACCAATATTTAAGTACTTACAGGAGGCTAAGTACTGTACTGTGTCTTATCAACTTTCCGTATTGACTTCTTACCACTCTGTGAGGTAAGTGCATTACTATAGTTTCCATATGGAGAAACTGTGGTTTGGAATGCAGGTGGTGCTATGATCTGAATGTCTGTGTTCCCTCAAAATCATAAATCGATATCCTAATGTCCAATGTGATGGTATGAGAAGGTGGGGGCCTTTGGGACATGATAAGGTTATACAGGTGGAGCCCTCATGAGTGGGATGAATGTACTTGTAAGAGACCCCACAGAGCTCCCTAGCCCCTTTCACCATGTGAAGACAGAAATGAGGTGAGCCAGGTCAAGGAATACTAGTGTCTTGATCAAGGGCTTCGCAGCCTGCAGTACTGTGACAAATTTCTATTGTTTATTAGCTAACCAGTCTCGTATTTTGGCATAGCAGCCAGAACAAACTAAGATGGGCAGCTCTCCCAGTATCTATTACCTAGTAAGTTACGGAGATGGAATTTAAACTAGTCAATAGGTTTCAGAGTTTATTTGATTAAAAACCATGCTCTCCCTACAGAAAGGGATAGAAGTATCATTTACTGTGCTAGAATATGCATGTATATATGTATTTAATGAGTTATTTACTACTATTACTTTAAACACTATATTGTTGCTGACAAACCGATGCATGAAAAAGTTAGATAATGTGCTCAATCTAATCTCTGCAGCTCTCTATAAAAAGAAAACTAGAAATTATACTCCCTACCAATCCAAAAGCCCTCCTCCATTAAAACCCACTAAGTTCTTCAAACATTAATTTAGTACTTTTTATATGCCATGAACTGTGTTGAACCAATCCTTTAAGATCTTTCAGTCAGGAATATTTTTTCATTGTTTGATGAACCTGACATGATTATTACCTTTTTGGAGCCTTGGTTTTCTACAGTTGTCGAATTCTCACAAAGTTCTATATAATTTTACCTTGCCATTTATAGTGATCGAAAGAGAAGTGCTTGTTTGATCAAGTATTTTGTAAACAAAGTAGGAATAAGGGTTGCTAGTTTTTGATAAATATTATAAATAATTTGTTCAAAAAATAAATGACCAAAAAATCACTAAAAGTAAATTGTAAAGTCGGACCAAATGCAGCATGTGTTTCATTTTCAGAATGTCATATTCCTTTCTCCCTCTAAGAGAGAGAACATAAGGAATTCATGGTAGAATAGAATATGGACTTAAAAAAAAAAAGCTGTGAATGAATTAAAAAAAATACAACCTTTGGCTTTATTGGACGGCTTGCTTGTGATGAATGTAGGATTCAATAATATTAAAGAAAAATTCTACTTAAGTGTAAACACAGATTTGATTCTTGATAAATCTGGTGTCAAGTCAACTGAAAAACAAGAACTAAATAATGGAAAAATTGATTTCATTTTAATCTCCAATTATAATTTATTCATTTTTTATTTTTTTTAAAGATTTTATTTATTTATTTGACACAGAGAGAGATCAGAAGTAGGCAGAGAGGTAGGCAGAGAGAGAGGGGGGGAAGCAGACTCCCTGCTGAGCAGAGAGCCCCAAGCGGGGCTCCATCCCAGGACCCTGAGATCATGACCTGAGCCGAAGGCAGAGGCCCCAACACACTGAGCCACCCAGGCGTCCCAATTTATTCATTCTTAAGTGCCTTAATATCCCATGTAGATAGGGAAAGCTTTTTGATGTTATATTGTTTGCTTGCTTATTTGTTTCTGACCTAGATAAGACTCTCAGACCTTCACATAGAATGTTAATTAAAGCTAATTTTCAATTATGCTCAGAAAAAAAAAAACAAGGAAAACAAAAACAAAATAGAAGAGAAAGAATATAACTTCTTGAGTAATAAGTTATTAAGTGTGGAACGTAGCTTCAGAGAAATAAATATTTAAAGAAACTCAAGAATGTTCACCTAGGGTCAGTATTTCTAGATTTTATATTTTTCACCCAGAATCTTATGTGGGTCTGGTCGACCAGTAGTCTGTTTGATTTCATTTCTTGTTCAGAGGATTTTTTGGGTTGAGATTATTTGGATCAACAGAATGGTATTATAGCAGGTGTGTTCTGGATGAAACAGATCAAGGTAATTTCCCACCAGTGTACTTTGTTGCTGTTACCACAAGAAAAAAAAAATGAGCCAATTGCATACCATAACCTAACTTTACAATGCAAATATCATGTGTTAGAGAACAGTGGATTTGATTCATTGCTTATGGCATGGGAAAAGTTATTACAAGAGATTTAGAAGAAAGTGGAATAGATTACTGTTACACATCTTGCTCAATGGTAAGTGCATATTTGTTTACTTTTTTATTTAAAAAAAGTCAAAGTAAAATTTGCCAAAACATATTTACAAAAAGTGGCCTATCTTCTGAAGGGATAATTTTTACAGTAATGTAGCACATTAAATCACTCTATACTTAATCTCTGATGTCTCTTTCACCTTTCCTTCTCTTGAGAACTCTTCTTCCCCCTTCGCCTCTGTATTTCTTTAATTTACAATATTGCTGTGTGCGCAGTCCTCAAGAAATGTGAAATGGAGCAAGAGGTTGTAACAGGGGAGGGAAGAAATCTAACAGCTAAACAGGTGCACACAGAAAATAAATAAAAAATGAGAAATCATGACCCTTGGGTGCTATAAAAGGTGCATTTGCTGAATAACTAATTCAGTAACCCTTGTGCCCTATGAATTATTGTTCTGATTTACCTGATCACACTGTCTAACAAACTCAAATTGCTTAACACTCTAATTAGTCTGAATGCAACATGAGAAGAGAGCAATTTCTAACTGGCCAATTATTAAAGGAAAGAACAGATTCTGTTTTTCTTTGTTTTTGTTTATTTTGTTTTAGTTTCCCACTCTAATGTACGTCATACTTAAAGAATACCTGCATCATGTTGTATTGTTTAATGGTGCCATGTATTTAAATGCAATATTGTAATTGCTTAAATGTTAACCCTTTGTTTTCATATAATAACAACCAGCATAGTATTCTCCTCTTTATTTATTTACTAAAGATTTATTGAACACCTACTACATATACCCCTACCTACGATCTCTGTGCCAATTCATATTGGGACCCCAGCCATTTAAAAAAAAGATGTATATTGTAGACCAGTCATTCTGCTGTTTTTATTACTTTAGTATACTATTTCATCATTTTACTCTTCACTTTTTTTTTTTTTAAAGATTTTTTTTTTATTTATTCATTTAACAGAGAGAGAACACAAGCAGGCAGAGAGGCAGGCAGAGGCAGAGAGAGGAGCAGGCTCCCTGTGGAGCAAGGAGCCCAATGCGGGACTCGATCCCAAGACACTGGGATCATGACCTGAGCCAAAGGCAGTTGCTCAACCAACTGAGCCACCCAGGCGTCCCTACTCTTCACTTTTAAAACACATGAACCTTGAGTAGTTAAAGCAAGTTAAATTTAAAAACACATAGTTTTGGGGCACCCATGTCAGGCTCCCCAAGGAGCCTGCTTGTCTCTTTCCCTGCCCCTCCTCCCTCTGCTTGTTCTTTTTCTCTCTCAAATGAATAAATACAATATATTTTTTTAAGATTTTATTTATTTATTTGACAGAGAGAGAGATCACAAGTAGGCAGAGCGGCAGGCAGAGAGAGAGGGGGAAGCAGACTCCCTGCTGAGCAGAGAGCCCAATGTGGGGCTCCATCCCAGAACCCTGCGATCATGACCTGAGCCGAAGGCAGAGGCTTTAATCCACTGAGCCACCCTGGTGCCCCATAAAAAAAATCTTTTAAAAAAATAAAAATACATAGTTTGGGTTCATGGTTACTACTCGTCAAATTCTGTGCTCAGTGCCTTCTATCTTTTAATCACCATAAAAACTCCAATAAATAAACATACTGCTGTCACCCTCACTTTAGAGATGATGAAATGGAAATTCAACTAAGTAACTGCCTGAGGTCACACCACACCATTAGTAGATGCATTCAAACTCAGCCAATACTTAGAAGGACAATCTGGTAACCACTGTTCTGTGTTTTATCTGTATGCCAAATTAACGAAAGTTGTTTTTATATTTAAATAAACATAATACAGAATTTACACAGAAGGCTTTTTAACTTGCATTTTACCTAATATCTGACTGCCTGGTTTTTGTTTTTTTCTTTTTAATTTTCAAAAGGAAAGGGGTACAATAAAATAATTGTTATAAAGTGTTTTCTTTAAATATAGCATTACTACTTTTCTCTGGATTTCCTAATAAAATAATTTCTGTGAATGACAAAACTCAAAACCGGATGAGATACATATTAAATATGTTTCAGAGTATTTATTTAATCGTATTGACTTATGGTTTTTTTTTAACTATAGCCTCACTTTTTGATTTTTTTTTTTTTCCATTTTTGCCTAGTTTCTTTACTTTTCCTCCCTATTCCTGTATTCTTATTAGGGCCTTTCCTCCACTTTTCTTTTATCCTAGTCATCTTGCAAAACTTTATCTTAGAATGAATCCCACTATTGAAATCTTAAAACGGGCTTATTAATTTCCCCACAAATTCCTACTCACCAATTAATAACCATTAATTACCTACCATTAATTCTCCTGCTCTGTTTCTGGTCAACTCACATTCCTACCTTCCCCAACAATTTCAAATTCCCTCTATTCTCTTAAAACCTTTGGCTGTTCTTCTCTCCCAATTCATGCTTACTCTGGGCCAAACACTATGATATACTATTTAATTTTCAAAACCACTTTGAAACACTTATACCCAAATATTTCAAAAACCTCTAACTCTTAAATCCAAGCTCACCATCAGCCACTCTTTTGGTGTTTTTTATCCCAGTGATTGGTACCCTTGTGGATGCAGCTGATCAAACTAGAAAGTTTGGTGGCATCCTTAACACTCCTCTTGCACACTTCATACCCAATATAGATCAAGTATAATGATTCTGTTTTCTTAATCTCTCGAATAGGTCTAATTCTCTCTAATTCTGCCACCATTACTTTAGGCCAATGTACCATTATCTTTTAGCTTGTCCGCTGATAATTGGTGTATTAACTTACTATGCTGTGTAACATATTACCACAAAATTGGCAGCTTCAACAATATGTATTTATTATCTCAGTTTTGTGAATGAGAAGTTCAGACAGGACTCTCTGTCCAATGTCTCACAAGACTCCTACAAAGTGGTGTCCAGGCTGTGTTCTCCTCTGGAGCTCAGGGTCTTATCCCAGTCTTATCCAGGTTGCGGGCAGAATTCAGTTCCTTGTGACTGTAGGAGTGAGGACTCCATTATCTTACTAGCTGTTGGTCAGGAAATACTCTCCGCCCCTGGAGGCTTCTGTCAGGTCCTCACCATGTGACTATGTCCACAGACAATTCAAAATATAGATGTCTGTTTCTTCAAAGCCAGCAGGATAATCTTTCCTTCTTTGAATATTTTCTTTTAGGAGAAGACTGAACCCTTTTTACAGGGTTTTTAAAAAGGATTCACATGAATAGATCAAGCCCAGGATAATATCTCCTTTGTTAATCTCAAAGTCAACTGATTACAGACCTTAATTACATCTGTAAAATCCCTTCACCCTACTCATATACCATAGCCCAATCATGAGACTTCAGTCCTGTTATATTCATAGACATTACTCATATTCAGGGGGAAGGTATTGTGCAGGGTATATACATGAGGAAGTGAGGACTTCGGGGAGCCATCATAGAATCTGCATACCATAATTGCCAAGTCCTACCAAAATGAATATTGACCCATCTCCATTGCATTCTTTAATGCTTGGGGAATCTTCTCAAATACAACTTTGATCATTATGTTTTTTCGTTAAACTCTACTTTTGTTTCCCATTGTTGTTCAAGTGAAAGAAGTAAATGAATTTTTGGAGGAACTACAGCATGTTCTGGTCTCATCCACTTCTCTGGCTACGTCTTCCACCAGATTTTCTTCACTCTCTGCATTTCAATCAAAATGACTTTCTCTTGGCTCTTTTATTTACCATGTTCCTTCCTACCACAGGGATTTTGCATACCCTGTTGTCTCCACCTGGATCCTCCTCCCCTTCCTTTCTATCTAGTTATTCTAATTCATTCTTCTAAAGTATCCATTTCCCAGGCTAACTCCTCCTTGAATAGCCGCTCTTGGAGTTTCTTTATGAGAGCCCTTTTCAAAGATGAAATTTGTCTGTGTTGGAAGTGAATATTTCTTTCCCCTGTAGTAAGCTTCTCAGGACAGGGACCGATGTGAGTTTTTATACCCATGCGTATCCCTGTGTTTGGAACAGCAGCTAGCACAAACTCAATCAATATATGTTAAGTGATCAACTAAATGAATGAAAGTTTCTTGCCTGACATCTACATTTGGTTTTGGAAAAAAACTAAAAAACAAAAAAACCCTATTTTTTCTAAAAGAATTAATCACATCTTTGTAGGTTTATTTATACTTTATACTTTTGAAGAATAATTAAAGATGTTTACCAATATGGGAGTATTGTGAAAGTGATGATTTTGGAAATTGTCCTTTCCATGAAAAACATGGTTCAGATTCTGAACAATTTGGAAAAATGGTTTAATCTTTTACAATCATGAGGAGGAAATCATTTAAAGGCACATGAAAACATTTGCAGAGAAGTTGTTCTAAATGTAGCCATTTTAAAAAGATCTGTGCTCTGACATGCGGTGAAGACTGGAGAAGCATCTTAGTATTAAGAGTTGGAAATGTAATAAAATCTAATTGAACAGATAATAGCGAAAAGTAAAATGGCAGAAACTGACATAGACCAATGTAAATCTGTTTTAGTTTTAAAGAAAGTAATCACTCAGGTCGAGTTTACTTTTAATCTGATTAATTCTTCTTTATCAAACCGCATAAGCAATATCCCAAGCTAAAATTAGAATGTTAATTTGAATAGGAGAAGGGATACGTAAGGGAAAGAAATCCTGCTAAACCTAATGCCTACTAGAGATTTGTTTTGTTGAATAAGACTGATCCTCTAATTCACATATTTTGCAGATTGAGTTTTCTTAATTCTGCCTAAGTTTTCAGATTTGGTATTCTAGGAAACGAATTCAAGACCCATCTCTGAACCCAAGCATTCTGAAGGGTATAATTCTGAACACCTTCTGCTCTCAAAGCTGTCAAACTGCCAAAACACCAGGGAAAAAAGAAAAAAAAATCAATACTCATATTATTTCCTATTTTAGAAATGTACTTCACCAAATATAAACAGATCTTCACTTAAGTTAGTGGATGTGTAGGATATGATTATTTCTTGTTAACTAAAACATATTTCTGAAGCAAAGAACTATGTCCAAAATGGGGTTGTTTTTAGAACATGTTGAAGTCAAAATTAGAACCTATTATTAAATATATATAAATTTAGGATTATTATAGATTATTGATTAATTGATCTTCTTGTAATGTTTCTCTTTATCACTGATAGTATTGCTTGTTTTAATGCCCACTTTCTCTAATGTTAATGTAGCCACTCTAAACATTTTTGATTAGGATTTTCATGGAATATCTTATTTATTTATTTATTAAAAAAATTTTTTTAACATCTTAACTTTATTTTTTCAGTGTTCGAAGACTTATTGTTTATGCCCTATGCCCAGTGCTCCATGCAATACTCCTTCTTCTTTTTATTCCTTTACTTTAATCCAATCAGTGTCTTTATATTTAAAGTAATCTTATTATGGACATACATAGGTAAATCTTGCTCTTTTATCATATTTATCAATCTTTGTCTTTTAATTTAGGGTTATTTAGATTATGCACATTTATTGACATG
Source organism: Nasua narica (assembly GCA_028533885.1). Lineage (NCBI taxonomy): Eukaryota > Metazoa > Chordata > Mammalia > Carnivora > Procyonidae > Nasua > Nasua narica. The sequence continues at coordinate 13,041,515 of CM052813.1, forward strand.
GCTGGATTTCATGCTAGTTGTTTTCTATTTGATCTTTTTGATTTTATTTTTCTTCTTTATCTTTCACTTTTGGGTTTCTCAAGCATTTTTAATGATTCCATAATTGGCTTATTTTGTTATACTTCTTTTTAATTTTTCAGTAATTGCTTAAAGATTTACAAGATACATCTTTAACTTATCAAAGCTAATCATCGAATAATACTAAACCACTTCACATGTAGTATAAGAACTTTAAAATAGTATACTTAAATTTCTTCTCTCCCATCCTTTGATATTATTGTCAGATGTTATTTCTCTATATGTTATAAAGCAAACAATACATCCATACTCTTGTTTTTCCTTAGACATTTAATGATCTTTTAGAGAAATTAAAAAAAATAAAAAAATTCATGTGTTTGCTCTTATTGTACAAATTCTGATATCTTCATTTCTTGTTTAGATCAAAGTTTTTAGCTGGTATCAGAACTTTTTCTGATATTTCTTATAGTGTTTCTATTCTGGAAAGTAATTTTCTCTGCTTTTGTTTGTTTGTAAAAGTCCTTATGTCATCTTCCTTTTTATTTTACACAAAAAGAAGGTCAGAAGCAGCATGTTTCCAGGAATGATTAAATCAGGACTTAACATCATCTTTCAGCATCCAGTTTCTTCCTATCTTATGCTCCTCCATCCTGGTAATGATGTCTCTTGAGTTACCTACTCATAATCATAGTATGCCTCAATCAGCCCAAAGAATCTCATACTTTTAGTTTGGAACACCTGAAAAGAGAATGTCTTTTTGTTCCTTTCCCCGAATACCAAGAGCAAATTTGCCCCATTGTCATTGGCTTTGGTTATATTATATATTTACTCCACAAACAATCATTAATAAGGAGACTGTTACTAACATTTCCCCAGGAAGGCTGTGCGGCAGTCCAGATCTTCCTCAACATACAAGGCTACCCTAATAAAAGTTCAGTTCTGAAAATGTAGGAATTAGCAAAACCAATAAAATCCGTGAAGACCTGCTCTCACTTTTAATATTTGAACTTGGTGAGAAATAGGTATTATTTTGTTAGTTTTTTATTTTGTAGAACTGGGTTTTTGAGAGAAAAGTGACCTTGAGACTATTTTTTTCTTTAGTCACCTAAGAAAGCTGATCCTATGGATCAATGATATATTTAGGCATTCTCCCATAACATCTCAGGCATGTCTGGGGAATTTTCCTGAAAAGCCTTCCCTCAAGAAGCCACAGGCAAACAAGTATGAGATACTACCTCCAATTATCTCCTTGGGTTTTATAAACAACATCCTCCATATCAAAAAGATGCTTGCAACAAAAGGAAATAAAAGCAATTTTGATATCTTGAGAGAGTCAACCTGAGATAAAATGAGAAGTTTATACAAAGATATATGTAAAATTCACGTTTTCCGGCAACTTTGAATATATCTATGTTTAAGAAGTCTATTATCAAATTACTACTTTGTTGACTTATATTATATAAGGTTTGAAATCAACAGATATCTGCCTTATTCTCATGAGATTATAATACCTGAAACTTTATCTTAGAATGAAAACGGCAGAAGTGCTTAAGAGCATATTTAGCAAATCTTCAAATATCACAGAATCATAAACAATTGCATAGGATTTAAGAAACATACATTCTTCTTCTGTGCTTTGTTAATTAGTTTACTCATAAGGCACATGCAAGTCCTCTGCTAAACACTTTCTCAGAAAAGGAATTTACAGTCTCCTGGGGAAATCCAGTGCAAATCATAAGTTTCTTATGGTGAGCCATGTTTCCTCCCTGTAGGTTTAAGCCTTACTTTGCCTTCTGCAATGGCGTGCTGGAGCTGGTGTTGGGGTGCTTGGGAAAGCCAGTGGGTGCATCTCTTCTTAGCTCTTCATTCAGTGACTTCCTATTGGTAGCTGAAATCAGCCATGGTGGGAATGTTTGTACCACAAAAACTGGGAAACATACAAACCGGGGCTATTTTTCCTTCAAAGAACCAGTCTGCCAACGTACCACTGCTTTCGGGGTAACCAATTAAACTCCACCTTCTACAAAGATGACTAAAATATTTAAGAACAGTTATCATCTCCCTCTACCTCTCCTCTATTACCCTCACCTCTTCTTTTCTAGGCTAAACATCCTTGTTTTCTTAACTGTTTCTTCTAGATTTATTGTTTTCTATATTCTCATCATCTTGGTCTCATTCCCGGGAAAACAAAACAAAATATTACTTTGTTAACTCTGCCCAAATGTGATCCAGAACTGTGCGATATTCTTTAGATGTCCCTGGTAAATTGGTACCATCATACTATCATTCTTGTTATTTCTATATTTTTAACATTTATAAAGTAAAAATCAGTTATATTTTATAGACAGCTATTTATACTAATATTCTATTTTATTTTAAAATATTTTAAGTCAAGATAACTTAGTAATGATTTTATTTGAGGCATCCCTCATCCTTGTGGGATCACCTATTATGTTTATATACCACTTTGGACTTTTTTTTTTTTAATGTAAATTCAATTAGCCAACATATAGTACATTATTAGTTTCAGATGTAGAGTTCAGTAATTCATTAGTTGCATATAACACCCAGCGCTCATCACATCACATGCCCTCTTTAATGCCCATCCCCCAGTTATCCCATCCCCCCACCAACCTCCCCTCCAGCAATCCTCAGTTTGTTTCCTATGGTTAAGAGTTTCTCATGGTTTGTCTCCCTCCCTGATGACTTCCCATTCAGTTTTCCCTCCCTTCCCCTATCATCTTCTGTGTCGTTTCTTATATTCCACATATAAGTGAAATCATATGACAATTGTCTTTCTCTGATTGACTTACTACGGTCAGCATAATACCCTCCAGTTCCATCCACGTCGATGTAAATGGTAAATATTCATCCTTTCTGAGTAGTATTCCAGTGTGTGTGTACCACATCTTCTTTATCCATTTATCTTCATAATTCATATTCGAGTGTTGTCTTCCTGAATAACACAAAAAAATGACTGTATTTAGATTATATTTTTAGTCCACTATTGAGCAAACTGTTTTCTGTAAAGGGCCATATAATAATTATTGTAGATTTCAGCCATTTGCTGCTTTCTGTTGCAACTACTCAATAATGCTATTAAGCATGAAAACAACCAGATAAAATATGTAAACCAATAGGCTGAGTTTGTTCTAATAAAACTTTATTTATAAAAACAAGTGGCAGGCATATTTGGCTTGAGGGTCATAGTTTGCCTACTCCTGACCTGTCCATTAGAGTTGATAGTGTCACATTGCTTGTCTTAAATCAATGCCCCAATGTACTCTTAATCTGCATTCCATGGGCTGATTTCAGCGGCTCTATGAACTCTGAAAAAATTATCTAAAATGTTTCAGGAAGGGGCACCTGGGTGGCTCAGTTCCTTAAGCATCAGTCTCTTGGTTTTTGCTCATGTCATGATCTCAGGGTTGTGAGGTCAAGCCCCATGTCAGGCTCTGCACTCAGCACAGAGTCTGCTTGAGATTTTCTCTCTATGGCTCCCACTGCCCCTCCCCTGCTTTACACATGCTTTCTCTCTCTCTCTCTCTAAAAGCAATAAATCTTTAAAAAATAAATAAAATGTTTCAGGAAAAGGATACACAAATAAAATCCAATTTTCAAAGCTGTCTATAACCATTTCTCCACCACCACCACCTCTCAAAAAGGTACACGAATCTCTGTCTTAAATAGAAAGAATAATACCAGAGTAGTTCGAATGCTCAAACTGTTGGAGTCATTGTGAGGAAGAATTAGCAAGCACATTGATAAAGTACCAAAGATATAATAGCATAAAATATATAATCAAAACCCCTATATTTAAATAAAAACACTGTAATCAGTAAAACACGTATATAATAAAATTCTGTATTGCTGTGAACGGCTTGATGTTTTATCAGCCTAGAAGGAATAAAGTACCCAAGTTCATTCGACAGCAAGTGTTTAAGAGCCAGTTATGACTCAGGCTCATTCTGTGCTAGAGAATTAGGGAAAAGATATCAGAAGATCAAAGATACAAGAACCAGAACAACAAATGGTGCCACTGATGACTCATTTTACACACATGGGTCTTTTTGTCGCACCCATATATTTTTATATACATCACAATTTGACAAATGGATCATAAGTTTGACAAATGCTGTGCACTACTAGAAAGGGGAGTCAGAGCTATATGATACTAAAATAAATCACAAAAAATGAAATTGTTTATAAATATATATGTAATCACAACAGATATTTACATGAAATTGCTAGCATAGGCATATCCTTAATATTGGTGTTGGGATATATACCATATCTGATACTAGGGCTTTACTAAAAAAAATTACTTGCATTAGTCCTATGCACTGAAGTGTGACTCATTCTTTAAGACTTCAGAGTTAATGTTTAAAGAAAAAAAAAACTCTATTCCCAATAAATTTTCTACTCTGCAGTCAAAGACAATTACTCAATGTTCTATGATATTTTACACTGAAGAGTTATTGTTTTATGAAAACACGTGATTTTTCTGCCTCTTATTCTGTTTTTTTATTGCTATTTGCTTAGAGAAATAAAAGCACTATGTCAATAAAAATTATTTCTATCTTTTGAAATTAATTTTTTTCTTTGTTAAAATCTACCATAAAACCCTAGTTTCTACCTTAGGGTGACAATGCCTAGAGTTTTTATCTTCATTCATCAACCATCTCCAGAAACAGATGGCAAGATAAATTACAAAGTATTTTCTCCAGGTTTGAGATAATTCCAAAGTCTGTGCGGCTATAAATGCAAAATATCCACAATACTTTTACACAGAGACCTAATAAAATACGAATATTTGTAATTAAGGCTAATTCATATCGAGTAGCCAAACACACTCATCATCTTGTGATCTAAGTATCATGAACGTTTAGAAGGATTAAAATAATTTATTTATTCTTATTCATCTGGAGTGTGACTCTCAAAAGTGTATTTTCTTTCAAAGTAACTTAGTCTCCAACACTTGGGCAAAGAAATCTTGAATATCCCTGCACGCCCAAAGGCTCTCTATCTGACCTAACAAACTGCTGAAAAAGCACTGGGGAATAAAAGTTACGGCACTACCGTAGGTGTTGTTCGCGTTATTTTAGGAGAATGGAAAGCGTAGAAGAAGTGCTTCAGAGACATATATTTGTATATATGAATACCTACCCTCCCAGTGACTGGGAAGAAAGTTTTAATTCCCACCACATAATGGTCCATTTGCCTCGAGTGTCTCAGGATGGTTCAATAATCACTAGCCATGTGTGTAGTTTGTTGAATTATTTAAGCTTATTTCCAGGGGGAAAAAAAGACAGGGAGGAAGGCAACTGATTCAATGCAAATGAAAAGCTTTTGAAGCTCCCTATGGTGAAGATGTGATTACAGTCAGACAGTTAATAACCTAGACTTAGAAAAATCTGAAGGTTTTAAAACTGTCTGGCCAGTCAGTAAATGAGGTTTTTCCACACTATCGACCAACTGCCATGCGTTGTAATGGTTTCAGATCTGTTTGGGGTTGGGAGTGGACCCACAAATGAAGCAAGAATACCACCCCCTGTACTTTTGATGATTAAGAAGAGTGGTTTGTAAACCTCAACGGTTTTCCTTTGGATTTGGGATTGTGTCTTCAGCACACAGGGCTCACAGAGCCCTCTCAGAGTGAGGGCTGCTCTCTGAAAACGGGCGGGGGGGGGGGGCGGGGGGGATAAGACCTCAGTTGTTGATTTGCAAAGTACCTGTATTTTCAAAGTGGAGTCTCTCCTGTTAAAATGACCCCTACCTCTCCATCCATGGACATTTAATGCATGTTGTATCCCTGGAAGAAACTGCCGCCAGAATTTCTGAGCAGCAGTACTCTTTCTGGTCATTAGAGCAAATTGAAACAGACATTTGGAGACCTAAGGTTTTATTTTAGCTGCTACTCAAATCCCATTTGGCATATCGCTAGAAATCCATTTTTACCTTTTCAAATGTTCATTTAACACTCGCGGGGTTCAAATTCTCTTGGTTTATAAATCTCGTTACAGAGATGATAGCAAGGTACGTTTGGTTTCATGAAGATTCTTTGCTAATTAGACATGTGTTAATATGTTTATTTTCAGGTGAGTCCTTGAACCATCTATACAGTGCTCGCGAAGAAATGTGAACTTGCTTTGAAGAGATTAATGTCAAAGATTTTACTGAGTTGAGTAAAGATGACTCACTCTGAGACTCCACGGACTGAAAATCTTATTTAAGTCATCTATTTTCCTAAAATGTTATATGCTAATTATTTTACTCTTGTTATGAGGATGAGTGAAGAAACAATTTTTTTAAAAAGTATTTTATCTTATAAGAGGTTTTGAAGCTTTTCTGTAATAATTTCCTTATTAGAAACGTATTAGCTATTTAAAACTAAGGGGTTTGGCCTTTGGGCCAGTTGCAGCCTGTTAAAATTCAGTTGCAGTAATCCTGTTTTTGTTGTATGTGTTTGTGTGTGTGTATTTCTTTCATGAAAAAAATTTTTTTTTAAAAAGTAGAGGCAAAAAGAATATTAACATTTCCAAATCACCTAAGGGAATTTCTTCCTTCCAGAACTAAGCACTAAACTTTCTTCTGCATTAGCAAATATGTAAGATTTAGACAGTTTTGTATGCATCCTCACAGAAGAATTTCATTATTCACTTTTCTTCTAAACATGTAAAATGTCATAAACCACGCAAAAAATTCTTAAAGTAGAGGATGACCAATTCTATAGCAAATGCATAACCTTTAAATATTCTATCTCTTCCTCCCCAAGCCAGATTAATTAATATTAAGATACTTTTCTTGGGAAAACGACTCAACTTTAAAAATGTTTTGTTGTAGTTCTATTATTGATGGAGTTTAGACCTTGAATGTAATCAGCAGTTTTTACTCTATGCTACACGGTAGCACGAAACCTTCCAGTTCCTCATTATGAATGAAGCTTTTTTTTTTTTTTTTGTCAAATGAGACAAGGAAACAGTTACTTTTCTAATAATCATGTTTTTGCTTCACCCCCTACAAAAACTTATAAAGAAAAGAGGAAGGTGTATTAGTGTATTATTATCAGGAACTATAGGAAGCTTAATTGATTTTACATTAAAAACATTAGTGTTCAATTTCTAATGTTTTTCATCTTTTCTTGAGGGACTACACAAGAAAAGGAAACACTTTCGTGTTGCTTTTTGAGTAATTCACACATAGTAATGGCAATTCTAACAAAGAGAAAGAACATTCTTTTATTGTACAGCACAGTTGAAAATAAAATTTTACCTTCACAAAATTTGGTGAATTCTACTCCCTATTTTTAATGCTTGGTGTCCTCAGACTATTAAATTTCATATCAGGAGTCAAAATGCTTAATTGGCATGCATAGCATAAATTGTTCCATTTGGCATTACTACCATTTCATTTTGGAAACTGCCACATAAATAGCCTTTCTTCCTCCAAAAGGGTCAATATTTGATTTATGCAATGCAAGTAAATCAAAAAGAAATGGATCACTTACAAAAATTATACACTCACACTCTGCGTCGAAGTATAAGAATATTCTAAAGTGAATAGACAATAGCATCCACACCCATTAACATTCTTCCTATACAAATCACAGGTCTGTGTTTATGCCAATCATTGGATAAAAATAGTATTTCTTTATGTTACTGTAAAGAACAACATTAGAATCTGTATCAAAGGACAGAGATTTAGCTTTGGGAAAACGCTGAACAGAATCTATAAGCTTTTAACATAAAATAGTATTATTGTCATTTGTAGAGTATCTGTTTCGATTTTAGGTATACTTAAATAAATGAGGCAGATGTGAATATTTTTCAGGAACACAAAAATGTAGAGTAGGAAAACATCAGAGTGTAGCATCACTGCATGAACTGTTTTCTGATAATATCCAAATCGGCAAATTGGCTGCATTTAAAAGGAAACCACAATTTTCAAGGTTTTACCAGACTACATAAGGATATAGCAAAATGAAAGACAAATACTTAAAAATTAATAGGAGCTAAAAATGATTGAAGTAAACCTATGGACTGTATATAATACAGAAAGTTTTATTCTCTATACGAGCTTATGGCACAAACACAATGTGTTTTCATAAAGTTAATATGTGCCTTTTTGTGAAATATTGGATCTAGAATTTGCATAAATGATATAAGCTACTATATGTCTAGATACTGCAAGAATAATACCTGAGCAAAACTGGGTAAGAAAAATAAAAGTAGTAGCAAAAAAAAAAAAAAAAGAAAAGAAAACATAAGAAACTTCATCAATATAATTCTTACAAACTATGTATAGAAGAAAAAAATTATATGATCTTATTACTATGTACTTAAGGGTGAACAGAAGCCAGCTACTACTTAAATCAGTCTGCTATCTTTCGAACGGCCATGCCATTGCAATGGGCAACGTAAACAGGATTCATTCCAAAACATCGCATGAGCTTGTTTGTGCCTGCACTGTTTCCCCCAATGAAAGAAACGAATAGAAACAACTTCATTGCAAAATACCCTGTCATTTGACAATGAAGAACGGATTTGCATTACTACTTCCTCTAGGATTTGGAAGCTGCAGCTCCCTGGCAGGACAGTGAATTCTGTGTAGAAGTTGGATCGCTGATGAATGTGAGCTCCAGCATATTCAGAATTTGCATGAGGCTAAAAAACAAAACCATAACTATGTCTCCTTAACTCAGCACCCTATTGGTGTGAGGAATGAAGGAGGGAGGGGGGAGAAGAGGATTTTAATTGATTCTTAGAAGCCAGAGAGTTGAAAAGTTCAGTACCCAGAGCAATAAAAAAAAAAAAAAAAATCCTCCACCAGTGGAGAGAATAAACCTGGGTAACACTAATGCGAGTGTCTTTTGTTTTTGTTGTTTTGTTTTGTTTTGTTTTGTTTTTTACAGGGTGAAAGAGCACGTTCTATGTTTAAGAAAATAAAGCACTTCAGAAGCATAAATGCTTAGAGTAGTAAAATGGATTGTTTGCCTTGTTCTGTATGGGAAGGTCCCTATCAATAACAGGTGTGACTTAAGTACATTGCATTAAAAGACTAGATTGTTCATTAATAAAGGGAGAAGCTCGAACTGGAAATCAACGGGGACTCCCAGGGAGTTTTATATTAGGCAGTAATTAAATAATAGTTCATGTTGCTTTCTTTCACTGGAAATTACATCCTTTTCACCTCTTCTGTGCTACAGCAGAGACATCCATTAGGACGAGTAGCTACAACACTTGTCAGAGGCAATCAGCGCCAAACAGCTGAAGGCCAACTGACGTGCTCGCTCTTAGAGCGCGGGTTTCTTCTCTCCCCCAAGCCCACTGTCCTTTCACATGCATGCAACAGTCAAAAGGGATCACATCACCTAATGAAGAAAAACAGAAGCATATGGTAGGAAGGGGCCTCAGCAGGAGATGGCTGAAATGCCAAGGCTCACACATAAACAAAATATATGCAAAAGTGTGTGTTCATAGAAGCTGTCAGCCACAGCTTCAGGAAATAATAAGCTTGCAAAGGAAGACAGAGTTTTACTGTGACCACAGTTACCTAGGAGTCTGTATTTTTAGTTTAATTTTTTTATTGCTCTATAAAGTGGTACACCAGAGCAGGCTAGTCCCAGATAGTTAATTATGCATAAGCAGTTGCAAAGTTTGATTTTGCTGTTTAATATTGAGCCACGTATTCTGCACTGTATATTTTGCTCATACCTACTGCAGACTTCCACATGACAGCTGAATTGCAAACTGTAAGTGACTTCAGTGCTGCCTTTTTTTGAAGCCCACCACTATGCAAGGGGGAACACTGAACTAAGTTCATGAATTCGCCCTGCCTGTGTAACTGAAACGTAAGTGCTCCTCTTTCCGGAAGTGTATTCATGAACATTTTAGATGTGCACTGGGCACATTCTCCCTTATTGTTTCTTTCAATTTTGCTTCTGTGTAAAGTTAACGGCCTTAATCAAAATCCTTTCTTTCTGTGATGGCTCTTGATCACTGGAAGGCAGCTGCCTCGCTGCACCGAATCTTTACCATTTGCCAGTGAAAACGCACATTACGTCCCCTTTTGACTTGTCAGTTTTTATGTTGGGACAGCCCTGGTGTTATTGCTTTGTATAATCAGTTTGACTGGAACCTTCAAACTTGTGTGTCCCTTTGCTGTGAATATTTTAAAATATTCTGTGATGATATTGTTAGAACTGGGGATCTGTAAGGACAGAACTCAAAGACAAAACTCTGTGTGATTTCTAAAATATGCTCCAAGCCTTTTATGTACCAATGTTGACAATAGATAAAACAAGTTATTGTTCTAAAAAATAAAAGTAATGTGGGCTCTCCTGTGGACAGTTACAGTAACGAAAAAAATGCTATCTTCAAGTTGAGTACACTTTAAGTTCGAATTGCATAAATAATATTCCTTATTTCACTTAAATATTTGTATTTTATATGAAGGATAATCACGTTCTTAACGTCATATTTAAAATACATTTTCTTGCCTTTCACCCTCTGTTCTCAATGGTACCTAAGAGAGAAACTATTTAACCTAAAAAAATGTATTTATTCATTTATTTGGAGGACAATATTAAAATAGACCTAATGCTTTTAATTCTTAAAAAAAGAACTTATGGAAAAGGTGCTGGGAATTTAGGGCTGTCTCTGCAGTTTAGCATCTGTCTAAAACTAGGGATGCAATTGGTTATACGACAAAAAATTGGCGAAGTAAAGTTTTGCTTCCCCAATGCTCCAAATACTTCATATCCATTTACTGATTTATGTGCTTCGTTGTATGAACATAAATGAATAAATGGCAACTGTAAGCAATTTTCTTTTGGAAGTGTTATCTGGAAGGCATTTTGCTGGGCATTGACATAATCAGAATATCAGGACTTCTGTATTAATCCTTACTCTGTGCTGGAAAAGTATCGGAAGGAATGCCTGCCTGTCAGAGAGTCTTGCTGTTGACAGAAGAAGCATGTGGCTAAAAAAGTCTTCTTGGGTCATTTTTAAGTGGTTTGTATCTCTTTTTCTCTCTCATCATTCCATCCTAACCCTTCCACTTTGAGTAACTGAGGAAAACCCACAAACAAAAACTGGGGAATTTGCACCCTCATGAAACACAGACTCCTAAATTTATATCAGCTGGATCACGAGGAAGGCAGAGTTCGAGGGGGTGGCAATTTATTGGAGACTATCTGGGAGCAACTGACTGAATCTCAAATTCTACTCCCAGTAATGTGGGCCATGCCTTCGCACATTTTACTCTCTGTGGACAAATACAGAGAACTGGATTGAGATATTTCTCAGAATCATTTTTTTTTCCTTTTGGCTATGATTCTTTAGGTGGATCTGAGACAGCTCTGCTTGGCCCAGGATTGTCCCAAATGTCCTTTTAGCTACTTCATTACAGGCAACGGGAGAGCCAGAGAGAGCAACTTCAGGCAAAATGTTGACTCCTCGTGGCGTGCCTTTGATTCCAGAGCGAAAGGTGCTCTCAGCATTCTGTTACACCCTTGATTCATCTCTTAATGCTCGGTGTGTTAGCAAAAGCTTGGCCCTGAAGTGCTTTTTTTTTTCTCTTTTTTTTCCTGAAGTACAGCCTTTCAGACACTTCTGGCAATTTGGTTTTAAAATGTGGACTAAAGAGATGAGATCGGTAGTGCCACGGGGGAAAGCTGCACTACACAATAACTAGAATAATTCAAAATTTAAAAAAAAATAGTAAAAATTTGCCGCGGTACTGTGGTCAGGTTGTTATGTATTCTGGTTTGAAAAAGCTTATTGGACAAATGCTTTGCAGGAGGAAATAACTATTTCTGAGCAATCTCTAAGAATTTTGAACGCTTGCTTATTTTTCTCCTGTAACTCTTTGAAAAAGTCTTCATGAATAAAACAAAGCAGACATCTAATAATATCTTAATATAATCAAAACAAGTAAACAAGGCTATCACCATGCTCACAAATACATTCAATTTCTTAAAACTTTTATTATCAAATAGCTCTTAGAGCATTTTAAGATTCTTCTCAATTACCATTATCATGTGCAATTTGTAACAGATAATTTATCTTTTACTAAACAAAATTATTGAAGGAACTGACAAGTTTTTTATAAAGAAAAATATATATGGCAGTAAGAACTCTGAATCAATCCTGAATAATTGAAGATTATTTCATCAACATGAAATTCTTCTTTTAATTATAATTAAAGTTTTTTTGGAGAAGTATGTATTGGTGTTATAAAATATTTTAAATGTTAAATGTATATTGAGAACAAAGAAAGGCATGGGTTTTAAGAAGTGGAATTGTTTGAATATAAACTCACATTTTTAACCTCATCACAGGTAATGTGAATGCAAATTAAACCCATCTTTTTTCTTATATTACTAGGATTGTACTATATCCTATGGAATTTGAAAACACTGAATATTTTTATATCTTATTTGATCTCATGAAAATGAAAAGACTAGGAATATCCAACTAGAGGCAAGTGGCAGAATCCAGCTGAACACATTTTCACAAATTCCACAAAATTAAGGACTTTGCTATTGGCCAAGATATGATGTCTCATATTCAGCTCTAGACAGAAGTCCTTTCTCTTCTCAAGACGGTGTTCTCCCAAAGGCACCTCTTAGTGTCTTATTCAGGTGCGGACCCACCACTCCACAACCTGACAAGATGCGCCGGCTCTGTAAACAGAAACTTGTTCCAAAGGTACAGATGCAACCCTTGGAATTTTCTACTTCTTATTTGCCTGGCATTGCTGTTCAGTTATAAAATGAAATAGAAAAGAGAAGGAAAAAAAAAAGCAGGCCCTAAATAAGTAGTAAATACGAGACGGTGCAACAGTGGAAGACCAGCAAAACAGTGGATTAGAAATTGAATAAGGACGCTGATGATTTTGGGGATTGCTGGATTGTTGAAGCCCCTCAGATAATACTGATTTGGCTTTGGGAACATTTAGACTTTTCTTTGTTTCAGTTATTTTCAAATAGGACGAGAAAACAAGGAAGGAAGGAAGAAAAGGTAGGAAGCAAGGAAGGAAGGAAAGACTAAGAGCTGCTCTTGCCTTTCTTAGTCCTTTTGATATTTCTGGATGTTCACCAAGCTTGCTGTAACATATCTTGTTTTACTAACACTTGGTGCACCTGGCTGCTGCATAATGATTTATTTATTTATTTATTTTATTGTTGAAAGTTTGTGTCAAGAGTTTAATGTCTAGGGACATGTGGGTGGCTCAGTTGATTAAGCGTCTGCCCTCGGCTCAGGTCGTGATCTTGGGGTCCTGGGATTGAGCCCCACATCCTTGGGCTCTCTGCTCAGTGAAGGTCTACCCCTCCCCCAGTTTGTTTTCTCTCTCTGTCTTTCTCATTCTTTCTCAAATAAATAAATAAGTAAATAAAATCTAAAAATAATTTTTAAAGGCTTTAATGTCTAAAATATGAAAATAGAAAATGCAAATGAACCTCTGGGTCAGATTCCGATAAGCATATACCCCTTAAGAAAAACATCTGAATGCAAAACCAAATTAAAAAACACTATATTTGATTGGTAGATCCTTTGATATATTTTCATACGGGGGTGCCGGGGCTGGATGTATTAAATGTGTTCAAGTATAAAAACACAAAGAACATGTGGTATCAGAAGCAATATGAGACGTGATACTTCACTTTGCATTTTAAGAAGAGTGTCAAAACATTTGGGGCTTCACTTATTTTTAAACTTAGGTGTTTTAACAGTGACACATTTGCAAAGCTCTAAATATTAGTTCCTAAAGGTTATTCTTTTTATATTCTCTAACAGCATACATTATTTGACTCGATGACAGTTATTTCAATTAGAAGAACTTAAGTTAAATACCGTTTTGACAGAGTATCTCTGGAGACTGCTACTATGGCACTACTTTTCAAAAGGCTTGGCATGTTGCTTTCAAAACAGATGAACAAAACCACCCACATAATCAATAATAATAATAATAATAAAAAATGGGTCTGGTACAATTAATTTTCTATAGGGACTGTAGTTTTACACCTCCTACTCTTTTCCTTTGACAGGTAAATGGTTGAAGACAGAAGACTTATTATAGATTTTACATCCGGCCCATGAGGATTTTGCCTGATTCCACTGAGCAGGCTCAGGTCAGCTAAGTCCTTCCCTTCAAAGCATCATGGGTGTCTCCGAGCATCATTGCAAGCTTGTCCTGGCAGTAAGCCAGGCTTCAAAAGCCTTTCGCTGCAGTCACTGACTCACTAATGGGCAACTGCAGGCTTTCTGATTTTTCTTTCGTTTCATGTGTTCATTTGACATAAATTTAATTAAACCAAATCTGGTGTTAAAGCAAGACGAGATAAAAGTGATATGTCTCAAATTAAAGAACTGTGAAAGATACAGGAAACAGAACTATGCTTTTTTTTTTTTTTTAAATCTGTTTCTGTAAAATATCATCAATTTCCGTAAGCTCACTACTTAAAGTTGGCAGAGAGAGAGAGAGAGAGAGAGAGAGAGACCGGTATGCATTATTAAGAATAATGTGTATCCAGGGTTAGATGAAGGTCTTGGCCCCATATTCTCTGTAGTCAAACCTTTCATAGAATTCTTATGTTTTCTTTCATTGTCACACTTCAGGTAGTCACCTCTTCACAGGATATAAGACAAGTCTGCCCTTCTTCTGGCTACATAGCTATAGTTGTTAGACAGCTCAAAAGCATACAACAGCAGAAACATGAAAAGATCACATATTAAATATAAAAAAATCATCATTTTCAAAGGTCTCTTTTGGTTTTTACTTAAGGCTAAAGAGGAGATTGAGAGAGTGAAAAAGATCACATTGCTTAAAAAGCTCCATTTAATTGCTTTGAATGTTGCTTTAGGAAACATCCGAGTTCCTCCTTTTAAAAATCGCTTTTTCCTCATTAAAAGAAATCTCACACGAGAAATACAGTATGTGAACTAAAAGCACTTTTGCAATCTTTCTCAAGAATGCTCAGATTGATCCTTTTCTTTCCTGCAGCTGAAATCCAGCCCCGTCCTAGGACCACATCCTAAGTCTCTGGAGGTAATATGATTACTCTGAGCAAATACAACACAAACTAGCAAGTGATTGCAATGTCGTGTGGATAAGAATGAGAAAAAACCAAAAGAATTGAGCTGGCAAATTGCGCGAGAGAAGGCAGCTTTCCTTGGAGCAGGAAACAGTGTGTGGCAGGCAGACCCTGAGCCTTTCTTGCATCCTAACTTTTGATGGCCAACTTCTTTCATTAGAAACAGAACTCAGGTGCCTATTCTGTACTCTCCTGCCTTGATTACCTTCTGTAGAAGCCACTAGGATTTAGACTCAGGGCTTAGGATCGTCAAATCCCTCTGTGATATCTTTCATTTAAGAGATGAAAAAATTAAGGGCTCGCAAGTTGATGTGACTTGCCCAGGGTCACACAGCCAGTTATTAGCACAGCTGAGACAAAATCCACATATTCTGACTCCCAGATGAATATTTTCTTTTCACTTTTTCTTTCTTTTTTTTTAATTTCTTTAGCACTTCAAGTACTTCATTACAACAGATTTTTTGTATTCTTTAAAATAAACTCTTGGGTTTTTTTGTTTGTTTGTTTTAAGGATTTTATATTTATTTATTTGACACAGAGACAGAGATCACAAGTAGGCAGAGAGGCAGGCAGAGGGGGCGGGGGAAGCAGGCTCCCTGCTAAGCAAAAAGCCCGATGTGGGGTCGATCCCAGGACCCTGAGATCATGACCTGAGCTGAAGGCAGAGGCTTTAACCCACTGAACAGCCACCCAGGCACCCACAAATTAACTCTTCTTTGTATTCCCAGATGTGTGTCATGTCTCTGACCTAAGAGAAAATATTCCAATGGTATAGGTAGAATTAAATCTATTCAAGAGTCTCAAGAACCTCATACATTGTTCTTTCCTTAGAACTCAATAAATGGTTTCCATTGGTCAACCCTTTGGTTTCAGGAGTTACTAACAGGACCACTTTTTGACGATGACTTACATGGCATAGACATTACTCATGGAAGCCACTGAAATCTTTAATATAATCACAGAACAGAGCCTACGTTTCACCAGCAACCAAGCAGAGTGATGGCCCTCAATACAATGGACATTTATTTTATCCTTAAGAGATTCTACTTTAAATTTTACTCTAAATCCAAATGGCCATTGAAATAGAAAAGACGAATATTGTTACAGCCCCCCTTAGACATAAAGCTTTTTAAAAAAAACTCCTGACTTTTTTTAGGCATGGACCTGAGTTTACTTACAGAGTTATTATACACTTTCTGTATGTATATTATTTATCTATCTATCTACATTTCTAACATAGGCTCTAGTTTTATTTTTTATTTTTTTAAAGATTTTATTATTTGAGACAGAAAGAGAATGAGAGAGCAGGAACAGGGGGTGGGGAAAGGGGCAGAGAGAAAGGAAGAAAGAGACTCGCCACTAAGCAGAGAGCCAGATTCACCTTGGCTGGATCCTAGGACACCCGGATCATGACCTGAGCTGAAGGCAGACGCTTTACTGACCGAGCTACCCAGGCGCCCCTAGACTCTAGTTTTAATAAAGACTTTTAAAATGCCTGATGAAACTTTGTCAAGG
The DNA here is from genome assembly GCA_028533885.1 of Nasua narica. Taxonomy (NCBI): domain Eukaryota; kingdom Metazoa; phylum Chordata; class Mammalia; order Carnivora; family Procyonidae; genus Nasua; species Nasua narica. Next base: position 13,058,145 of record CM052813.1, read on the forward strand.
TCTACAATGACAGCATGCGTTAATACAGTTTTATCAGTGTTTGCAATCTATTGAGTTTATTTATTCAACGAATCATTAAAAGAGTACTATATTGCGGATGCCTGGTGGCTCCGTTGGTTAAGTGACTGCCTTTGGCTCAGGTCATGTTCCTGGAGTCCTGCATTGGTCTCCCTGCTCAGAGGGGAGTGTGCTTCTCCCTCTGACCTTCCCCCCTCATGCTCTCTCTCTCCCTCAAATAAATAAAATCTTAAAAAAAAAAAAAAAGAGTACTATGTGCAATTCGCTGCATATATACAGCAAAATGGCGAGCCAGACACGGAGCACTTAGTAATCATTCTACCTAGTAGAGAGGTCATACTTTTCTTAGGCATATATCATATATCTGAGTAATTTTACAATGTTAAATTTAATACATTTTTTCTAATTTTTGTAATTTTCCAGTTCTGGAATTTGTTAAGTATTTTGTTTTCATAAATGATGAATTGCTGGTGACAGACCATGAAGATGGAAATTCTAAGTTGCTATATGATTCAACTGTGCTAAGTAATTGAGTTGATGAATCAGAATTGAGACTATCTATAATTAAGAATGTTTATAAATATCACCACTCAGAATATCTGACAACCAAATTTTAAAAAGCACAAATAAATGTCATAATCACCAGTATTAACCGTAAGTGGCAGAAATAAAGTATCTTTATCATCTAATAATATAATGACTATACAATAGTCCTCAAAAAAATCTACCTGTCTTAATTTGTTGCAAGCCTATATAATCAAATATTTTAAAAAATATCTAAGGCTCCTGTATATTTGAAAGATTTATATGTGTGTCTGAAATGTTACACAACATAAAAACAGATATCTCTTCAAATATTTAGTAAGTCTATATTTGGGAATATAATATATAAGCTTGATCTTAGGAACAAAAATTAAAACCTCAGGTGTTCTTAGTACAAGGTTTAGAAAAACAGGCAAAATGTAACTTCACGCAGGTAACAAATACATGTATCCTTGTTGCAGGACAAAATCTTTGCAAAGCAAAACAACTCCTAAAGCGCAAGAAATTCTGAGTGTGCCCTTATAAAGAATTTTTTCAAGACTCTCAACAGTAAGAAGACTTCTGGCAAATTAGTATCAAAGATTTCTTTGGGTAAGTATGAAAACTAACATTTACCTTAACAGCATTAAGAAACAACTGTCTATAAAAACCAACAGGTGGAAAATAAAACAACAACAACAACAACAACAACAACAAACCAACAGGTGGAAAAATAGAGTTCAGAACAAGTAAGAATTTAAACTATAATCTGTAGAAATCAGGTTCTGAGACTTCTCCCTGATATTTAATTTCATTACATGGCATTTCCTCTCTAATACTTAGCACTTGGTTTAATGACTTAGCCACCATTATTAGGCAACTAGCTCTTGAAAATGAAAAGTGTAGGTTGATCTTGGCAGAGTCTGTGCCCCTCCTCTTCAGCATTTAAATAATATCTAAGGCTTGGTGGCTGGTATCCTAAACCTCCTCAGAATGAAATTATGGTGCAGAGTAACATGGTACCACACATGAACTAACAACTACTTTTTTTTAAGCAATATTTGCTAACGTCTGGATGAATGGTGCTCTTTATAAGTTTATGCCCACCCTTGTCCGCCATCTTATTTAGTATTTTGTTAGAGTTAGCCTTTCAACACGGAATTTTGTCTGGGTCACATGGCATGATTCTTCTTCCTCACTTTCCTCCTCCTTTTCTTTATTTTAGGAAAACCACAGTCACAATGGGGACAGTTCATGCCTGTCATATTGCTAATGGAATATATTTCATTTGGCTTATTTCCTTTCTTCTGATTGACAAAGAGCCTTGGCAAGGAATGTTTCTGTCACAAATGTTATTGATCTGTCTGTGTCTGATACCAAAGAAGAAAACCTTGGTGAAAACAGGAAAACAGTAGTAGGGCCTAAATGCTGGAGAGCAGGAGTTGGCAAACTCTTCTGGTATAAAACCCAGACGGTTGATGGTTTCGGTGTGTTACAGGACACAGTCCAGGTTCTCACTACTCAGCTCTGCTCTTCCATACTGAGGCGCCTTGTATAAAATTTTGATATTTTGTTTATCATGAATTTTTGGCATTAACTTTGAGTTTTAAAAATAATACGTTAAGATATTATTTATTTTGGGGCGCCTGGGTGGCTCAGTGGGTTGGGGCCTCTGCCTTCGGCTCGGGTCATGATCTCAGGGTCCTGGGATCGAGCCCCGCATCGGGCTCTCTGCTCAGCAGGGAGCCTGCTTCCCCCCCTCTCTCTCTCTGCCTCTCTGCCTCCTTGTGATCTCTCTCTCTCCCTCTGTCAAATGAATAAATGGAATCTTTAAAAAAATAAAAAAGATATTATTTATCTTTATTACCAAGTTTCTTGGCACGCCCTTAAATTCTGTGCCCAAGGGGAAATGCCTCATTTGTCTTAACCTACTGCCAGCCCCGTGAAGCCAAAAAGCAGCCACAGACAATACATAAAGAAATCAGCGTGGCTGTATCTCAAGAAAATGTTACTTATCAATGCTGTAATTTGAACTTTATATAATTTTCGCAGGTCATGGAATATTCTTTCTTTCGATTTCCCACCATTTAACATCATAAAAACCATTTTTAGCTTGGGGTTTGTATAAAACTAGACAGCTGGCTGAATTTGACCCTTAGGTCAGAGTTTGCAAACCCCTCCCTTAGAAATTCAGGTATGTCTTGTTTTTTAAGAGACACACAGTGCGAAAGTCATGCAGCTATGAAGAAGGCTATAAAACAATAATGGTTTTCTTAGGAACATGAAATTATGGGTACCTGTTTCCTCTATGATGTGCTTATGTTGCTTTCATGGTTCAAACTACTGAAACTATGAAGCTTATTTTTATGATTTTAGTAATGTCTCCCTACTGAATCGCATCAGAATGTCAGAACTGTGTGAGTGAGTTCGCTTTGGATTGACTTATAATGAATAGTTAGTCTTAATGTGAAATTTCAAACCAACCACAGCTTAGCCTTAGGTCAAGTCGTTTATGATTTATGGACAAGAGCGGGCACACCATAGGCACTCAGCTGTTAATTCATTGTCATTAAATGCTAATTTATAAACACATATTTGTATATGTATAGACAGTACACATATCTAGTGTTTAAACATTCAAATTCTCGGATTTTTAAAAAAAAAACAATTATAATTACCCCTCAAACATGCACTACCCTTCTCTCAGAGAAGAAGCATATGAAAGAGAAGTGTCAAGGTTTAATCAAAAACAAACAACTGGGGCGCCTGGGTGGCTCAGTGGGTTAAAGCCTCTGCCTTTGGCTCAGGTCATGATCTCGGGGTCCTGGGATTGAGCCCCTCATTGGGCTCTCTGCTCAGTGGGGAGCCTCCTTCCCCCTCTCTCTCTCTCTCTTCCTGCCTCTCTGCCTACTTGTGATCTCTCTCTCTCTCTGTCAAATAAATAAATAAAATCTTTTAACAAAAAACAATAAACAACAAACATGGATTTGGGAGACACAGAGAATTTAGTTCTGTACCCCAAAGCTGTTTCTTAAAGAGGCGGTCAATACATAGAATTTCTTTTCTGTTATTAGATTCTGGGAAAAGAAGAAGATAGGCTCACTACTTCAGAGTCAAATTTGAAACAAAAAAGTCACCCAAAGTGGTTAAGACTCCCATGTTAGTAGCTCTACGTGGTGATCAATGAGCTTGACTGTTGAGTTAACCACAACCTCCAACAATCTTCCCCATATAAAAATGTATTTCATATTGTAAACTGCTTATTTCCCAGTGTACGTTTGCTTCACAAATTGCCTGTGAGTGTAGCTTTATAAGTGCTTATGAAGTTATGCATGGCTTAAGTGAGGCTGTAAATAAATATCTGGCTGTAGAAGTGTACTACCACCAGATTTCAGCCTAGTTGGCACCGGGATAATGCTTTGGAGCAATTCAAGTCTGAAACAGCTTCAGTGATACCATTTAAGCTTGAGGTATATTGGCAGAACAAGGATATGACTAGACTAAATTTGGCTTAAGCCACCTATTACTCATACCCTCTTTCTACTGCATTCACACTCCAATTAACAAACTGTATACGATACACACACATATATTTATAGTTTATATTTTTCCTGTGTTGGCAATGAAACTTTTTAAATTACTTTCTGTAAGCTGTAAGAATTCACTTGGTAAGATAAGCCTGGTTTTGTAAGTGGCGGGATGCATGGGCTTTTCCTGTTCATCTGAGAGGAGTTAACGTTTGTACTCAGCACCTCTGTCCCATCCCCACTTTCCACTCTGGTCACTCTGTGGTATAATGATTATCCCCATCCTTTTCATAATCACTAAAACTCAGAAGGAGGCTCTGTGCCCAACACTTGGCATGGACTACTATAATTTCCAATATGAAGAGGGATACACTCACATTTCAAAGTTAAGAAACTTGTTCAAGGTCACAAAGGTCAACATCTTCTGTAATAAGATACCAATCTAGGTCTTTCTTAATCAAAACCTATGTTTTTTTTTAAGGGTCGGGTTTATTGAGGTATCATTTAAATACATGAAAAGGCACAGTTCTGTGAGTTTTGACAAACCTATTAAGTGTGTAACCACAGCCGGGGCGCCTGGGTGGCTCAGTGGGTTAAAGCCTCTGCCTTCGGCTCAGGTCATGATCTCAGGGTCCTGGGATCGAGCCCTGCATCGGGCTCTCTGCTCAGCAGGATGCCTGCTTCCCCCTCTCTGCCTGCCTCTCTGCCTACTTGTGATCTCTCTCCCTCTGTCAAATGAATAAATAAAATCTTTAAAAAAAAAGTGTGTAACCACAACCACAACCAACATATAAAATATTTTCACCTCCCTAAAATGTCTTCCCTTATTATTCTTTATCATCAGGTCTGCTTCCCCTAACCTCAGATCCTGGCTTCTACTGATCTGATTTCTGTCCGTATAAGATTGTGTTTGCTAGGATGTCATAAAAATTGAGTCATACAGTATGTGGAGTTTTGTGTGGCCTTCTTGCATTTATCATAATAGTTTAAGACCCAACTTCATGTGTGCATGTTAATTCTTTTTTATTGATAAAGCCACTACTTGATACTGATATGTTGACAAATTGACGAGGAGTATTCCACTGCACAGAAGTACTTCTGTGTGTTTATTCCCTCATGTACCAGACATTTGGATTGTGTCCAGTTTTTGACAATTAAGAATAGTTACTATGACCATTCATGTCCAGGTATTTGTGTGGACATGTACTTTCACTTCTCTTGCTTAAATTCCTAGCTGTAAGATTACTGAGTCGTGAGCATGTTTGTTGTGTATGTTTCCTTTTTATCAGAAACTGCCAGACTATTTTCCAAAGTGACTGTGATAGTTTTGCATTCTCATAGGCAAGGCAGGAGAGCTCCACTGGTTCTGCATTCTCTAGAATGCAGCCATTTTAACCCACGCGTTGGGGAATCCCATTGTTGCAATTTGGCTTCCCCTAACCAGTAGTGAATTGGGGCACCTTTTCCTGGGCCTGTTTTGTCATTTGTCTTCAGTGGAATATCTTCTAAACTCTTCTGGCTTTTTAAAAAACTAGGCTACTTGTTTTCTTATAATTTTCAAAATATATTCTGTATACAAACATTATATCAAATATATGTTTTCTAAATATTCTCCCTCTCTGTATTTTTTACCGCTTACTTTTTTTTAAACAGTTCTACAAAGTTTTAACAGCAAAACTAAGAGGCAGGTATAGAGATGCCCCATATATAGCCCCCCATGCTCGCGGCTTCTTCCGCTAATGCCATCTCGCACCACAAGGTACACTTGTTACAAGTGATGAACCTACACTGACATATCACAGTCACCTTGGTTTACATTTGGGCTCACACTTGGTGTTGAACATTCTAGAGGTTTACAGAAATGGATTAGGACATGTAGTCATCATTGTGGTATCATACAGGGGATTTTCATTGACTCTGCTCTATTTGTTCATCCCTTCACCTGAAAGCCCTGGTTAACCATTGATTTTTTTTTTTTTAATTCTCTTCAATAGTTTTGCCTTTTCCAGAATATCATATACTTGGAATCATACATGTCACCTTTTAGATTGGCTTATTTCACTTACTAATATGCATTTAAGGTTTTGCCATGTCTTGTAATGGCTTGATAGTTCATTTTTATTTAGTGCTGAGTAATATTCCACTTTCTGGAATATTATTTACTCATTCACTTACTGAAGGACATCTCGGTCGCTTCCAAGTTTTGACAATTATGAATAAAGGTGGGATAAATATATGTGTGGAAGTTTTTGTGTAGAAAGTTTTCAGTCCTTTGGGTAAATATCAAGGAGTACAGCTGCTAGATTATATGGTAAAAGTACACTTAGTCTGTAAGAAAGTGCCAAATCAATTTTTTTCTGAGTTCATTTGAAAAGGGAGGGAAAAAGGAACATGAAAAAGATGATTACAATACTCTTGCCTGTTTAGGCATTTATTGAGGACTGAAATAAGCCTGAAAAGTGTTGGCAGTGGAAACAGAAGCTCAAGAAGAATGGACATAGCAAAAACCAGTCCATGCTTGGCATTCCCCTGTCAATAATAACCTCCATATTTTATCACTTCTCTTCAGTAAGTTACCTATATCTTCTTCTTGGACCTGCTGGCAATCACAATTACACTTACTGACTGCTTCCTCAATGTAAAGGCAAATCATGGTATCACTTGCTTGGCAATAAACTTTATTTCTAATTTATGATGGTTAATTTTATGTGTCAATTTAGCTAGGTCACTGTACCCTGATATTTGTTCCCACACCAGACAGGATGTCTTTGTGAAGGTATTTTTTGGATGAGATTAGTATTTAAATCAGTAGACTCTGTGTAAAGCAGGTTGCCCTCCATAATATGGGTAGTCCTCATCCAGTAAGTTGAAGGCTTTAACAGAAAACAGACTGGGGTCCCCTGAAGAAAGGGGATTCTGTCTCCGGACTATCTTCAGACTTTAATTGCAAAATCAACCACTTTGTGGGTCTCCAGTCTTTTGGTCTAATCTGAGTATTTTGGACTTGTCAGCCTCCACAATGACATGAGCCAACTCCTTAGAATCTATCTATCTACCTATCTATGTATCTATCTACCATCTGTCCATCCATCCATCCATCCATCCATTCATCCATCCACCCATCCATCCTAATGGTTCTGTTTCTCTGGACAATGCTAACTAATGAGATTTCAATCTTTCTTAATTTCCTGCTGGAAATTTCCATAAGTTTCTTCCTTTATTATTCTTACCCCTAATGCCGAAGGCTTGGGATTTCCATACCTATTTCCCTATGTCTAAAATAAAAATTTCTAGGATTCATCTTTTATTTTACATCACCATTGCCACTGACCAAGTCTATAGGCATCATCATCTCTCTCTCTTGAATTCATCAAAATTCCTAATTAGTCTATTTTTCCCCTTTCTTCCTTTTTCCCACTACGTTATCCACAATACTACAAAATTAACTTTATAAAATACAGATCTAGTAGTGCGATTGTCAGCCTTAACTATTTGGGTGATTGCCCATGGATTTTGGGAAAAGATACCTAATAAAAGTTTTTAAGGTGAAAAATGCATGGATATAGCCATGTAAGGCATAGGAGAGTTTACAAAAATAGAATCACATTTAGGCTTATTTAAAATAAAATATACTTAAAATATTTTAATGCATTTTGGAGAACAAAACAGGAATATATCAGTATACATGATTTCCTTTCATATTCTTTAATCTGGTTTATCTATTCTAGGATTAATTCATTATGTTAACAAACAAACAAAAATACCTTGCTATTTAATAGTAAGTTACTATACATTTCTCCATAATCTGAATGTTTTAAACTTGATCCTTTTTTTGGGTTAAAAAATGGCTTAATAAAGGCAGACAAAATGTAATGGAAAAAATATAATGAAAATACCTGATTTTGTTATCAGTACATATTCAGTTTAAGTCTAGAACTGCTATTTCTGTGCATTCTTAGGATCAGTCCATGTGTCTTTGAGCTTCTTCAGGTTTCTACAATGTTGGGGTTAATGTAAAGTATGAAATCAGCCATAATACCTGGCTTGCCAGAATGTAACACGGAGGCCACGGGGGGCGATGGAAGGTTTCAGAGAAAGGCATAGGTCTTTGGAATGCAAGGGCCTGCACAACAACTCTCCTGTAGGAATGCCACAGGAGTTGCCTTCCCTGAAGCTTTCTTAGCCCAAACAGCCGCCCTATGATCTAAGAGATGTATGCATTGTCCCCTAAAGCTACGTTTAGCAGAACTCCTAGAACAAGCTGATCAGCACATTGTATCTTTCCCGTAATCAGACTTCCATTTTCTGTGAGCCCCTTGCCACACATCACATGCTTGAGAAAAAGAGTAAGAACGTATTATTATCCTGAACTATGAATAAAGGTGAGAGTAAAGAAGAGCAAAGGGTCTTCATCTTTGAGCATTGACCCCCTTGCCTTCTCCTCTCTTTCACAGCAAAGCCTGAAGTAATCTTTCATCCGTTGGTACAGGTTTTGCTGGCCATTCCCGGCACTATACGAGGGTAAAAATACTTAATTCACATGTAGACTGGGAGTTGTTAATAAGATAACATATGTGAGCACCATGTTGGACCCATTGTAGTCAACCAGTAAATATTTAATTTCTTTCTCCCTTCCTCCTGTAGAGACCAAGGGAGTGTTTTTCAGACTTTTTGCCATGACCCAGAATCTATAGTAGGAAATGCATTTTTCATTTTTTTAACACAATTTTTGTAGTACAGTTAAAAAGTTTGGAGCACACACACAAATTCATGTCTGCACATGTGTGTGCATGTGTGTACACCCTGAAATGTAAAATAGAAGCAAAAGTTTCACAGAACAGTATTTTTATATGATAAACTGATATTTTATTTTCTGTTCCAGTCTAGTCTATTTCATTTTACTTAGTCTTTTCTAGGGCTGATTGCTACCACTTAAATGATTTTATGACTCAGTAATTGGTCGTGAGGCATAATTTGAGTAAATTAAAATATTTTAAATTTACTTAAAATATTTTATCTTTCTTTTGGTCTTCAGGAGGAAGTTATGGGTTCTCTCACACATCTGTTCGGTAAAGTTCAAGAAAGAAAAGAGAGCAAGATTCATATTGAGAATATTGGAAAAGGATATTTTTTACTCCTCCCAAATTAACATTTATATTTACATTTTTATTTTAAGTGTTTAAGTAGACAGTAAATTCTATAACAGGTATAAGATTCAAAAATTAAATATTGCAATAAATTTCTGCATGACGCGGAGCCAAGAACACACTGATGAATGAAATAAGCCAAGGAAGTCTCAGTGCAGAAAACTTTAGGGCCCTGAAGAGGTCCTGGGGTCATTTTGCCAGTTCACCCACTGGCGGGGCACTGGTCTCACAGTGAGCAGGTACAATGAGGCCAGGGGTGAGTAATAAGGTAAAGGGAAGAGCCTTACTGAAGATGCGAAAAGTGCCTTAATTAGCACCAACCCATTCCAAACCCTCACCTGCAAGGACACAGTTGACTTTAACCCCAAGCCAGAAGAGAACAAGTACCAAACAATATATATATACACAATGGAATATTACGCAGCCATAAGAGAGGATGGATACTTGACCATTTACATTGACATGGATGAAACTGGAGGGTATTATGCTGAGCGAAATAAGTCAACCAGAGAAAGACAATTCTCGTATGGTTCCACTCATAAGTGGATTATAAGAAACAGCACAGAGGATCATAGAGGAAGGGAGGGAAGACTGAATGGGAAGCCATCTGAGAGGGAGACAAACCACGAGAGACTCTTAACTATAGGAAACCAACTGAGGGTTGCTGGAGGGGAGGGTGGTGGGGGGATGGGATAATTGGGTGATGGACATTAAGGGGGCACGTGATGTGATGAGCACTGTGTATTATATGCAATTGATGAATTACTGAACTCTACACCTGAAACTAATGATGTACTATATGTTGGCTAAATGAATTTAATTAAAAAAATTTAAAAAATAAAGTTTTTTTTTAAAGAACAAATATTGAACAGGAACCCAAAAATGAAACAATGTTGAAAAATTTACACTCATTCTTCTCTAAAAATACTGAACAAATTATTTGAAAAATCATAGATTTGGAGCCTGAATATTGATGCCCCAGAAGCAAACCTTCTTTATTCTGGATTTGACAGTGATTTTGGTTGCAAGAAAAGAGAGGCACCCTCAAGCTTAGGCAAAAAGGAGATTTGTTACTGGGACCTGGGGCAAGGCTAGAACTGGAGGGTCACCAAGTAATTCTAAGCAATTCGAGTCTATAATTGCAATTCTTTTATATTTTTCATTTAAAAGCATTTTTTCTCTAGTTTTATTGAGGTATAATTGACAAAATCCTATGCATTTAAAGTATAAAATATGATGCTTTGATATACATATACTTTGTGAAATAATCACCACAATCAGCTTAATTATTGTATCACCTCATTTAACTTCCTATTTGTGTGTGTATGTGTGTGTGGTGAGAACTCTTAAGCTCTACCCTCAGCTAATTTCCAGTGTACAATAATAGTATTAACTACTGTCACTAAGCTATACATTAGATACTCAGAACTTCTTCATCTTATAACTGAAGGCTTTTATCCTTTGATAAGCATCTTCTCATCTCCTCAACCCCAGGCCATGATAACCATTATTTGTGTTCTGTTATTACGAGTTCAACTTTTTCTTTATATATATTCTGTATATAAATGAGATCATACAGTATTTGCCTTTTTCTGTCTACCTTATTTCACTTAGTGTAGTGACTTTTAGCTTCATGCATGTTGTTGCAAATGGCAGGATTTTCTTCCATGTCATGAATGATCATAGTCTTATCTCTTTATCCATTCTTCTTCATTCATTCTTCCATCAAAGGGCACGTTTTAAGGTTGTGTGTACATGCTGGCTATTGTGAATAATGCTGCAGTGAACATGGGCGTGCAGATATCGCTACGAGATACTGATTTCATTTCCTTTCGACATATACCCAGCAGTTGGATTACTGAACCATCTGGCGGTTCTATTTTTAAATTCTTGAGGAGCCTTCTCACTGTTTTCCAAAATTGCTGTACCAGTTTATATTCCTACCATCAGTGAACAAAGGTTCTCTTTTCTCCACATCCTTACCAACACACAACCTTGGTTCTTAAACATCAGTACACATCAGAATACCCAGGAAGATTTTTAGAAATACCAAGTTCTGGGACCTAGACCCAGGGTTTCTGAGTAAGTCTGGGTTGGGGCTTGGGAACTTGCATTTCTAACAAGTTTTTAGGTAGTGCTGATGTTGCTTGAGAACCACCACCTTACACGCCAGATTCTGATGCTATTGGAGACAGTGAAACCTGACTTCAAACTCGGCCCTACGCCATCCAAGTCAAGTGACCTAGGTAAACCACCTAAATTGTAAGAGTCTCTGCTTACTCTTCTGTAAAATGGCAATATTAAAAGGCAATTGCAAGTCTCAAATAATATAATGAACAGAGCCCAGCACATGCTAAGCAGTCAATAAAATCACTACTACAATTGTTTAAATGCAAATTGATAGTATTTTCATATCATCGGATATTTTAGGTTTTCCAAGTCTGTCTCCCTAGCAATTTATGTCTGTAGGCAACAGTGGTAGACGCTAAAATACGAACAGGGAACTCAATTACCAGTCTTCATCTGAGATTTCTCTGATTTTGTTGACAATCTGTGCATGGGGGTTTTGTGCTTTCACACGACGAATCCATTTGAAGATAACGGTATGTCACAGCCCTTCTGATTTCGCATTTTGTTTTTCCAGCATGCTTGGGTACAAATAATTCTCCTCCAGTGGCATCTACAGTGAGCTGCTCTCTGGCTGTGACTTGCCCCTTCTTCAGTGTGATAGGGAGTCACAGTCGGCCTTTCAGCTGGGGATAGCCACATGAAACATATATCTGGGCAGTTCTTTAATTCAGAACATCATAACAAAAACAAGCTAATTAGAAATGATGAAACCCAAAGGCAATGAGGACTCTATACATATGTATGTGTTAAAAGAAATATATTCACACACACACACACACACACACACACACACACAGATGTTATAGGGAAGTATTCATATCAATTTCCAGTTCATTCTTGTAGAGAAAATAGAAGTAAGTCCGTTATTACCACATTCGTCTCTGTTATGACCTCATTAGGTCTGTGTTCCTCTTCTCCAAGGTCCAAAGATCCCTCACCATGAGCCACAAGTTTCTAGGCTTGTAGGTCTGTTTTTCAGTTACAGGCCAATCCCTAAGCTTTGAACTTGGGGGCAGTGAAAGCTGGATGGCCCAGCTCTTTACCTGGGTAGAACGAAGTTCTTACTCCACAAGTTGCAAAATGGAAGTTGACTGAGATTGATTGACTGAAGAAGAAAATTCTGACTTGAGTGAAAAGTTAACCGCTCTAGGCCATCTCCAACCTTTACCTGTCCTTTGAATTTTTCTCCAACATCTTTGTTTTTGTTTTTACCCCAGCGAGTGTTTGCGGGGGGGAAAAAGTGTCAATGATTCAGTTCAGTTTTGTAAAGTACTAGCAGTTCTTGAGAGGCAACATGCTATATTGAGTAAGTACAAAGTACAGTTATTAATCTTAATATAATATTTTTAAACTGCTGCCAGATGGTGAACACAATGAAATATTTTGATAACTCTTTGTTATATTTTCAGAGACTTGGAGGCTTATTGAAAATATGAGGTTTTAAATATTTGAACACGCAGATGCTTTTCCAGATCGGTGTGACCAAATCCTTTTCTTTCTTTCTTTTTCTCTCTCTTTTTTTTTTTGCAAACAACATGTTGGAGTTTAAAAAGGAGGGTGGAGCTAAGAAAAAAGGAAGGGGAAAAAAAATACATACCAATGAAGGATTCCTGCAAGAATTCGAGTGGAACATCAGGCATTCCACCTCCAGGGCAATCTATGCATCTTTTAAACAGAAACTCCCTTCGATGAGCTTGTCCAGGATCTTTGAAAGAACTCGGGCCGAGCACGTCAGCATTAAAAATACTGAAGTGGCTGGAAATACTGTTGTATGTCAACCTTTATTTGTCCTTTAAACCAAGAAAAAAAGAATAAAAGTGTGCCTGCAGGCAAAATAAAGGTCCTCTCTTTCTTTTCCCCTCCCTCCTATTCCTCGTGCTCTCTTCAACTTATATGAGATTTGTAAAATGAATTGTAATAGAAAGTTCATATGACAAAAATTACAGTGGTGTGGCCAAGAAAACACCCAGGGGGCTTTTAGCTTCCGTTGTGCCAGGAATGAACTATCAGATCAGCCTTCTGGGCTCAAATGCGACACTGTCAATAAGGATACATCATCTTTTTTGTGGTGTAGGAGAGCTGTCGGTTGTAATTCCCGTTATTCCAAAGCCAGGATTTTCCATTAGTACAGCCACCTGCTGGGTTTCTCTACTCAGGTTTAATGGAGTCTGAATTTGAATTTATCACCATCTGTGGGAAGACAGGAAATGAGAGAGCATCACTAATTCCTTTCTTCATTTGCTAAGTGTATGTATAATCTTTATAAGGAGGCAGCAAAAGCAGCAGAGATTGGGGATGGATGGGAGAGAGAATTTTTTAGTTCACATTGACATCAGAGTTCCAGACCAGGGGGGAGTCATGCTGTCTGTTCGAAAGCCAATTCCAGCAACAAAAAGAATGTTTTAATTTCCTATGTAATGTAGTATCAAAATGATGCAGATACAGAATATTATTTCTCTTCAGCTTTCAAAAAGATCTCAGAAGATTCAATCAGATCTCTGGTGAAGATGAAAGACTTGGATACGTATCGAGTTCACACACACGCACAGAGTTTAAGATTTCTAATTACTACATTAGCTTTTAAATAGAAAGGTATAGAATATAGGTGTCTGTTTTATGCAGTTTCTTCTTTTCCGCCAGAGATTTAGAAAAAAAAAAATTCCTTCAGAGAACCAAGAAAAAAGACCAGAGAACATCAAAACCTTTAAGATGATCTCTAGAATCAAAGTATAATGCCTTAAATTCACATAAATGTATCTTAGTCGTTCTGACTTAATACAGAGTCACCAACGGTCCTTTATTGCCATTTCCAATTTTAAAAACAGTAGACAGATTTACAAGAAAGGTGAGCAATTTGCAAGTGAATTCTGGCCTTGGCAAGTGGATAAAAGCTTGCAAGTTTGATCTGCGCAATATTACACTGCTCCATCAGGATGTCTGTTGCCTTTTGGAATCTGCTGTCTGGGCAAAGACTGGAAGAAAAATAAGCCATCCCAATACCCCAGCCCCAATAGGTGTTGCTGACCACCACAACTGAGAACATGACAGAGAATGAGGACATTTCAAAAGACGAGGGGGAGAATCCTCTCAAGAAAGGAAGGATTTAAAAATCCACACACACACACACACACACACACACACACGCACGCACGCACACACATGCAGCCCCTGAGAAAACACTGCATGCCATTGTCTTTCTTCAGGAACCATGAGTTCATCCCTTTCTCATGAATCTCCCTCCATGTTTATAATCTCGGATTAATGACTCTAAACAGTGAGTCGGTTCGAAAGTCATGGGGTCAGCTCTGTGGACTTGAGGAACTCAGATAATTGGAAGGAATGTTACTTATTACAGTGAAGCAACAATTCCAGGGGAGGAGAGGAAAAAGCACAACAAATAACTACACTGTTGTTCTTTAAGGCTACCAAGAGAGTTAGCGTTCCTATCAGCGAGGCTGTGAATACTGTATTGTGACAAAGCAAAATGCCTCCTGGGTGCCTGCTTCTAGTGGAAAGCTTTTGATGTTTGATCTGTAATGAGATGGAAGAAGAAAACAGTTCCCTTGGTTAACTAATACATACTGGATAGGAACAGATTCAAAGATTTAAGTTTCAGTTCTGGGACAAGATCCCTCATCCCACTAATTTATTATTTAGAAAATTCTGTAAGTTCTTTTCTTACAGAATACCTGATGGGCTTAACACGCTTCTGCTTTCATATTTGGCTTGGATAACAACCCTATTGGCTATGCCATATTTCACTTTCGCCAGCCTACCTCTCTTCTCAGTGAGGACACAATGGGAATTTATGGCCTGTCCTTTCGGCAAATACGAGCGATTGGAACCTGGGACTTCACATGAGGCCTCGCTGTTTTGTATGGGAAAGTGCACGGGCACTAAACTTAGGAAAAGCGTGAAGGGTTACCTATGACCCAGAGCTCAAGAGGAACGTAGACTGAAAAACAAAAACAAGAAATAAATCAGCAGTGAATTTCACTCCACATGGCCTGCCATGGATGATGTCACACATATGGTTATTCATACCAGGAGCAGCAACTTTCGAGATCAAGTCAAACCCTAGAAAATCTGTCAGTTTGGGTTAACAGAACATTGTTATTACCTCAAGTCAAGCAGATGGAGGGCAAACTTCTCTGCTGGATTCTGCTGCTCTTTAATTAATGTCCACATTTATTATGTCAATATAATGCATCACGTTTGGTCTAGAGGTTGTTTTCCTTTTTTTTTTTTTTTTAACAAGAACGATTATTTCACTTACTTTCAACATTTGAACAGTTGCATGGGATTTTAGAGGCATATGTAGATATCCGGGAAATAATGTTTAAATCAGTGTATAAAAGAAAGGAAGGAACCAGTCTGGTTTTACATATTTCATTCTTGATGTAGAGATAGATTTGATACTTCTTTTACGAGCATTTCCAAATGAGGGATTTTGAGAGCATGCATGTGAACATATAACAAAAATAGAAATCTCAGATGATAAAATTGTGGAGATCTCATTACAGTATTATTCCTTCATAAAGAAATTAATAGCCGTAATTCATTTAGTGCTCCGTTTACTCTCATCAGTGAAGAATGGCAACTGGGAAAATAACACAATAAGGGCATCTTATCTTACTTCGTAAATTTTTGTGTTGAGAAGGAACCAGGAATCCCTGGTGTCTGATATTATGCATGTGGAACTGTGGCGTTAAATCTTGAGCACAAGTCAGAGAATAAGCCTATTCTATAACAACGAAGGAGGACGTGTGCCATAACTACAAACGTTCTTTCTTAAATAGATGACAGGCTCGCATTGTTCATTTTGGGAAAATATTTTTGCACTGTTGGCTCCAGCCTTTAATTATTTAAGTTAGTCAAATCCAAAATCGTTAAAATGTGCAAATATTATCTGGAATCACTCCAAGAGGAAACAGTAGGCAGTGATCTGGCCTCTTGGATTGAACACTCAATCGCTGCTTAGTTTTCTTTCAAACTGTAGAGTAGAGACGCTCTCACCCAAATCTGTGCTCCCACCGACAACTAGTGGTAGATGTTTGGGAGTTCCACACAGGGTTTCTGAGTGGCTAGACCACACACACCCGGTGTAATCTCTTTCAAGGGAATCTTTTGATGAATGTTCATTTTTCAAGTCAAAGCCATTTTACACACACACTCACACTTTCAGGGTTTTAGCATCCTAAAGAGCAAAGGCTATGTGTTCTGATTTTTTTTTTCTGCACAACAATCTATTAGATTACTATATCCCTTCATAATTCTAAAATTTTAGATGCTCACAGATTTACTGTAGTGACAAGGACTTCAAGAATAGATTCCAGGAGTCTACTGTGATCTCCACATTTTTTTTTTTTTTTTTAGTTGACAGTTGAGCTTCTCAAACAAGGGCTATTTTGTCTCCCAGAGTACATTCAACTCAGGGTAGGGAGTACTACCAAAATCTAGTGAGTATAAACCAGAAATACTGCTAAATAACCCAAAATAACAAGACAGAACCCCCAAACAATCATCTGGCCCTAAATGTTGACAGTTTTGAGATTTAGAAACCCTGGTTTATGTTGACGAAACCATTTTGTTTGTTTGTCCTCTAAAAAAATGAAAAAAAAAAATCTCCATTTGTAGGGAAAAATCTCAAAGAATTATCTCCATTGCAGGTACTAGGCTTAAGGAAGAGATATGTGATACCAATTCTGGTTGTTTTCCTTGTGATTGAGTTATATTACTACATATGATACTAATATATATAATAATAAAACATATAATAAATGAAAAGTTACTCCTTTAACAGGTTCTTCTCTATCTACTTCTCTCTCTCCCTCTATCTCTCTTATTTTTACATCTTTCCCAACCCGTCTTTACATTTCTTGGAGAAAAAAAGAAAGGAAAGTTCTCAAAAATACACTGAAATTGATGTGCTAGCATTTCTGTGTCTAGAATCCTCTCCACTTTCTACCCTTTCAAATATGATGTATCACAGTTCTATCAAGAAACTTTTCCTGTTCCTTTTCCTTAATGGTTTATTATTTCATTCTGTATGTTTTTAACATTTAAATATTTAGTTTTCCTCTTATTATTTCACATGTTTTGTTAAGGATCTTTAAGCAAACCTAATAAAATCTATGCATGCTTTTCATTTTTCACAAAATAATAATATCCTTCAAGTTTATTTCCTTTATAACATCCCTTCCTTCCTTGGTTCCCAATATATGATGTACCCTCTTAATCACTGCCTTGCCTTCCTTCCCTAAAACAGCCCAGGATGGAATTTGGAGTGT
The DNA here is from genome assembly GCA_028533885.1 of Nasua narica. Lineage (NCBI taxonomy): Eukaryota > Metazoa > Chordata > Mammalia > Carnivora > Procyonidae > Nasua > Nasua narica. Next base: position 13,075,779 of record CM052813.1, read on the forward strand.
AAGCGATGTTCGGGAAATAATATTTTTCTCAAAGAAACAGGTGGGCTGTGAGTCCTCATGTTCTTTGAAGGGGTCACAAATTGTTAACAGGCCTGATACGAAGATGCTATCCTAGTGCTATTTCTACTTGTCCTGAGGTCATTGACGTTTGTACTAAGAATGCCTATTATTTAAAATAAGCCACACAAATTCAATGCATTTGAAGGTATGGGAAGAAAAACGAAGAGCAAGCTGAAATTTGAGGCCAACTTTGTGTAAACAGTGACATATATTCATGCTGTGAAATGTCATATAACAATGAAAGTGACAAGCTAGAAGTACACGTGCAGTCACGGATACATCATATACCTCCAGCATTGGGTGAAGGAGGCCAGATCCAACATAATATGTGCTTCTGATTTCATTAATAAAATGTTCAACAATAGTTAAAACTAATTCATATTCTTAAAAGTGAAGATCATGGTTATATTTGGGGAATAGAGAACAGTTAGGTGTTGGGGAGGTTTTATTTTTTGACCTGGATGGTGGCGATACTAATATCACCTGTGTGAACCTGTTATTATTTTTCTATTGTTACGGTAACAAATTACAACAAGGTTAGTGGCTTTAAACAACATCCATTTATTATCTCACTGGTCAGAAGTCCAGGCACAGTGTGGTTCAGTTTTTTAGAGTCTGATAAAGCTAAAGCCAAGGTGAAGGTCAGGCTGCATTCCTTTCTAAAACTCTAGCATATAATCTGTTTCCAGATGTACTCAGGTTGTTAACAAACCTTAGTCCCAGGTGGTGGTATGGTGGTAGGACTGAGGTCTTAACTTCCTTGCTGATTCCTGGTTGGGTTTGTTCTCAGTCACCAAGGGTGACCCACTTTCCCTGGTCTGTGGCCCCTTGCATCTTCAAAGCCAGCAGTGACAGACTTAAGTCTTCCTCTCATTAGGTATCTTCTCTCATTTCTCCTGCCTTACTTTCTTTTCTGCACCTCTGTGACTTCAGATAGAGACATTTTTCTGTTTTTAAGGATTCAGATGATTAGATTGGGTCCACCCAGATAATCCACTATAATCTCCCTATTTAAAAGTTGGCAATATTAATTGGTTTTGCAAAATCCCCTTCACACTAGTGAACAGATTGGTAGAATTCGATTAGATGACCAGAAGATGGAAATCTTGGGTGGATATCTTTAGAATTCTGCCTATTACAATACCCATTATAGTGGGCTTCTTTGTACATTTGTTATGATCTGGTAAAAATGGTTTCTTTTAGTTATGTAAAAATAAGTTGGAAAATACTGTCTTTATTCAGCCAACAAATATTTATTGACTACTAACTATATGGTAGAGAGGCAACAATCTTTATCTTTGTGAAATGTATAATTTATGCTTATTTTAAAAATTTATAAAACAATTACCTATTCTTTGTGAATACAAATATAAAAGAAAACATAAAATCTGACAGGAATTATATAAACCAATTTCTGTCTTTCTGTATGTCCAGAAAGAATTCTTTAAGAAAAATAAGAAACAAATATTGTAAAATGATTAAAAATTTAAATCATTCTAGTATATATGTGCTTGTTATATCACTGTGATTTTTCTGCTTTTTTGAAATTTTTCAAAAAGAAAAAAAAACATGCTGTAAAGCTTATTAATAGGATATTTTGAAAGATAAATGTAGCCATGTATTACATATTCATTTAGTTCTAATGGTCTTTCTTTTAGGTCTATGATCTAAATCAAAGTCAAGATACTATTTTTGACCACAGTAACAGATATGTAATAGCTATCCTCAAACACTGCTTTGCAGATAAAAGTGACAGGTGTTCAAAAAAGAAAATTTTCTTATTCATGGCCTGTTTCTAAAATTGATGAGGACAGAATTTTTTCTTTCGTGCTTACCAAGGCATCCCTGCATCTTGTCTATCACATAGCAGATAACCAATAAATACTTGTCAGATGAATAAATGAATGTATCTTGAGTACAAATGGAAATATTGGAAGTGGCTATGGAGATCCAGTAGGCTACCTCTTTCTTTTTTCTCTTGTTAAGGAAATACATGTGATGTGTTCTAGAGAAAAGTGATTTGTCCACCATAGCATTTCTTTTTCTGGGGTATGAAGAAAGATTACGATTTCCAGCCTCCCTTGCAATTGTGTTGGAACCTTATAAGTAAGTTCTTACTAATGGGAACATAAGAGATAGTTAAGTGATAATGCCTCTTCTTGGTAGAGGTAAGTAAGAATAGGTATGGTGTCTCTACTTCCCTCTCTCCTTTATGAGGTTTGAAGAAAAGAAGTGTGAAGATGGAAAAATGGAAGTGACTCAGATCCCTAGGAGATGGAAGAGAGCCACCAATGAGAGCCACCTGATCTGCATCAGACTGTGATAGGAGAGAAAAACAAACCTTTTAGGGGTTAATCTATTGAGATTTTAGGAAATGGAGTCAGTTTGGTTGTGATTAATACACTATGAAATGACTTTTGCAAAGAATTATTCTTTTGCAAATATGTTGACATTTGGAGGTATGGAAGAGAATACTGAGCAAGGTTTCTCAATCTGTGTTCCGATGAATATAAACATTATATGTGTGTATATACATATATAATGTATTTATGGAATATATGTGTATATAATCTATAAGTGTATATGTAAAATATATATTACACATAAATATATAATAATGTATATACACACATGTTTTTGTAGGGGAGAAAAAAAGAATTCTCCCTCTACTCTTCTAGTTTCTTGATTAAGAGTCTCTTATAATAAAAAAAAGGAGAAAACAAACAGAAGGTTTGTTAACAGGAGAAAAACAAACAGAAGGTTAAGAACATGACTACTTCCTATATACATGGGAGATACACAGGAAAACTGAGTTAACTCCTCAAAATGGCTCAAGCCATCACCAGCTTAACTTTTTTTTTTTAACTTTTTTTTTTAAATTTAAATTCAATTAGCCAACTTAACTTCTTTTTAAAAAAATTTTTTTAAAGATTTTATTTATTTATTTGACAGAGAGAGAGAGAGCACAAGTAGGCAGAGAGGAAAGTAGAAGGAGAGGGAAAAGCAGGACCCTGGGATCATGACCTGAGCTGAAGGAGCCACCCAGGCGCCCCTCAATTAGCCAACTTAACTTCTTAATGACTCAAGCCATTAAATACCATCTTCAGCTAAAGACAAAAGATGTTACTGGTGGGGGGGGGGGAGCCAGTTATGAGAGGTTCCCAGGCAACACACAGTGAATAAGAATATGGTTGTTGTTAGTGCTCGCTTCGGCAGCACATACACTAAAATTGCAATGATACAGAGATTAGCATGCCCCTGCGCAAGGATGACACGCAAATTCGTGAAGTGTTCCATATTTAAAAAAAAAAAAAAAGAATATGGTTGTTACACAGATTTAAGTAGGTGGCCTCTTCTCTTAAAAGAGTTTCTAGAAATGCAGTCATTTTCTTTTTGGTACAAAGAGGCAAACACCCTTACAAGTAGAGAGTTCCCTTATAATTGTCAATGTCTCTCTTTTTTTTTTAAGATTTCATTTATTTATTTGACAGAGAGAGATCACAAGTAGGCAGAGAGAGAGGGGGAAGCAGGCTCCCCGCCGAGCAGAGAGCCCGATGTGGGGCTTGATCCCAGGACCCTGAGGTCATGATCCCAGGACCCTGAGGTCATGATCTGAGCCGAAGGCAGAGGCTTTAACCCACTCAGCCACCCAAGCGCCCCTAATTGTCAATGTCTCTTACAAAGGGTAACCTCTACTCAGTTTTTAGAGCTTCTTTTGTACCTGTCGTTTCTTAAAAATAATCAGTCCAAAATAATATATCAAAAAGGCATGCTTTAGGGTAGCAAATTCTGCTCTCAGTCATTATACATATGAATGATATTTATAGATATATAGAAAAGTCTATATTCAAAATAATTATCTGTGAATAATGGGTTAAACAAAATTAAACTGTGTTTACTGCAAGACTTTTCAGAATCTCTAATGTACTAATATGCATTACAAATAGCTATAAAGGGATTTAGTAACTAGTTTTTTTCCAAAGTTTTAAGATTGTAGAACTTTTTTACATGAACGTTCTATTAACATCTGATGAAATTTATGGTCTGAGAAACACACCATACACCAAGCTCAAGAATGTCATTTTCCCATTGCTGAGGACCTACCATCTACAATTCTACATTCTCACTTTTCAAAGCTGCTAAGGAATGTAGGGATCTGATATCTGCTACAGAATAGGCATACCTATGGGACAGAACATAATACAGCTTCCTCACTAATACTCAATTCTTGTAGTCCACTCCTGGTCCAAAGGAAACACTAATAAATACTTCGACCAAACAAAATCTGAAAATACAGGTCAAGCCCAGTGCAGCCACCTCTCCTTTGACTTGCTTTGGTCAACTTGTCTTTGCCATTTCGGCTTCCTAGCAGGAGATACACATTGCTCCCCTGTGTGACTCGTACTGCAAAGGACATTGATTAGCATCTATGAGTAATCCCACTGGAGACCCTTTACTAAGTAGGTACCCCATTCCATGTGTTAGGGACTCCCAGCCCAGCCTCCCCTGTGGTCTTCTCTAGAAGTTTCTCCTAATTTCCACCCTCGAGTCTTGTAAAGCTTCAATACATAATTTACTGAAGTATTACACGGTGTCTTTGTTTTTCATCTGTTTTTCTGCTGGTCAGTCTGACGATAGGCTGGCCAGTCTCACAATTCATTCTACTATCTCATCTACTCTAACTTACTGCTTCAGTTGAAAGTTCTAACAAACTGAAAGATCTATCTAGGGGGTTGTGCACACAGATTCTTGCACATTATCCTATACTTTATAAGATCATTTAGACAAATTGCAAAGATTATTTGATCTGTATTTGGTTTTCACAAAATATGCTAACATTAGAACCAGACTTTATGATATTTAGTGACTCTTTGGGGAAAAGACCAGAGAACTGAGAATTTGGAGCCTTTTCTCTTAGGTCGAGATTTGACCAAATTTTTAAGTGAGCTGACTGACTCATTCCACCTCTTTGGATTTGTTTTTCACCTGTGAAATGGAGCTATTTTCCTATCTTACTTTTTAACACCTTAAAAGTACACCTTAAGCAACATTTTAAAAGTACAATGATATATGAAGACTAAAACAAGGCCTCAAATGTAAGATGTGCTTTATATATTCATGTCTACATTAATGTCAATTAAATGTCCTGAATTTTGAAATTTGGGTTCATGTTTTATTTAAAAAATATATACATTTTGTAGGAAAAGACATGGAGAGAAACTGTAAAAATTGTAAGGGTACAACATATATGTTAAAATTCTAGTGTTATGATAAGAAAATAGTGAAATGTTCCTTGGTACAATGACAAAAAAAATCACGGTTTCTAAACTTTATAGATATTCCATGTGACTTTAATCATGAGAAAAGAGAGGATAAAGAGTGCAGAAAATGGCTTTTCCCTAGATAGAGGAGTCAGGATTTTTTGTTTTCACTTTAATTTCATCAAAGGAGTCAAAATAAGGGAAAAGATTACCTTTGTAAATAAATATTATAGAAAAATACAGGAAGGTATTTATATTAAGATATTTTTATGATCTAGTACCAAAATATTGGATATCCATACCTGCCCCTAGCAAAATCTGAATCTAAGTAATGGATTTATAATGATGTGAAAAATTCAAGTCTGTAAGTAAAAATAGTCGTGTATGAATGAGAAACCTAACAGAACATTTCTGACAAGCACAAGAATTAATAAGATGCCAAGTGATGTTTTGTGGTACTTAACTGCTTGAAAATTATTAATAATGAAAGTAATAATAACAGCTAACATTTACAGATATTTCTTGGGTGCTGGACATTGTTCTTCCCAAGTCCTTTTTAGACGGTGGTTTCATATAGTCCTTGTAATCCTTTGAGATAAGTTCTATTATTATCTCCTGTATATAAAAGGAAAAAGCACAGCGTGCCTAAGTAATTTATTCAAAGTCAAACAGCTAGTAAGTGGCAGAGCCAAAGCAAAAAACTCAAGCAGTAGCTCCAAAACTCTCATTATCAATTACTATGCAGAACAGCCTAATAAAGGCATACTGTCAGTAAAATGCAATGGAAAAGTAAACTCAAAGGCACAGCAGATAAGGCACTTAAGTTGGGTTTTGTATTTGAAAGACTGGGAATTAGATTCACTTACAGAATTGTTTTCATAAGTATATTAACTCTTTTTTTTTTATGTCAAAACACTATACAAAGGCAGCAAGGAAGTACGAATGTTAGTTGTTTCTATCACCATCATCATTATTATTATCAACTGATTGTTAATTTTCTCAGTTAAAATAACATGCCAACTAAGCTTACAAATATTATATAATAATTATTTTCTAAGAATACCCAGATTTTTGTAATTGTGCTTCATGTACATATCATCTTATACACACACACACACACACAAAATGAGAAAATGAGACTGGAGAATATACTTTTAATTACTATTTTCACTGCTTGTTTAACACTTGCTATTTGAAAGACTAATAATTAGTGTGTTTTAAGTAATCAATAAATACTACCAGAACAGATCAACCAATTATATAATAATTCTATTGGTTAACAGCTTAAAGTAAGGAATTTAGACTCCTTTAGGATGTGATCTCAGCCCATTACTTCTTAGTTGCTCAAATCTTTTCTATTTGGTTCTGTCATACTGTGATTATTCAGAATGGTTAAATAATCTTAGAAATTACTGAACCTGATGATAACTTTAATTTCAAGACTTTGAAGTACTCTCCTTGATGCTTCACTACTTTTATAGTTGTCTTCAAAGTTCACACTGTCTCATTTACAAAAATCTCTATGTAGATCTATTGCAAATTGTATATAATGTTTCTTGTGCTCATCATACCCTCATCAACATATTTTGAGGTTATTAATAGCATGATAATTTTGAAGTGTTATGTAAAAGAAGAATCCTTTTATGTAAAGGAGATCACATTAATCCAAACTGAAGTTTATGCAGTATAAGCTTGAGGGAAAAGAAATTTGAATGCAAATCAAATTGGATTTTTCTGGAAATATCTCTTTAAGTCTGTGAGGAAACCACGGTAGCTGTGATTAAAATTTGTTTTCTTATTCTCTTGTATTTGATTAGGAAAAGAAAAAGTTCCTGTCCTTTTGGAAAAGCGTTTGTTAAAAAGGAACTTTACAACACTTCCGGTCCCATTTAATTATTCCTTCAACAGGCATTGACTTTTACCACGGCAATGTGAGCAGAATTGGGAGTGAGGCAAACACACAGAAATAGTGGATCAAATGAAGGAAATCATAGAGACAATAAGGAAAACCTGCTCTTTTCACAAGTTTTCTGGTAAAGAAAAGAGTAGCAAGAGATCGTATTAAAGAAAAACCCAAATCACAGGCTTAAGAATTCTTGCCAGCCTCAAAGATGCCCTACCAATCTTTGCAAAGATGCAATCATTCCTTGCATAAAAGCAAGGAATGGGGAATCCTTTACCTTTTAATCAAACAGGCATTTAATTTTTAACCTTATTTTTGTAAGAGAGCTATTCTTTTATTTTCCTCATGAGCTCTTATTTTGCCTTAAATCTTCCTTAAAAACCATGGTTTTGGCATCTGAGAAATGAAGCAAGGTGAGGGGATGGAGTGTTCGAAATGCTGTTTTAGGTAGCAGTCACGGGAAGGAAATTTTCTGTGACAGGTGACGTTTCAGTAGTAACCATGGTAAAAGAGAGCATCATGACAAGCAGATGATTAGGTAGGAGAGCTCCAGGCCAAAGGAATAGCAAAGGCTAAGGTGTTCCTGAGGAGTTTGAAAAACAAAACAGAGTTAGTGAGGGAGACTGTGGTAAGATGATGTTGTAGCAAGAGCCAGGGACAAGATGATAAGGACATTTAAGATGATAGTAACAACTCCGGATTTTACCCAAGTGAAGTGGGAAACAGTCTGAGTGCTTTGAGAGAGGGTGTCATACTGAAAAATACACCTTTAAAGGATCATTCTAGCCTTTGGGTGCTAAATAAATTTTTAATATGCATCAAATTATGTAGGGCCTTACAGAACATGGCAAGGCATCTGAAATTTAATATAAATGTGATCGGGAGCTATTGGAGTCATATAAATAGGTATGAAATAATATTTACAATTTAAAAGGATCATTTCAGTGCTCCATGGATAATAGTGTTTAGGAAAAACGAGAAGACCAAATAGGGGACCATTCTGGTGGCCCAAGTAAGAGAAAACAGTGGTTTGGATAAGGGAGTTGGAAGAGGGTATAGCAAAAAGTGGTTGGTTTCAGATATGTGAAGGCTGAGATAAGGGAATTTGATGGTCGAATGGACTATGTGCTTTAGAAGAAAGAGAAGAGTCAAAAACAATTCCAAGTTGTGGAGCCTGAATAAGTAGGTGAGTGATGGTCAATGATTTGCTGAGACAGGGCAGCTTGGAGGAGGGGTGCTTGTAGGCATGAGGAATCAATCCTTTGGACACGTTAAGTGGGAGATAGATGGTCTCAAGCTTTCAAATTAGAATGTGGATTTAGCAATTGGATATACAACTGTGGGATTCAGCAAAGGATTTCCTCTAAAGAGCGAAATTATAGAGTCATCAGGAAGAAGCAGATGATGCAGTGCCAGCCATTTCCAGTTCTCTACTTTCCAGGCATATGGTAAAATTGCATTTCTGAGTTCCCTTGTGGTTAGTTGAGGTTTTGAAATAGCTTTGAGAGGAAGCTATTGTAGGTGAAGCCATTTAACTTTAACTTCAGTATGAGGGCCTTAAGAACTCTTATTGTTCTGCCATTATCTACTGATAGTTCTCCAGAGGGTGGCTGCTCCATCTATCTGAGTCCCAATGAGAATAACATGTAGCATAACTTCCAGCTGCCTCACAATGCCATAGCATGAATGAGAAATCAACCTTGCTGTGTTATTGTAGCGTAGTCGAGCTCATCCTGAATAATATAGAAATAATTTATGCTGTAGGACTGAATGAGATCACATAAAGAAGAAGTATGAAAAAAGACAACAGGTCCAAGGATCAAGCTACGGGACCACCAACATTTACTAATTGCAAAGAGAAAGAGGATGTAGATCAGGAAGAGAAACCATCTTTGAGTTATTTACTTATTTAAAAAAACATATTTACTATTATATTTATTTAAAAACTGGCAGAAAATTTAATAAAAGTACTTTTCCCTCAGGCTAGGTGGAGGAGGGAAGGCAGGAGAATATATCTTCAAATATTATAATTAATTACAGCATGCATTTGTAGTCTATACAGAGTCTTCTGAAACAATTTTGACTGTTGTTTCTGGCATAGTCATGTGATAAGCCACTGCTCATAGTTTGTGCTTAACTTTATTATTTCTTCAGTATGTTTAAGATTGTGGTAAAGCATTAAGGCTTTATTTTGGTGTGTGGATAGTCTAGTAGATCATACTCCAGTAAAATTTATTAGCAATGTTAAATTTATTAAACAGGTAGGTCATTAGACTGAGGTGTCTCTAATGTTGTGGTGGCCTATGTAAGCAAACCAAAATCTAAGCCTGTAAATGCCTCAAAGTCATTTACAAATCAAAACACTAAAGACAACTAATCATAGAGAGCCAACTAGGATTTTAACTATAGCCAATCAGATAATAAATAGCCTTTCTTCCCTTTCTAACTTTATGTAAGTCTTTCCCCTAACTCCTATTAGGGGCGTGAACCTAACAAATTCCAGTTTGGTGCTGCCCTATTCAAAGATAATGCTCAAATAAAACTCCTAAAAATTTTAATATGCCTCAGTTTATCTTTTAATGGCGTATACCAAGGTTTTGACTGCATTTCCTATTTTGTTAATTGCAGAGTTATTTTGTTTTTCCTTAGTTGGACTATGTATTCTGAAACTTTTTAGTTTTACATGGATATTGGAACATTTTAAGTGATAATTATTTGGTCCCTGAATGACAGCCTTTAGAAAAACATGATGTAAGTACCCACACTCATGCACAATCACAACCTACTTGAATTTTATAAGTCACACTGAGCAACGTGTAAACTTTGCTGTCCTCATGTTATTGCTCGATATTTGATAGGCAAAGATGTTGGATTTATGTATCTTGGTGACAAAATAAAACAAAGCTGCATCTGTTGCCATGTTTCCTTGTTAGGATCAAAAAGCTTTATAGCAAATGTGAAAGTGACCTGTTTTCATCAGTGTCAGATATTAGCTTCATTTATAAATGTGTATTTTGAAACTCTACTGCTCTTCTTTCATCCAAAGCATTCATTTCAATGCTGTCATAATTTAATACATTTGAAGACAATTTAATCTATACTTATGAATCCAAATTTCTGTTAAAAATTAACTATTGTGATAATACTAATAGAAATAGCACTACTGAAGTGATTGCTGGGTGAACAGATACATTTTTTAACTATGGCTAACCACATGCAGTTAGTACTGACAATTGTGGCAAGGTGGAAATTTTAACATTGATTTTTAAAACAGGTCACAATTTCAAAAACATTGATAAATTTTGAAAGGATATAAATTTTTATTGTTTGAACATTGCCCAATCATTTCTCTCCTCTCATTGCTGAAAGGATTTGGGTTTCCTTTATCTTGATCCCACCCAGGTAAGACAGTCCTGCTATTGCCAGATTGACTTGGGTTTTCTCAGGGGCTAAATCTCAAAAGGGGAGGAAGGGGTAGAATAGCAAAAAGAAAGGGTGGAAGGACAAAGAGTACATAGACTAGGATCAAGAATTTTGTGATTGGAAGGTACTTGTAAACAAAAGATTAGGCAACAGGTACGAGTAAGATCTGGAGTAGAAAGTGAAGTGTCAATGGCAGAAATGGAATTTCCTTTATAGGATTCTAGAGAGTCAGTTTCTGACAGTGATCCGTCTATCTGAACTCTGCTTCTTTAAAGACAAATTCTGGGTTGAACAAGGCTGTTCATTCATTCAATCTCTCATTCACTTGACAATTATTTGCACAGCTCCTACTAAATGCCCTATTTTTTTCTAAGTTAGGGGAACACGGTAGTAAAACAAGTAGCCCTAAATCTTGTTCTCCAAGGACCTTCTGTACAGAGAGACATTAATTAAACAAATAAAAGAGATAGATAATGACTAAGGACACTGAATCAGCAATCAAAAACCTCTCAACAAAGAAAAGCCTAAGACTACATGGTTTCACTGGTGAATTCTGCTGAAAGAAAGAAAGAAAGAAAGAACATTAATCATTCTCAAACTCTTCCAAAAACTTTAGGAGAAGAAACTACTCCCAAATTCATTATGAAGTCAGCATTACCCTAATATCTAAGGATACTATAAGAAAACTACAGGCCAATATTCCTGATAAAAATAAATGCAAAATTTCTTAACAAAGTATTGGCAAACTGAACTCAGCAGCACATTAAAAGAAACCTTCCACCATGACCAAGTGGAATATTAACCCTGGGATGTAAAATTGGTTCTGTATCCATAAATCAATAGAAAGTGACACATCATATTAATAAATGAAAGATAAAAACCATATGATTACCTCAAATGGTTCAAAAAACATCTGACAAAAATTCAACATCCTTTCATAATATACTTAACAAATTGGGCATAGAAGAAATGCACATCAACATAATAAGAGCCATATATGACAAAACTTATATTCAACAGTTAAAGACTGAAAGCTTTCCCACTAAGATCAGAAACAAAAAAAGGATTCATCACCTTTATTCACCATAGTACTGGAAGGCCTAGCCAGAGCAATTAGGCAAGAAAATGAAATCCAAATTATAAAAGAATATATACAACATATAATATATATAACATACAATATATATAGCATATAACTATATGTTAAAGACTCCACCAAAAAACTGTCACAACTAATTAAACAAAATCAGTGAAGTTATAGGATACAAAAATCAACATACAAAATCAGTTTGTTTCTATACACTAAGAATAGATTGGACTACCTGAAAAATAAAGAAAACAATCCTATTTACAATAGCATAAAAATAATAAAAATAAAAATTTTGTAATAAATTCAATCAGTGAGGTAAAAGATCTGTACACTGAAAATTATTAAGACATTAATGAAAGAAATTGAAGAAGATACAAATAAATGGAAAGATATTCCCGGCTCATGAATAAGAAGAATTAATATTGTTAAAATACCCAAATACTCAAAGCCATTAGTAGATTCAATGCAGTCTATAAAAGATCTAATGGTATTTTTCACAGAGATAGAAAAAAAAACTTAACATTTATATGGAACCACAGAAGACTCAGAACACTCAAAGGAATCTAAAAAAATAAGAAAAAAGCTAGAGGCATCATATTTTCTGATTTTAAACTATATTACAAAGCTATAGTAATCAAAACAATATGGTATTGACATGAAACCAGAAACATAGACAATATATTCAATGGAACAAAATCAAGAGTCCAGAAATAAATCCATACATATACAGTCAACTAATATTTGACAAGGGAGCCAAGAATACTCAATGGGGAAAGGACAGTCTCCTCGATAAATGGTGTTGGGAAAACTGGATAATTGGATACCATTCTTAAACCAGTCACAAAAATTAACTCAAATGGATTAGACTTAAATGTAAGAACTAAAACCATAAAACTCCTACAAGAAAACTTAAAGAAGCAGCTTCTTGACATTGGTCTTCATAATGATTTTTTGGATAGGATACTAAAGGCACAAGCAACAAAAGTAAAATATATAAATGGGACCATATCAAACTAAAAGCTTCTGTATAGCAAAAGAACAATCAGCAAAATGAAAAGACAAAACAAAACAAAAATAAACACAATTCAACCAAAACAAAAATAAAAACAATACAACTAAAAAGTATGTAAAGGAACTGAATAGACATTTCCCAAAGAAGGCATCCAAATGACCAACAGGTACATGAAAGGATACTCTACTAACTAACCATAAGGGAAAAGCAAATAAGAACCACCAAGAGATATCACTTCCCACCTGCTAATTCTAATAAAACAAAGCAAAACAACAACCATAACAAAAACCGCTCAAGAGATAATAAGTGTTAGCAAGGGATGTAGAAAAAGGGAATCCTTGTGTACAGTTGGTAGGAATATAAATTGATAAAGCCAATATGGAAAACAGTATGGAGGTTCCTCAAAAACTTTAAGAAGACTACCATATGATACAGAAATCCCACTTCTGGGTATATAGTCAAAGGAAATGACATCACCCTTTTAAAGAGATACTGGCATTCCATGTTCAACGCAGCTTTATTCACATTAGTTAAGATATGGGAACAACCTAAGTGCCCATTGATGTATGAATGGATAAAGAAAAAAAATACATATGAAATATATATATCATATGTAGCCACAAATAAGAAGAAAATCCTACTATTTGTGATAACATGAATGAACCCTGAGAGCATTATGCTAAGTGAAATATATCAAGAAAATACAAATACTGTATGATCTCACTTTTATGTAGAATTTTAAAAAGCCAAACTCATAGAAACATAGACTGGTGGCTGCCAGGGCCTGTGAGGTGAAGAAATGGGAGGATGTTGGTCAAAAAGCACAAACTTAGAATAATGAATAAATTCTGGGAATATTATTATGTAGCATGGTGACCGTAGTTAACAGTACTACATTGCGGGGACGCCTGGGTGGCTCAGTTGGTTAAGCAACTGCCTTTGGCTCAGGTCATGATCCCGGCGTCTTGGGATCGAGTCCCGCATCGGGCTCCTTGCTCCTCAGGGAGCCTGCTCCTCTCTCTGCCTCTGCCTGCCTCTCTGCCTGCTTGTGTTCTCTCTCTGTTAAAAATGAATAAATAAAAAAAATCTTTAAAAAAA
>CM052813.1:13090125-13109279 GCA_028533885.1 Nasua narica
GACGCCTGGGTGGCTCAGTTGGTTAAGCAACTGCCTTTGGCTCAGGTCATGATCCCGGCGTCTTGGGATCGAGTCCCGCATCGGGCTCCTTGCTCCTCAGGGAGCCTGCTCCTCTCTCTGCCTCTGCCTGCCTCTCTGCCTGCTTGTGTTCTCTCTCTGTTAAAAATGAATAAATAAAAAAAATCTTTAAAAAAAAAAACAAACAGTACTACATTGCGTACTTGAGTGTTGCTAGGTGAGTAGATTTTAAATGTTCCCGTGCAAAAAGAAAAAAAAAAACAACAGACAACTATGTGAGGTGATGGGTGTGTTAATAAACCTTACTACAGTAATCATTTCACAATACATATGTATACTAAATTATCACACCATGTTATGCATACCTCGAGATTTTCCACACAACGAGTCACACAATGTTATGTCAATTACATCTCCATAAACCTGGGAAGAAATTAAATTAGTAAAGTATATGTCAGAGAGGAATAAATTAGCTAAAAAGAAAGATAAATCATAAAGACAGGAAGTGTGAGATTGTAGCAGACATTCTGAAATGGAATATCACAAAAAAATCAAAAACCTCACCGAGAAGGGGACCTATCTGCAAGTCCTGACATTGAGGGAGAGATCCAGGAAGACATCAGGAAGAACAATCATCCAGAAAGAGGGCAGAACAAGAGCAAAGGCCTTGAGTTGGAAGAACTTTTGCCTGTTGTAGGATGAGCGTGGCTGGGGTCGAAGCTAGTGGGAGTTAGAAGAGATCAGAGAGGCAAGAGGAGCAGGTCTTGTACCTTGTCTGGGTTGATTTTAAGGACTAACTTTTACTCAATATGAAATAATCTTTTGGAAAATCTCGAGGTATGCATATGAAAGAATTAAAAAGACATTGTTTTATTTACATTAAGGTATACTGTACATTATTCTCTTCCAATTTCAGGTATAAATTAAAATGGGTGGATAGAGCTGTTTACATTAAAAAATTCAGTTATAAGATTGATTGTTTTTGTGAAATTATCTTTGGAAACTGTAAAGTTCTAATTAAACATTGGTTAAGTAAAAATAAATATGTAAAACACTTTGCAAAGAGCCTCATTCCTAGGAAGCTTAAAATAAAGATAGCTATAATTATTGCTATCATGAGAGTTTCTCCCTCTTGGTGTGAGAGCCATCCTGTGGCACTAACATATCAACTACACACACACAAATAAGGGGAACAAAGTCTTATGTGATGATAATTTCTTTTATTTTATTTTAAAAGATGTTATTTTTTTATTTGACACAGAGAGAGATCTCAAGTACGCAGAGAGGCAGTCAGAGAGGGGGAAGCAGGCTCCCTGCTGAGCAGAGAGCCTGATGTGGGGCTTGATCCCAGCACTCTGAGATCATGACCTGAGCCAAAGGCAGAGGCTTTAACCCACAGAGCCACCCAGGCACCTCAGATGATAATTTCTTTTGTGAAATGATTTTTGGTAAGTTTTGGGGGCAGTGATTATACTATCATATCTTCCCTCTATCACAAATTTTTCTTCAGCTGACATAAGGTATATTAAAAGGGCAAAGCAAGTGTTAAATGATAACTACAGAGAACAATGTCTGGGACAAAATGAGATCGATTTTATTTCCCCTTAAGCCAGGATCTATGGTGAGAGGTAAAAGAGTATACTCTAAATTCAATGTTAGACATGTATAGAGATAACTACCTTCAACCCACAAAAGCAAAGGACAGGGGAACGTTCTAAGAAGTCATAAAGGCAGTTCACAAGAAATTTTTGTTTGGCTCGTTTTTGCTTGAAATTTCTTCGGACTGCTCTGTCCTACCTCCCATGATGTGAGGCAGCAGACAGAAACTCGGCCTGGGGAACTCGGACCAAGTGCCAGTGGGACAAAATGGCTGCAGATAATGGGAATTAAATCAGAAGCCTACTGAACAGTGTTCTCTGGAGGCCAATAGGTCTAGTCAGGATAAGGCACTGGATATTAGGCAGAAGGATTTTATACTGTTTACAGTCTCTGCCAATGTGTATAGTTCCCAGGTCTTGCTTAGTGGCCATTTCAAGGCAGACAGGAAGAGGATATTTAATCATATCCAAACATTCAATCTTCCAGAAGCCCAGGCCAGAGTTGGAGAAAGTTGTTGCAAAGCACACTTCCTATAACACAGTTGTGCATTACTGGCTCCAGTGGCATATGAAAGACTGTTGTACATGTGGTAGAAAGATGTTGAGTCCATGCTCTTAAAATATCTAGGATTGAATCCCAATGTGGCCACTTAGAAATCTGGTTTTGAGTCATCTCTCTACCTGCTCTACTCCATCAGTTAAAGAGAGTAACATTTAATCATAGGATTAGATAAAATGAGGCATAGCGTGTGATACAGAGCAGGTATGCAAGGAAGTATAAATATTAATATTAGTTTTAGTGAGTTGGGATCAATGAAAGTTGGATATTTAGGGTGTTAAGACACCCTTTACAATTATCTTTACAATTTGTAAAGATATAAATTATCTTTACAATTATCATTCCATCATATTCAAATAATTGAATAATTGCATTATGGTCAACAAAAAATAAATCTACCATTTTCACTTTCCCCACACCATAAAATGAGCAAAATACAACTGCCTTTCAAGTAATAATTCATTTTGGTGACCACACTTCTTTTCACTAATTCTCTTTACCTTTGGGGAAAGGTAAAAAGAAAGAAAATATAAAGTACACTTAATAAAGTCATTGCATTCCTTAACTCTAACTTTTACTTCTTTCCTCTTAAAATTATCATTTCTATACTTATACATCAAAAAAAGAGTCAATTTAAGTCTCTCTCTCTCTTTCTCTCTCCCTCTCTCTCTCTCAGCATACAAGGTCATTAATTGCTATTGGGACCTTCATAAACCCTAGTCTGCCGATGGGGTGAGAACTCTATTGTTAAATGTATTATGGCAGGACTGTCTTTGGAGATTGCCTGCTTGATTGCTTTGTAAAGGCCCAATGGCACACAGCAATTAAAATCCATAGACCTCTATAACCCTTCTGATGTTTTATGGGCCTTTTTGTGTCCTTCGGTAGAGTTTACCATTTGTGTATTTCCCACTGGGTCTCTCTTTCAAAACTCTAAGTGGGATTTTTTTTAATCCACTGTGATAAAGCTAGTTATACATCATGTGAAAGGTTAATGAATATTTTCCAATGGAGCATATGTTTTAAGTCAGAGGGTGAAAGTTATAGTGAAAAATGGTTATAAAAATGGATAATATTTTCACGATCTCATCAGAGTTAATTTGTATAAACCTCACTAATACCTGTGATTCCGAAAGTTAAGCATAGTTTGGAAGATGGAACTGACCTTAAAAATAAAGGAAGTCACTTGAGTTTATACGAAAATCCCACTTTTGAACTGCTGCAAAGAAAATGCACGGTTCCATCGTCAAGCCTGTACCACATGCAGAAACAGATACATCTATTTATTTGCTATTTCATTGGAACTAGAAGTTTCCCCTCAACAGAGGGCTTTTCAAACAAAGATTCCTAGCTTGTGTCCAGATGTGAGAAATTCGATATTGTAATAACCAGACAGAAGCCAGCAAGGAGACCACCGGAGTGGTGTTAAGGAAGACAGAGCAGCTGAGTATGAGCTCGGGTTCTGAAAAGGCCCCCAGAACCAGGTGTCTTTCTACCTGCAGCACCGCTCTCAGAAGCTCCCACGCCTCTAAAAACAAAATTATCAAGCATGTCATAACGCCTTCAGTCGCCTGAAATTGTAACTGCTTTCTTTCTCTAGATCCTTCCTTTCCTTTCCCTCCTATTTTCTTGCTTTTCTTCCCTTCGCTGGGTGTCCACTCTCACATACTCAAAGGGCACTTAGGAATCTTCACTGGAAAAGTGATTTGAACATTTTCAAAGTAAATTGTTCAGGGTCTGGAGCCTGGAGCATTAATGGACTTAGAAAGGGAACACTGAACTTCAGATTGTACTCTGCATGAGGTTCACAGATTCTACAACTTTACAAACTATTGTTTTAGGTGTAAATGGTAGATTTGAGAAGAGGACGAGTCGCTTCTTAAAATTTTCTAAATCATGTTCCAAAAAATATTTTGTGTAGTGTAGCTGGGAGAGAAGTGATTATTCTCTCATATGTAGGTGGTGCGGGAGGAAAGGAAGATGAATGTAATGATAATGCATTATTATTTAATGGAGAAAGGACTAGGTCTTAATCTCTATTACCAGATGGTCACAGATCAACAGGAATAATTCAGGAGCTCTTCGTCTAGCTCCTCGGGGTTCTTATCTACTTAAGAACGCATATTGCAATATGCTTTTTAAATCTTCCGCTTTTAAAAATTCTAAATGTTATTGCTTTTAAAATTATTATGTCGTGTCAAGTCCTGAAACTATAAATAAACAATTCAGTCTAGTTAACAGTCCTTTATAGATCTATATTATCTAAAGTATTGTCCATGCTCTTTATGCATTTAGATCACCTGCTACACTTGTTTAAAAGATAGATTCTTGGGCTACTCACTTGAATTGAGATATTTGGGAATATTCACTGAACACAATCTCCTCACAAGGTCCTTAGGCATAGGAAAATGTGAAAACCTCATTTTAGAGTTTAAATTCCACGTTTCTTTTATTCAAGTAGGAGTTGTCCCGAAAATAAATGCACATTCTAGGCACTGTGTAGGTGTTTTACAAACAGTTACTCATTCAGTATTTTCAACATTCTTGCAAAGTAAGTCCCATTAATTCTACTTTATAGATAACCTTTAGTTTTCTTCAGTTATTCATCAAAAATTTTTCTTTATAGTACAAGTAGCCTTCTAGGTACAATGATCAATTTGTACCTATTCTTGAGCCGCTTTCAGTTTACAAGTGATCTGAAGAAAAGTGAAGTTGTTAGATTTTCTAATTTCTTACTTACATTTTAATTGAGCCCAAATCCCCAAATAATTAAGTGAATTAGTATTTTATATATATATTATTTATATATTGAAATCATATAATAAACAAATTGAAATATATATATATATATATATATATGTATATATATATGCAAACATTCTCTCCTTGAAAACTCCACGGTAAGAGAATGGCCTTTTTAGTGATCTCTCTATATTAATGATCTCTGGACATATGTGAATTTATGACCTTTGTAATAAATATGTGAATAAAAGCTTTACTATATCTTTGCATAGTAGAATGATAACAAAGAAAGCATAAGGACTTTCTAGAAGTCTATGTGATAAGATTATATTATACCGGCAAGAGAGGACTATGGCAGCATTTTGAATGGGTTCATATTATTACCATATTATCTAATAGTTTTGTGACTTTAGGTAAGCATTGTAACTCACCAGGTTAAGTTAAACAATTTTTTTATTTTAGACATTTGGCAAATTAGTGAATATTTCTGAGCCTCGGTTTCCTTGAATGTAAAGTGGGTACTATAATACTATTGCTTCTGAAAAGTACCTTTAAAAAAATTAAATATGTAAAATATGTTGTTCAAAACAGGGTTAAGACAGTTCAGTTCAGTTAAACCATCTAAGTAAAGCTAGTTATTACAGCATTAGTTTTAGAATGCTTTACCCTATTGGAGACTATCAATGCATGTGCGGACTATCCATGTCTTTTCTGCAATGGGGAGACATTGATTCTATATTTCTGTAGCATCTTTGCTCATAGTGTACCTACAAATCCCCCCTTGTTAAATTGCTCTTGATTAGTAGACAGCTATAGGATAGTTATCACTGTAGAAAGACAAGGCAAATATAACTATTTTAGATTAGGCTGCTTTGACACTCTACCTCAGTGGTTTAAAAGTGAGTACAATAAGGATGGCAAATATGTGATACTTATACTGCCAATCTTTCTTTCCCATCTCACTGTTACATTGCTAATAAATCACTGCATTCACATGATGAGCCTGACCTCACAATACTCATCAACACAGGCAGCCACTACCAATAAATTAGAATTGATAACCTAATTGAAACTAACAGTTTTTTCAGCTCAATTAGTAATGCAGAGTTGATCAGCATCACCATGATCTAAATCCACATCAGATTAATTTTTTAATCAGAAAATAACTTGCTCATTTACATTTGGGTATTTTTCTACAGTGTACGAAATATCTACGTTCAATTATCCTACGCATAGCTTCTCAAATGTCCAGTCCCAGGGAAATCAAATACCTAATCAGATTCTATTTTATAAGTTTGGATATGAACAAAGACAACAAAACAGTTTTGAAGTACTCATCTATGGTGCATCCTAAGAAATTCTCCATTTTGAGTATTTTCCCTCCTTCAAGAGATAAAAATATTTTAAGATACAAAATCAGGGGCGCCTGGGTGGTTCAGCTGGTTAAGCGACTGCCTTCAGCTCCGGTCATGATACTGGAGTCCCAGGATCGAATCCCATATCAGGCTCCCAGCTCTACGGGGAGTCTGCTTCTCCCTCTGACCTTCTCCCCTCTCATGCTCTCTCTCTCTTTCTCTCCCTCTCTCTCAAATAAATAAATAAAATCTTAAAAAAAGATACAAAATCAAATTTTCCCTTTGTGTGTGCTAAGACTACATTAGACTCCAGTTACTTCTCAAAATTCAATTAAAACATGCCTCCCCTGTTTACATCTGTGCCATGCCATTCATAGGCATCACTTTATCAGTTTTTTAAAACTTGTATCTTCCAAATCTGTGGACATTTTTAATATATAAATACCAAGTTAAGTGTTTTGAAAAATATACACAGGAACATCCATTTAATAAATACACTCATAACATATTATGAATGGGTTATTTCTGGAAATCTGAGTCTAGATTCGTATTAGCTTTGATCTTGATGGTGGTCCTTCCCAGACTTAATTGTTTTGTTCCTTTTTCCTATATTGCACAATCCACTTCATCATGGAATATGTTTCCACTGTGAACTAACCACATTCAAAATAAAATCTTTTATGTAGAGTCCAGATATTGTTTTGAGTTACATCTCACTATATAAATCCTATGACCAATGCCTTATATAAAATGCATTAAAATAAAAAAAAATAGGGAAAACTACCAAGTTTGTTTTATGATGCTAAAACATTATTAATACCAAAACTAGATAAGAAAAATATGAGATAAAAATTATAGACACTTCACATTATTGTATAAATGATTAACATCTAAATAAAAACATCCTCCTCCAGTAATGCAGACAAAATGCATCATATGAATGCAATAGTTGCAATAAATGCATCAAAATAAAAAGTTTATCTCAAGAATGCAATGAGATTTTAATATAAGTACATCTATTAATATTCTTTCCCTAAATAACGAATGAGATGAAAAAGATATAAACTTAGAACATGTAGGAAAAGCACAGAATTCAACAAGTATTTGTAATTTTAGAAGGCAACTTCTAGGTAACTAAAGATAGGAGATAGCATGGAGGACATTAGGAGAAGGAAGGGCAAAATGAAGGGGGGGACATCAGAGGGGGAGACAAACCCTGAGAGACTGTGGATTCTGGGAAACAAACTGAGGGTTTTAGAGGGGAGGTGGGTGGGAGGATGGGTGAGCCCAGTGATGGGTATCAAGGAGGGCACATACTGCTTGGAGCACTGGGTGTTATACACAAACAATTAATTATGGAACACTACATCAAAAACTAATGGTGTACTGTATGGTGACTAAAATAATATAATAAAAAAATAAAGATAGGAGAGAAGTAAGTCTTACAAATAGTAGGTATGTCTTACAAGATATTTCTTATAAAATCATAGAGAAAATGTCAATGTAGAAGGCTTTAGATATACTCTCACTGACATTATTAAAACACAAGGCTAGGGGCGCCTGCGTGGCTCAGTCGGTGAAGAAACTGTTTTCATCTCAGGTCCCGATCCCAGGTTCTGGGATTGAGCTCCTGCATCCAGCTCCTTGCTCAGCAGGAAGCCTTCTTCTCCCTCTCCCACTCCCCCTGCTTGTGTTCCCTTTCTCTCTGTCTCTCTGTGAAATAAATAAAATCTTTAAAAAAAAAAAAGAAAGAAAACACAAGGTGACCTCCTATTACTTAACTACTGAAGTCCTACGCAATGCAATAATACTAAAAAAAAAAAAAAGCATAAGAATGGGAAAGGAGCAAAGAAGCTGGTTATTATGTGACAGGATTGTATATACATAGAAAAGAGAACTCAAGTTTGCTGGGTATACACACACACACACTATATCTATGTCTGTATCTGTATCTGCAAACATGTACACATATTTATGTATTTTATATATATAAATAAATATATAAACATTTCTTGTACCTCATAAACCCTTATAAGATATAATAAAGTAAAATATTTATTCAAAATAGCAACAATATGTAAAAATTATCTGAGATTAAATCTACAAAAGTAGTACAAGAAATTTCATGGGCAAAAATACAAAACTTCAGTGAAGGGCATTAAAAAAAGCAATACATGAAGGGATGCACTATGTTCATGAATAGAAGTGATGGTATTATAGCATTGTAAACATACTACTTTTATTCCCATCTATATATCCACTTTAATTTCAATGAACATCTCATGGGATTTTTCATGAATCTTTATAAAGTTTCTGTATGATTTAACTCTTCATAACAGAAAAAAAAGAGATAATCAAATATTAAGTAAAATAGCCAAGAAAATTTCAAAAACTAAGGTGAGAGGATTTTTAAAAATAACGTAAAGACTGATTAAAATCACATTTTTTCATATCTATATATGTATATATATACATATATATATAGCCACATAGATAGATAGGTAAAGCTATATATACATATCACAACTTCTTTATCCATTCATCAGTCAGTGGACCTCTGGGCTCTTTCCATAGTGTGGCTATGGTGGACACTGCTGCTCTAAGCATTGGGCTGCATGTACCCCTTTGAATCACTATGTTTGTATACTTTGGATAAATGGGGTATTACTCAGCCATCAAAAAGAAAGAAATCTTCCCATTTGGAGAGACATGGGTGGAACTAGAGTTATGCTAAGCAAAATAAGTCAGTCAGAGAAAGACAAATACCATATGATTTCATTCATAAGTGGAATTTAAGAAACAAAAATGATGAACATAGGGGAAGAGACAAAAATGATGAACATAGGGGAAGAGAAGGAAAAATAAATAAAATAAAAACAGAAAGAGAGGCAAACTGTAAGAGACTTTTAACAACAGGAAATAAACTGAAGGTTGCTAGAGGGGAGTTGGATTGGGGGATGGGGTAACTAGGTGATGGGTATTAAGGAGGTCAGTTGATGTAATGAGAACTGGGGGTTATATGCAACTGATGAGTCACTAAATTCCACCCCTGAAACTATAATACACTATATGTTAAAAAACTTGAATTTAAATAAAATGATTTTAAAAAATCACATTTTTGTCTATATCGGGTTACATAAACAAATTCTAGATGTACTAAATGTAAAGAGCAAAGACATAAATGTAAAGAGCAAAACTTTAAAATTCAAGGAAGAAAAAAATGTTTATAATATAGAACCATCTAAATGGTTAATTTCGAAACTAATGTTGGATGAAACAAGTCATAATTGTAAATACAGTATGCAATTGTATACTTTATACAATTGTATGACTTTATATACAAAGTCATCCAATTGTAAATACAGTACCACATCACTTACACAAAAGATTTAAAATACAGAAAACAGTACTACACATTGACTATCAACATACATATGTAATTTTAAAAAATGAATTGTGTTAACAGACTTCGATATGGGATATGGAAGATGAGATTAAAGAGACCAGGAGTTTCCAGAAGACTTTGTCTATATCTGTGGTGTTTCACTTCTTTAAGACAACATTTGAAGCAAATGTAAGCATTTGCTATTTCTTCTTAGTGGTGGGTATATGGAAAGTCTTATATACTTTCTGTATATTTCTGAATATTCAATGTCAAGATTCTGGTCAATGAACTACCTTTTGAATAGAAAAGGCCTTAGATGATTTTTTGTTTAAACAAATGATAACTTCATCAATTTGTGACAAATCCTGTGAATATCTTTGCAGGGAAAATGAGCAGAGTAAAAGATTAGTAATTGATCCCTGATACCTATTATGAGGTATTTGGTAATTTAATGTAATCCTTAATATAAACAAGATACAGAGTTTTGCTAAACAGTGTGAATGGAGGTGGTTGAAGATAATGTATTGATAAGGAAGTGAGGAATCCTACCCATGAAATATAGAATCAACCTGTCAATAAATCAAAATCTGTATCAATCAATCTATCCATTTATCTGTCATCATTTGAATCACTTTTTTTCCATTTTACTCTGAATTTTATATTGTCATTTGGTAAGAATTCACTGTGACCTAGATGTATTTATACAAGTTAGAAAAGTTGACAAAGCAGGATTTAGTAAATAAGGTGCTATAAAATTTAAAGTGAGACAAACTTGTTTTGATTTATTTTTTTCTTCTCATCAATATTTGATTTCCTGTTTTTAGAAGAAAAATTTTTAAAAACCTTATTTTAAGTGGATTAAAATAATTCTTCAACATCAAATGACTCTTACAAAACAGAAGTTAATGACTTAAGTCTCAATGATCACAAACATGTGAAATAAATAACAAAAAAAATGAGATAGGATCTCCCAAATTAAAAATCAGAACAAAACATAATTTAAATTGTACTGTACTTTAAAAAACAAATTTGGATATTGCATCAACCTACAGAATAGATAAACGGAATAAAGTATGATAATGAAAAACAAGTAGGACTTTTTCTGATGGGCAAAACTAATTCCACTGGCTACATACAATTTTGAGAACATAGAACAGAAATAAAGAAGTATGTTTGAAAAGGGAAGTAAAGCTCATGCATAAATCCGAGGGGGGCATATGTATCTGCTTCCAGGGGATATATGTATCTGCTTCCAAAAAGAAAAGGCCCTTTGACAGTGATGTCTGACAGTTCCTCAGTCAAGGTGTTCAGAGGCCAGTCTCATTATTAAATGTCACAGATCTAGAAATATGCCATGAGAAAGAAGGTAGATTCAGACAGAAATGGATAGCAAGCTATAAACGGAAGTCAGATGTGTTTTGTTGTTGTTGTTGTTTTCTTGCTCATGCTAAAGGATCAGAAGAAAAAGTGATTCAAGTTTTTATATTAGTAACACAAAGCTCTTTGAGGGGCACCTGGGTGGCTCAGTGGGTTAAAGCCTCTGCCATTGGCTCAGATCATGATCTCAGGGTCCTGGGATTGAGCCCCACATGGGGCTCTCTGCTCAGCAGGGAGCCTGCTTCCCCCCTCTCTCTGCCTGACTCCTCTCTCTGCCTACTTGTGATCTCTCTCTCTCTCTCTCTCTCTGTCAAATAAATAAATAAATACAATCTTGAAAAAAAAGAAACAACAAAGCTCTTTGAACTTCTTTATGTCACCTCTCTGGGGCTTAGATTTACTCAAATCTAAGATAGGAGTGGTAAACTGGTAATTTTTTTTTTTAAAGATTTTATTTATCTGACAGAGAGAGAGATCACAAGTAGGCAGAGAGAGAGAGAGGGAGGGAAGTAGGCCCCCCACCGAGCAGAGAGCCCAATGCGGGGCTCAATCCCAGGACCCTGGGACCATGACCAGAGCCAATGGCAGAGGCTTTAACCCACTGAGCCACCGAGGCACCTCAAACTGGTAATTTTTAATATGCCGCCTCACTCTAAATTTTATTTTTTTGTCATTATAAGATTATGATTTCATTGCCAGCACCTGATAAGTGCATAAATATGTGTTCAAATTTCAGCTGTTTACAGCTTAAAATAGACTGTTATAAAGATGCAAGTCTCATGGTAACCACAAACCAAAAACCTATTATAGACACGCAAAAGATAAACAGGAGAAATCTAAGCATTTCACTATGGAAGATCATCAAATCACACAGAAAGAGACAAAGAGACGAATAAAGGAGTAACAAAATAGCCAGAAAACAATGAACAAAATGGCAATAAGTACATGCCTATTATTACTTAAAATGTAAATGGACTAAATTCTTCAATTAAAAGATATAAAGTGGGTGAGTGGATTAAAACAAGACCTATAAAATGAGACCCAGCTATATGTTACCTACAAGAGATGCACTTCAGCTTTACGGACACACAAAAACACTCTTAAGATGTTCATAAAAAAAAAAAAAACCTGAAGAAGACACAATAAATAGAAAGATACTTCACATTCATAGATTGAAAGAATTAGTATCATTAAAATGTTCATGCTACCCAAAATGATCTATAGATGCAATGCAGTCACTGCCAAAATTCCAATATATATTTTTACAGAAATAGGAAAAACAATAACAACAAAAAATGAGCCTAAAGTTTGTATTGAACCAGAAAAGACAGGCATCACTTCCTCATTTCAAGCCATATTACAATGCTGTAGTTATCAAAACAGTATGGCACTGACACACTAACAGACACTTAGATCAATGAAACAGAATAGAGAGCCCAGAAGTAAACCACATACATATATAATTGATTAATTTATGACAAAGAAGTCAATAATTTACAATTATTGGAAAATAATTTAGGAAATTAGGAATTATAGGAATAATTATAATTCCTATAATTATAAAATAAAATTTATAAAATAAAAATAGGAATTATATAATTCCTATATTTCCTAAAAATAATTTAGGAAATATAGGAATTATATTATTAAGAATAATATGGGAAAAAAAAAGAATAATATGGGAAATAACAGTCTTCAATATATGGTGCTGAGAAAACTGGATAACTACATGCAAAAGATGAAGCAGAATGCCTTTCTTACACCACTATCAACAACCAACTCAAGATAGATTAAAGTCTTGAATTTAAGAGCTGAAAATGTAAAAGTCCTAGAAGAAAATATGAGGGGGTAAGTTCCTTGACATCAATCTTGGCAATGACTTTTTGGATTTAACACTGAAAGCAAAGGCAACAAAAGCAAAAATAAATGAGACCACAACAAATAAAGAAGTTTCTAGCAGCAAAGGAAACCATCAACAAAAGGAAAAGGCAACCTATAGAATGAGAGAAAATATTTGCAAATTGTACATCTGATAAGAGGTATATGCCCCCCGCCCCCGCAAAAGAGGTATATGCCCAAAACATATACAGAACTACAATAACTCAAAAGTAAAACAATGACAACATCATCAAGGACAAAAATTTGATTAAAAAGTGGGCAGAGAGGGCATCTTGGTGGCTCAGTCAGTTAAGCATCTGATTTCAGCTCAGGTCATGATCTCAGGGTCCTGGGACCCAGCCCAGCACTGGGCTCTGTGCTCAGTGGTAAGTCTGTTTGTCCCTCTCACTCTGCCCCTCCCCCTGCTCATGCTCTCTCTCAGTCACTCTCTCTCAGATAAATAAATAAAATCTTTAAAAAAAATGGGCAGAGGAACTGAATAGGCATCTTTTCCAAAGAAGACATCAATGTGGCCAACTGGCACGTGAAAAGGTGTTCAACATCACTAATCATCAGAGAAGTGCTTATCAAAACCATTATGAGATACCTCACATCTGTC
The DNA here is from genome assembly GCA_028533885.1 of Nasua narica. NCBI lineage: Eukaryota > Metazoa > Chordata > Mammalia > Carnivora > Procyonidae > Nasua > Nasua narica. Next base: position 13,103,657 of record CM052813.1, read on the forward strand.
AGAAGAGCTATCATCAAAAAGGCAAGAGATAACAAGTGTTGGTGAGGATGTGGAGAAAAGGGAACACTCGTACTCTGGTGGTGGGACTGTAAATTGGTACAGATACTATGAAAACTAGTATGGAATTTCCTCAAAATTTAACAAAAGAATTACCATATGATCCAGCAATCTCACTCCTGAGTATATATACAAATAAAACAAAAACAGGCTAAGGAAGAGGTATCTTCCTGCTCCTGTTCTTTGAAGCATTACTCATAATAGCCAAGATATTGAACATAGAAGATATGGAAACAATCTAAATGTCCATCAACAAATAAAGATGCAGTATAAATTCAATGGAATACAACTCAGCCATAAAAAAGTGAAACTTGCTCTTCATGACAGGATGGATGCAACTAATAGTATCATGCTAAGTGAAATAAGTCAAACTTAGAAAAACAAATACTGTATGATCTCACTTACATAGCATACAGTAGAATCTTAAAACAAAATAAATGAACAAACAAAACAAAACTAATCCTGTAGATACAGAAAACAAGATGATAATTGCCATAGGGGATGGGGATTGAGGGTAGGTAAAATGGGCGAAGGAGATCAAGAGGTACAGAACTCCAGTTACAAAATAGCTAAGTCATGGGGGATGTAATATACAACCATGGTGACTATAGTCAATAATATTGTAGTGCTTATTTGAAAGTTGCTAAGAGGGGCGCCTGGGTGGCTCAGTGGGTTGAAGCCTCTGCCTTTGGCTCGGGTCATGATCTTGGGGTCCTGGGATCGAGCCCCACCTCGGGCTCTCTGCTCAGCGGGTAGCCTGCTTCCCCTTCTCTCTCTGCCTGCCTCTCTGCCTACTTGTGATCTCTCTCTTTGTCAAATAAATAAATAAAATCTTTTTATTTTAAACAAAGAAAGTTGCTAAGAAAGTACATCTTCAAAGTTCTCATCACAAGAAAAAAATGTAAATTTTCATGGTGATGAATGATAATTAGACTTATTGTGGTAATCATTTCAGTGTGTACAAATATTGAATCAATATATTGTATACTTAAAACTAATAGATTATATGTCAATTATACCTCAATTTAGTGAAATGAAATGAAATGAAATAAAATAAGATAAAATAAAATAAAGCTAGAGGTAGGTCAGTCTAGCCTTCTTTGGTTATAAATCCATTTCTTTTTCTTTCAGATCTATTTTTTTTTTCTTTCAGATGACCTATTTATTCTGAAGGATCAGTAGACCAAAGCCAGCAGTCCAAATCTAGATTGCTGCCTCCTTTGTCTTTTTGTTTTTTGATTTTCTGGACCTTCTAATAGTATAACTATCTCTATCTTTTTTTCTTTTTTCAATGCTACCTGATTGGAGGAAAATTTTTTTGACATATAGCCACACTCATTTGTTTATGTAGAGTTTTTGGCATGGCTGCAGGGTGGTAGAGTTGTAATAGAGATTGGAAGGCCCTCGAAGTTTAAAAAAGTAACGTTCCAGTCTTTATAGGAAAATTCAGATATATATCTCAGGTATCAGCAAACTTTTTGAAATATATATGAAATAAAGCTTAACTTATAGTGTTTAATATATATATGGATTTGATTTGATTTTACCTTATGTATGTTCTGAAGGCTGTTTAATTTTGGAGTATTGCTTATTTAACCTTGCCTCCTGTTGTTTTAAAAGATTTATTGATTTATTTGCGAGAGTGAGAATGAGAGGGAGCGCATGCACGGGTGCAGGGGGCAGGGCAGAGGGAGAGGGAGAGAGAGAGAATCTTAAGCAGGTTCCTTGAAGCCTGGCTCGGGGCTCAATCTCATGACCCTGAGATCATGACTTGAGCCAAAACGAAGAGTCAGACACCTAACTGACTGAACCACCCAGGTGCCCCCCCCTCCCATTTTTATTTTCCTCTCTCACTTCATTTGTCCTCTTTGTTTCACCCTCCAGCACAGATGCCTCTAGTAAGGCAATAAGTTTCCTTAACTCTTCTTTCTTTCATGTTACATGGTACAGTATCTCTGCACTGTTGAGAAGCTTGGTAAGAATCATGACCACAGAAATTCAGTAGAAAAGATGTTTATTTTGTGTATCCACAGTTTTTGCTTTTGCCTGCTCTTCCACAACTGAAGAACACTGAATTAAAAGACATTTTCATCTTCATTTACCCAGGTTTGGGAATATGTACATTTTTATATTTTACAAAGATGATCAAGGTGTAGGCTTATATTTTCTATGTTTGAAGGCCATACTACCACTTGTTAACTGGTTGTCCATTGAACAAATTACATAACCTCCTAGGCCTTAGTTTTCTCATGTGCAAAAAAGGTCTGTTGTGAAAACTAAAAGACAAAATACATAAACTAAACATACAGCAATATAAAAGTGCTTAGAATAGAGCTGGCCACATATAAAACACTTAGTACTTGCTAACTATTTTTAAATAAGCAAACAAAGCCCCCACCTTTACTGAATTTTTCTTGTGTAGAATTATCTCAGGATTTGTTAGGGATCCACCACAGCAATAACCCTCCCTTCCTTTTAGGCAATAATAAAATATTATACCCTGCATTTACAAATTTGATGATGTAATTCAGAACCTATTTCAAAATTTGAGATATTCCTAGGGCCCGAAATGTGAGAAAATGTCTCAGACTTGGATCCACCATTGTTCCTGTCTCAGACAATAGAACCATTCTCAGTGTAGATCTAACTGCTGATTGCATATCTTCTACTAGAAAAATCTTTGTAGAGACAGCATTTCATAGAGAAGCTTAAAAACTGCTTGAACTGGTAGAAATTTCAGAAGAAATAAGTGATTCAAAGGAATGTAATGCTGAGTGTGTCCTGTGGTCAGGTGGCAGAGATAAAAGGATTTCCTTTGACCGTATGACAATGGTTATTGATTATCTTGTGCTGAAAATGAACAACTATAATTCCTAGATGCTTTAAATATATGCTTCCATGTCATCTTTGGCTTTCACAGGTGTGTGTGTGTGTGTGTGTGTGTGTGTGTGTGTGTGTGTGTGTGTGTTTGGGTGTGCGTGCACGCGCACACGCACATCACACCAATTTTAAAAATCCAATAAAACCAGAGAAATTAATATCCTCTGATTTTTCATATTTTATTATGAATGGATCATGAATAAGCTTGTAAGCTTATTCAACAGTTACTCTCTCTATGCTCCTTCATGCCTGTGGGATGTATGTGGCAATGTCCAATAGTTCTGAAAATAACTGGATATTCTCCAATGTGTACAACTCACCCTCCAATCTGCTAGTTTAAAAAACCCTCTATCATGGCTTAGTAGAAGGATCCTGGTGCTGGAACCAAGTGGATGTACATCTGAGAGGAATTCCTGTTTTGATGTTATGGTTTCAAACCAGATGATACGGCAGATAATACTTCAGGCACTTTGATAAAATGTTTCTGAAAATCAAAAAAACTTGAATTTCTGACACTTTTCTATGGGTGAAATAATATCTATAACTAGCAAAAAAAAGAAAGTGCTAGCATTTCCTATACAGATCTCACACATATAACCCTGCAGTTTACAATATTTCTATGTGGCTGATGATGAGGTACATAGCTATAAGAACCGAGGGAATTAAGTGTACATGATACTATTAAATCAGTAATGGGCACATTACTGTTCATTCAAGCAAACATTCACTATAACTGTATTAAAAATCTTATATGTATATACATATATATGAATGTAAATGTATACATATATGATTGCACACGTACACACACACACACACACACACACACACACACACACTTTCTAACATACACAAAAACACCCTAAGTGCTAAGTCTATCCTATGGGCACACTGATTACATTGGATTTGATAGAGCTGCATAGCATGTCAGCCCTGTGCCAGATGTTTTATATACATTGATAAATCAAACCACTATGGTGTCACTCCTCTGTAATGTATGTTATTGAAAGTTAGGAAAAATAGAAAATAAGGAGATAAACGTAAAACTGCCATGTGTGATATACCCTAAAGATGATAACATAAGAAACAGTGGTCGAGGGAAGCAAATTATAGTAGAATGGAAAAACTTTATTGAGGCCATGAGACCTGAAATTTGAGACAGAGCCAGTCAGAGGAAGAGCCTACAGCCTGAGCATTAAAGGCAGGAGGAAAGACATGTTTTCAGGAACACTGGAACAGGAAAGAATTTAACAATACTGAAATTATCAAAGACTTTCAAAGACAGCTGGAGAAGAGAAGTGGGGGAAAATCCTCACAATAGGATTGGTAATGTGTTACTGGCTGGATCATACAGGTCCTTGGAATGTGTATTTAACGGTTTGGATTTTATTCTACTGCAAGGTGGGGCCACTGCCAGCTTTAAAGTACAAGAGTGGTCGCTTAAATAATTGACTCTGGATATTATGTAATTTAAGCTTGAAGCAGAGGGAGTACAGGGTAGAGGTGGGAATAACAGTTAAGAAACTACGGAATTAATGCAGGTGAGGAATGTTAGCAGCTTCACTGTGATAATGGCAATGGAAATAAAAATGGGCATATTCGGTAGTATTTGAGGACTAAAAAATGCCAAGAATTGGGAATGAATCAGATAGGTTGTGATAAATAATTCTTTAACATGACATAATAAAGAATAGCTTTGTGTTTACAAAAGCATTTCATAAGAAAAGTGAACTGTGAGTCAGATTAAAAAATGAATTTTGTTATGAACTAAAGAAACTACATTTTATTCAAGGGTCTAAAACAGAGGTGTCTAGCTTGGGATCACAGTGGGGGTCAGTAAAAAATTAAAAATTTTTATTTTTAATATTTCAGAACTCATGCATTTTCTTTGAGGAGGCAATTTCAAATATCTATTTATGAGTGGATATTTAGGGCTTGATATGGAGAGACTTGTTTAGCTTTTGGTGATGGAATTTATTTATTGTCTACATGTGATTTATAATAATGAGTAAAATGAATTGCCTTTTAAAAAATATTTTATTTATTCATTTGAGAGAGAGAGAGAGAGAGACAGAGAGAGCACAGAGAGGCAGAGGGAGAGGGAGCTGCAGGCTTTTGCTGAGCTGGGCTCTTGACATGGGTCTTGATCGCAGGACCCTAGGATCATTATGTGAGCTGAAGGCAGATGCCTGCCAACTGAGCCACCGAGGTGCCTGGAATTCCCTTTTAAAACAGTATTTAGTAGGTGTGTGTGTGCACATGTGTGCATACAAACGAATTAGTAAAGCAATAGACCCTTAATATTAAAAATGAAAAAATACATGGAAAGGAATGAAGAATAAAATTAAAATATTTTGTTTGTCCAGTTGCTAGCTGTGTGTCCCTAAGAATGTTATTTAGACATTTGACCTTACATTTCTTCTCCTCTAAACGGAATGAAATAATACTCAGTGCAATAATGTGTAATAAAGTACAGTACTGACATATGCAACATTACGGACAAATTTAAGTGAAGTAAGTCAGACTAAAAACTCCATTGTAGATTTTGGCCATACCAGTTAGAATGGCCAAAATCAATAAGACAGTAAATAACAAATGCTGGAGGGGATGTGGAGAAAGGGGAACCCTCCTCCACTGTTGGTGGGGATGTAAGTTGGTGCAGCCACTTTGGAAAACAGTATGGAGA
>CM052813.1:13109379-13167564 GCA_028533885.1 Nasua narica
TGCCTCCATCAGAAAGGATGAATATCCAACTTTTGTATCAACATGGACAGGACTAGAAGAGATTATGCGGAGTGAAATAAGTCAAGCGGAGAGAGGCAATTATCTTATGGTCTCACTTAATGTGTGGAGTATAAAGAAAATCATGGAGGCCGTTGTGAGAAGGAAGGGAAGGGTGAATGGGGTGAAACCGGAGGGGGTGATGAACCAGGAGAGACTGTGGACTCTGAGCAACAAACTGAGGGTTTTGGAGGGGAGGGGGTTGGGGGGTGGGCGAGCCTGGTGGTGGGTATTGAGAAGGGCACGTATTGCATGGAGCACTGGGTGTGGTGCATGAACAATCAATCTTGTAACACTGAAAAATTAAAATAAACATATTTGGGGAGAAAAAAAAACTTCCATTGTATAATCCCTTTTACATGATACTGTACAAATTAAAACTGTTGGACTAGAAAACAGATGAGTGGTTTCCAGGGCCTCAAGTTGGGGAATGACTGACTACAAAAGGATATAAGGGCATCGGGTAACTGTAGGGGGTACAGAGGTGGGAGCAGTCGGACGCTGTTATATTTCCATGGTGTGCTTAAACAGCTCTCTACATTTGTCAAAACTCACAGAACTGTACATAAAATGAGTAAGTCCACTGCAGATAGTTTATACCTCAAAGAACAAAATAAACACTAATATTAGACTGTATGTTAACTGGAATTAAAAAAAAAAAACCTTGAAAAAATAAACAAAAAAAAAAACCTCTCTGAGCAAGCTAGGAAAAAAGGGAACATAATATCACAATAAAAGACATTGAGAAGAAATTCCAGCTACCCTTACTCTTAACATGAAAAACCTACTACTTTCCACTTAAAGATTAGGAAAAATGTAAAGATGTCTGCTCTCACTCTCACTACTTTTATCTAACATTGCTCTCCTATCAAGTACTATAAGTCAAGAAAAAAATATTTTACAGTTTGGAAAGGAAGAAGTAAACTTTATTACTGTAGACAACATAGTTATGTATGCAGAAAACCCAAAAGACTGTATCAAAGACCTACTAGAACTAATCACTGAATTTAACGATGTCCCGAGTACAGTCTTTATACAAATCAACTACATCTCATACAATAAACACTTCCCAAATAACATTAAAAAACTGCATTATTTATAATAGAATAAAATAAAATACTGAGGAATAAATGTGAGAAAAGTTTTCCAAGATCTATATGCTTAAAAACACAAAATGTTATAGAAGGAAACTAAAGAAGGTATATTTAGAATCTGACCAAGGTCATGCTTTGGAAGACTCATTATTTTTAAGATGATAATCCTATACAAATTGATTTATATATTCAATGTACTCAAAATCAAAATCTTTTTTTTTTAAGATTTTATTTATTTATTTGACAGAGAGAGATGTCAAGTAGGCAGAGAGGCAGGCAGAGAGAGAGAGGGAAGCAGGCTCCCTGCTGAGGAGAGAGCCTGATGTGGGGCTCGATCCCAGGACCCTGAGATCATGACCTGAGCCGAAGGCAGAGGTTTTAACCCACTGAGCCACCCAAGCGCCCCTCAAAATCAAAATCTTAACAGATTTTTGACAAAACTGACAAGTCAATCTTAAAATTTATACAGAAAGGCACGGGAAGTAGGATAGCATAAACAAGTCTGAAGAAAAAACAAAGTTGGAGGATTTAAAATAAGCTATCTCAAGACGTATTATAAAGATTAAAGTTATTACCATGAGTATTGGTGTAAGGATGAACACATTAATCAATATAACAGATAGTCCAGATAGACTCACATTACATGGCCAATTTTTTTTTTTTATTTTTCATCAGTGTTGCTAAGGTCATTCAATAAGGAATACCCAGGATTTTCAACAGATGGTGCTAGAACAACTGATAATAGGTATTGGGAAAAATTAATCTTGACCTTCACTTCACAGATACACAAATTAAGTCAAAATGGATCAAAGACTTGAATGTTAGAACTAAAATTATTAAACTTATAGAAGAGATACAGAAGAAATCTGAGATACTGAATTAAGTAAAATATTTTATATAAACATGATGCAATAGAGGAAACTATAAAAGAAAAACTGGATAAAATGAACTATCAAGATTATAATCTTTTGGTTTTCAAAAGATGTAGTTAAAAAGAAAGTTGTAAGGAAGAGATTTTTGTAAGCATATCTAATAGGGCTTTTATCCAGAATATATAAAGAACTCTTACAACTCAATAATTTAAGAAAAAAATAGTCAAGAGGTGCCTGGGTGGCTCAGTTGGTTAAGCAACTGCCTTCGGCTCAGGTCATGATCCCGGAGTCCCTGGATCGAGTCCCACCTCAGACTCCCAGCTCCATGGGGAGTCTGCTTCTCCCCCTGACCTTCTCCCCTCTCATGTTCTCTCTCGCTCTCTCTCTCAAATAAATAAATAAAATCTTTTAAAAAATAGTCAAAATATTTGAACCGATATTTTAAAATGCAGATATAAGAGTAGCCAACAAACACATGGAAAGATCCTTGACATCATAATCATCAGAGAAATACAAATTAAAATCAGAGTTACCACTGTATTCCCAACAGAAGATCTAAGTTTGGAAGAACAATACCAAGTGTTGGTGAGGAGGTGGGAAGATTAAAACTCCCACGCATTGCTGATAAAAATGCAGCATGATAGAGCAATTTTGGAAAAGAGCATGGCAGTAACCTATACATTTAAACATACATTTACTTTATTACCCAGCAATTCCTCTTTTAGGTACTGACTCAAGAAATACAAAAACTTAAATTCATAAAAGGATGTGGTATGTATATGAATGTCCATAGCAACAAATTTATAGTAATAATACTAATAACAATAAAAATAAATCAATAAGCCACCCACATATCCAACTTAAAAAATCTCTAATGTAACTAGGAAATAAATAAAGAATTTCAATATATATTTTGAGAAAATTATATGGATAATGGTATATAAAGACCTAAGAAGTTTGTAAAAAGAAAAGGTATGATACTTTATTTGATATAAATATATATTAACACAAATCATATTTTTAAAATGTATCTTTAATACAAGTTCAAACCAAAATATTAGTCAAATACGTGTCATAAGAATGACGGATTTTTTTTCCCCAAATACATTTATTTTATTTTTTCAATGTTACAAGATTCATTGTTCATGCACCACACCCAGTGCTCCATGCAATACGTGCCCTCCTCAATACCCACCACCAGGCTCTCCCAACCCTTACCCCCTCCCCTCCAAAACCCTCAGTTTGTTACTCAGAGTCCACAATCTCTCATGGTTCATCGCCCCCTCTGATTTCTCCCCATTCACCCTTCCCTTCCTTCTCACAACGTCCTCCGTGTTTTTCCTTATACTCCACACATAAGTGAAACCATAAGATAATTGACTCTCTCTGCTTGACTTATTTCACTCCGCATAATCTCTTCCAGTCCCGTCCATGTTGATACAAAAGTTGGATATTCATCCTTTCTGATGGGGTCATAATATTAAGAATGGCAGATTTTACCTCTCTAATGCCAGACACGAGACCAGGAGCTCTTGAAGGTCATGCTTGTATGAAAGAATAGTGAGAATATCTATTCCAGCTATTCTAGTCCACTTGTTTCTGACTTCTGAAAATCTTCTAATGATCTAGAGTTCGTTGTGTTATGTAATGAAAAATTAGAAGGTATTAGCTCATCAAACATATGTAAGGTAGGAAGCCAAATGTGAACAACATGCAGAGCCAGTGCCAAGCTACTCAGGACATATTGTAATTTAATCTTATTCAAGTATGTGTTTGGAAATGACAACCGATCAAGGCAATAATTTTAGTTCAATATATTTGGAGAAAAGAAACTTCAACACACACCTTATCATATATGTGATTTTGAAAATGTGAAAAGCTTAAGCTTTTTAAAATATAGATTAAAAGGGACGCCTGGGTGGCTCAGTTGGTTGGGCAACTGCCTTTGGCTCAGGTCATGATCCTGGCGTCCTGGGATCGAGTCCCGCATGGGGCTCCTTGCTCTGCAGGGAGCCTGCTCCTCTCTCTGCCTCTGCCTGCCTCTCTGCCTGCTTGTGTTCTCTCTCTGTTAAATGAATAATTAAAATCTTTAAAAAATAAATAAAATATAGATTAAAAAACACTTAGGTTCCACAGTAGTTTCTAATAAAATAACTGAATTGTTAAACCCTGAGATAAAATAAAGAAATAAATCTTAGTGATATACGATTAGTCTGGCAGTAAGGAACTCCTTAAGGTGCTACAATTAACGTACCATAATGGAAAACAATTTTGAGTAATGCCTACATATCTGAAATTCTAAACTGTGCATTCCTTGGTATGGTGCCATAAGATTCCATTGGTAAACTAGGAGAATTTCTAAAAGAATGAGGTCTCTTCTGTCTTTGCTGCACAATCAACTCTAAGAACCCCTGAAAAGGAAGATCCACTTCAGTGGCGAAAAGGTGAATTCTCTGCTAAATAAACAAGTCATTCCTAATGTTTTTGAGGAACAAAAGCAGCCACTTCTTGGTAAAGAGACACTTTAGAATGAAAGGAAGATGGAAAACACTCCTATTGCTATTGATGGAAGCAAAAGATCAGAAACCATGAGAGAAGGTGACTGAATTTTCAGGCTCTTATGGGATAATATTTCTCTTTAAGATCATGTTTTAGAGGTAGAAAAGTAAGTTTACACTTGGATAGTGCATCTTAAATGAATAATTTAATGGAACTTGAATCTTTAATTTTTTTTAGCTATAAGAACTACATTGCAAAACAGTTTTTTCCCCAATGTTTTCTATTTATCCTTACATAGTTATCACTGACTCTGATCATTGAGTATTTGATGTGGTTTAAGTAAAAACTGCTCATTAATGTAGTGTAACTTTCAAGGACACCAAAAAATTACCTTATTCCTAAATCATTTTTTAATAGTATCTCAGATGTCAATATTAGATATTCATTGAAAATATTTATTCATTTGCAAAATAATTTTTGTGCTTATTTTTCCTTTAAGTGGATATAGATGAGTTTATCACACTGAAGCAGTCAGTACAGTCCCTGGCCTGTGGACAAAGGAATGATACTACAAAAAGGAGTAGGGATAAAAGTCATTGAAGGAAAAAGAAAAATCTCCTTCAAAATGTCAACTGTGCTAATAAGCCCAGTGGGGGAGTTACAAATACTTTGGAGATATGTATAGAATGTGTACCAATACTGTATTAGTCTTAGGTTCTCAGAGAAATGGAACCTGTAGGAGATACAGACATACATAAAAATATGTATACTGTAATAACGTATGTATATATTTATATTCTATCTATATCTAAATCTAATCTATACCTACCTGTCTCTCCAGTGGGAGGGGAGAGAAAGATGGAGATGGAGAGGGAGATAGATGTAGACATAGAGGGAGGGTGAGAGAGATAGGAGGAGGGGGAGGGGGAGAGGAAGAGATGGAGGAAGGGGGGGAGAACAAGAAGGGCAGAGGGAGAAGGAGAGGGAGATTAATTTACTATAAGGCATCAGCTCACACAATTATGGACGCTAAAAACTCCAAAGATCTGCAGCTAGAAAGCTGGAGACCCAGAGGAAGTGCCATGGAAGAGGTCCAGAGCTAGTCTGAAATCTGAGAGCTGGGAAGCTAATAGTGAACATTTAGCTCTGAGTAAGTCTGAAGATAGGAAAAGATCTATGTTCGAGCTCAAACACAGTAAAGAGAGAGAAATAGCTTTTTTCCCTTTTAAATTTTATTTATTTATTTGAGAGAGAGAAAGAGTGCGAGCATGAGTGGAGAGGAGGGGTAGAAGAAGAGGGAGAGGGACAAGCCGACTCCCTGACCAGCATGGAGCCCAAAACTGGGTGATCCCAGGACCCTGAGATCACCCAGCTAAAGTCAGATGCTTAACTGACTTCACCATCTAGGTGCCCCAAGAAATAGCTTTTTTTTTTTAAGATTTTATTTATCTATTTGACAGAGAGAGAGCGAGCACAAGCATAAGCATGAGGAGTGGTAGGTAGAGGGAGAAGTGGGCTCCCCTTTGAGCAGGATCATGACCTGAGCCCAAGGCAGCCGCTTAACTGACTGATCCACCCAGGCACCCTGAAATAACTCTTTTTAAACAAGGCTTTTACTCTGTTTGGGCTTTCAGTGGATTGGATGAGGCCCACTAAAATTGCGGAGGACAATCTGCTTTTCCTAGTCCACAAATTAAAAGGTTAATCTCATCCAGAAAAACCCTCAAACAACAGAGTAACATTTAACCAAATATCTGGGCACCGTGTGGCCCAGCCAAGTTGACACATAAAATTAACCATCACAAATTCTATCACATATTTCAAAGGGGAACTATAAATTAAGTGTTCTGAGTCAAATGACAAGGATGCTTCTAGCAGAAATACAGAAGAAGGAAATACAGTTTAATATTCTCATTTTACCAATCAACAAGGTGACTTTCCTAAGGTGACAAAGGCTAGCAAAAGGCTGAAATACAGAATTTCCTAAACTAAGTTAATTTACAAACAGTGACTGCACCTTCTTGGTTTCACTCCCAGTACAATTATGGAAAAATTTCTTAGAGTAAAAAGAACATAAATCAAACCTTTGAAATGGCACAGGATTATTTATTAACATATAATGTATTATTTGTTTCAGGGGTATAGGTCTGTGATTCATCAGTCTTACACAATTCACAGTGCTCATCATAGCACATACCCTCCCCAATGTCCATCTCCCAGCCACCCCATCCCTCCCACCCCCTCCACTCCAGCAACCCTCAGTTTGTTTCCTGAGATCAAGAGTCTCTGTCTCCCTCTCTGGTTTCATCTTGTTTCATTTTTCCTCTCTTTCCCTACGATCCTCTGCCTTGATTCACAAATTCTGCATATCACCGAGATCATGTAATTAATTGTCTTTCTCTGATTGGCTTATTTCGCTTAGCATAATACCTTCTAGTTCCAACCATGTTGTTGCAAATGGCAAGATTTCATTTCCTGATGGCTGCATAATATCCCATTGTGTACATATACCACATCTTCTTTATCCATTCATCTGTGGATGGACATCTAGACTCTTTCCATAGTTTAGCTACTGTGAATATTGTTGCTGTAGATACTGGGGGTACATGTGCCCCTTTAGATCACTACATTTATATCTTTGGAGTAAATACCCAGTAGTGTGATTTCCGGGGCATAGGGTAGTTCTATTTTCAAGTTTTTGAGGATCTTCCATACTGTTTTCCATAGTGGTTGCACCAGCTTGCGTTCCCACCAACAGTGTAGGAGGATTCCCGGTAGGGATTATTTATAAAGAAGTGTTTTAATTTGTAATCTAGTGCCAAACAGTGCTGGCCCAAATTCCAATTCTACTAATTAATTTGCTGTCATACTGAACAAAACTGTTTTCACATATTTTTTGTTCACTGAGGTATTACATATATATGCAGTGAAATTTTACCCTTTTATAGGACACAATGCCAGGGGTTTTGGCAAACTTAGCTGGAATATCACACTTCATGGTACATGAATGCCTCATAATTCATTAGAAGCTCATGAACATTTTCCTGGTTAGTAGGCAAATGGAAGCTAATAAAGGCAGAATAGTACAGATGAGTTAGGCCAGATGCTGAGTTAACCAAACTGAAAGATGTCTGATAAAGAACAGAGTTCACTGGAAAAGTCACTCTGGTTTAAGATAATACTCTTATTGAATTCTGAGAGAATTGTATACTTTTTGAAATCCAATTTCTCAAAGAATAAAATGAGGAAAATGATAATACCCACTTTATAGGTCTATTCTAAGGATCAAGGGATTTAATGTACAAAAGAGCTTTTTAAAATGTAAATATAAATATGATTTATAAATATGTGAATAAGATTATATTGTTTATGTCATCTCTTTCAAGGTATACAGGTCAATTTAGTCTTGAAGAACTGCAATTTGATGTAATTATTCATGTAAAAACTCTAACCTAGTGTGTTAATTCAGTCAACAAATATTTACTTAGTACATATCGCGTGTCAAGGACTAGAGACATAGCATTAAATAAAACAGATTAAAATCCCTTGTTCCATCAGAGATTTCAGCAACTTAATGCACAAACTAAATAAGTAAATTACTCTGCTAGAATATAATATACACTAGTGAGAAAAGAAAAGCAGAGAGGAATGAGTTGGTGAGTCAGGTAGGGGTAAGTGAATTAAGATTTTTTCCCCTGATAGATTATGGCCCACTCAGGTCATAAAATGCCTCTTTGTGAATTCGATACAACTGGAAATAATTGAGGGAGGATATGAACTATATAAGCAGCTGGAGCCAGATCTGTTTAGACAGAGGGATAGATAGGTCTGGAGTGTGCCTGGCGTCTGCAAGGAAAAGTAAAGAGGGCAGGAGAGAAAGCGAGAAGAAGAGTTATAAATGAGATGAGAGATATGAAGGAGAGAGTGGATATGACCTCATAGGTCCTTATAGGTCCTTTAAGCCACTATCAGGAGGATTTTCAATTTTAGCTGGAATTACACAGAAAGCCATTTGAGTGTTTTTAGCAGAGGACTTTTTCTTCTTTGGCTGTGTATTATTTTCCTACTGCTATTGTAACAACTTGCCCCAAATTTAGTAACTTAAAAATAACAAATTTATTTTCTTATAGTTCTGGAGGCCAAAAATCTGAAATGGATCCTACTGGTTAAAACCAAGACAATGGAGAGGCTGCATTCATTCTTTCTAGAGGCTCAAGGGAGAATCTCTTAACTTGCCTTCTCAAGCTTCTAGAGGCTCCCTGCATTCCTTTGCTCATAGCTCCTTCCTTCACTTCTGAAGCCACAGTGTAGCATATTCAAATCTCTTTCAGACCCTCTTGCCTGCTTCTTATGAGGACACCTTTGATTATATTCAGCCCACCCAGACAGTCAAGGATAATCTCCCCATCTCAGGGCCCTTAACTTAATCACATCTACAAAGTCCGTTTAGTTATATAAGGTAACATATTTATAGGTCCTGGGGATTGGGATGTGGGCACATCCTGGAGGAAATTATTCTGCCTACCACAGTCTGTCAAGAAGTTATTAGTGCTTTTGATGCTACTAAAGGGTACTGAATAGAAAGGTAAAAAAGTGGCAATATTTATCTAACATTTAATACTACTCAGGAGAAAAGGTGTTCTGGATCTGGACATGATATATTCATATTTATGTTATAAGAACCTCCTCAGTGCAAAGTATGAAGAGAAACAATCTAGGTGCTCCAGCTTAATAGAACTAGAATTTTAAAAAGCCCAACCTCTAGATGATCTATTTTGGTGTTAACTTTGATGGTTTCTGATCCATGTATTGATCTTACAGGTCATTTTATTCATAAGTTGTAAGTGCCCATAGCAATTAATTGATGCTAGTGATCCTTCTACCTTCCTGTCATTTTAAGTAATTTAGACAGACATTCTTGTATTTAAGTAAGTCCCTTTTGAGTTTGGTTAATTGATTCTAGCTTTAGAATTCAAATTCTATTTTGGCAGCCAGAGAAAAAAAACCAGATTTTTTAAAAAAATAAAACCAGATTTGGGGCACCTGGGTGGCTCAGTGGGTTAAAGCCTCTGCCTTCGGCTCTGGTCATGATCTCAGGGTCCTGGGATGGAGCCCCACATTGGGCTCTCTGCTCAGTGGGGAACCTGCTTCCCCCTCTCTGTCTCTGCCTGCCTCTCTGTCTACTTGTGATCTCTCTGTCAAATAAATAAATAAAATCTTTATATATATATAAATAAACAAATGAACGAACAAGTAAATAAATAAACAAATAAATAAATAAAACCAGATTTGAGGGCTATAAACTGAGAACCAAATTGGGGGCCATGGTGACCCAATGGATTTCGGGATAAACTGTAAGATGCCATCAGGGAGCAAATCATCTGGTCTCCAAATAGGTAATATTTATTCAGTTTGGGTAACTTATTTAATACCAAACACAGCAATAATAGTAATAGTTAATATATACTGAGTACTTAAGTGCCACCACTGTATTAAATGCTGTTCATATATTATCTTTCATTTCAATCTTTTGATATAGGTACTCATAACAGCCTCATTCTACACATGAAAAACTGAGACAGAATCTAAAAAACCTCACCATGTTTACAGAGCTTAATGTCAAATGTAATAAAATGATTGAAAAGCAAATCAGGCCCTTGAGAAAAAAGAAGAAATTTCCATATATGAAAATACTCAGCACACCAAAATATTCTCTATGTTTTACTATCGGAGGTTAGATAATATAAACATAATTTACATAATTCCATTATGACCAGTGTTGATACTGGAGATATACATCCACATCTGTATATAATTAAACTTGACTATCAAAACACATAATTATAATAACCAAGTTAATGATAAATGCTTATATTTGAGACTATGAAATGAACTATAAATGAAAGGTCTCCCAAATTTATAATGAAACCAACTGAAGTTCAAAAATAATTTTATTTTCTCTTTATCCTCAAATAAAGAAAGAAAACAATTGGCAGCTATATACTTTTTTCCATTTCAATGCTTAAAGAAAAAAAAAAAAGAGTAGTGTGTCTTTTTTAGTATTACTACCAAAAACATGTTCCATGTTACTATACTAATAGTGGTCATTTATAATACATTTGTAAAACTAATTACAGAGAAGGAATTTGTGCTGACTTGATTTCTGTAAAAATGAAGCTCTCACTTTTTCTTGTCTTTCTTTCAGTAATTACTAGTTAAAAGAATGAATTTCTTACATTTGAAACCAGTTGGTGAGGGGACTGTATTAGCTCATTTCAACAACTTAATTCTTTAAACCCATTTTTTTTCCATGATGCACAAAGCATTCTTTGATTATTGAAAACAAAAAGGCAGACCATAATATCATCCCAGAAGCGGCAATATTGAAATTAGAGTATAAAACTATTTTCTGGCATTTCAGACACACGAACATGGTAAGTGAAACGAGGCAAACTTTCTTTCGATGTAGGTGATGAAACTCATTGTAACACAACACTAGGGGCTTTAGCTGGTTATATACTGATAACACACCAAGCGCTAGTCATCCCAAGGGAAAACACTAATTCTTGACATCAAATTCTTATCCATGGTGATTTAGCTTGTGACCTTGCATGTTGAAGGCACAGTTACAAGTAAGTGGTAAACTGTGTTATATGATGTGTTCTCCAATCTACCATGACTCATGAACCATATTTTATGGGGTCTGCTTTTGGGGCATGTTTCAGGTTGTGCAAATAAAATGTACCTCATCAAAAGTTAAAAAAAAAGCAGCATTACATGCGATGACAGCATTGTAGAACACTGACCTTTTCACATTTATCATGTGCCTCCGATGCCTCTCTAATGGATATCTTGACATTTTCATTTGAAACGATTGTTGTGTTCTCTGACATTTTTGTCTCTGTCATCGAAATCATAGGGGTTAGCAGCAATTGTTTGCAATTACCTGGCATACAAATCATTTGCAGGTATAAGAAGCATAAAAATATTTTTTTTAACACAAAATGTTCCAGGATATATCTCAGAACACCCAGATTTTGGATTTATCTTTGTAAGTGATGCACTAGTTTACCTGCTTTGATAAGTTTGGAACTACAAATGTTGGAAATGTGCATAGCATACCACATTTTCTCAGTCTAAATGTTTTTTCAAATAGAAATTGAGTTGAATGTTTATATTACCAAAGTTTTGTGGTAATTTTTTAAAGTTTATTTATGCTTTCTATTGAGTTTTAACAGACATGAAGAATGCAAACATGAACTTTAATTACATGTATGCATGTATATATTTGTCTACAGTTTCTTTGTTATCTAAGATTTGAGACTTACCAAAATAGATTAAAAAGTAAGAGAACAAATAAGGAGAATATTGGAATTAAAAGTATGTGAGAAAATTAACAAAGCCAAAGGCACAATTACCAGATGGAAACGTATATTATATGAAAATATATAGTTAATAAAAGTAGACTCCATTTGATTTGGAAGTTCATGGAGGGCAAAGCACAAAGGAAAAGTTACAAGATTCAAAGCAAAAGAATGATGTCTTTTATATTTCTTTTTTCTCCCCAGAACACACATTTTGCATGGTTAAGACAGAATGAATAATATCATGTTTAGAATTAAACCCAGGCTTTAGAACTACTGAGCTACTTAACCAACTAAGAGTTCATTGCTTTATCTGTCAAGTGAGGGAAAGCAGTATGATTTTATAAGGCTGTTGGGAGGAAAAAAATGGGTTAAGTTTAGTGAAATACTTAGTGACTGGAACATTTTTAGCTAATGAATATTAACTTTAAATGACTCCAACATTCTCTGGGGTAGGTAATAAGAATACTGATGTCTAATGGAGTTAAAGTCTATCTTCTGACCTTCAAATTAATGGAGTCTACGAATTTCATTCTGGTTCAATCTAAGGAAATAATTTAGAACACCTAGATCTCTTTCCAGAGCATAATCTACGGAACACTAGTATCACAAGATAGTTCATACATACTGGTTTGTGAAACTCAGCCCTTTACATCCTTTTTTTCAGCCTGCAGAGTACATATTATCATATGCGGGGGACTGAAATACATTTCTTTGAGCAGCTTATTTGGTGTTTAATGCAATACATTATTAGTTTTTGTTTGTTTGTTTCATTGTTCAATGATGCGTGTTTATTTTTATTATTTAGTAAGACCATGTCTTAGTAGAAAAAGTTATTAGAGTTCAGTTGTATACAATTCAGGACACATTGCTCTGGATTATGCTCTATGTACAGGCTTATTCTAGGCAATCCTCCATAAAATTATTCTTTAGGGCTCCATTTCAGAGAAGAATTAGATGGGAAATATTTCAAGGTCATAGTTTTTCCAACAAATCCAGAAAGCAGATATTTTATGTTGCTGATTAAGATCCTAAGCAAGGGATGTGGTTGCTGGCCAGGAATGAAAATAATGGGCTTTCATAAAGCACATACCTGAAGGAATAGCCATGATGGTCCCAAAATTTATATGGGCCAAAAAAAGACCAATAAGTTAGGCCAAAATCTTACTTAAGATACCAGTTCTTAATATATCGTATCAGTTCTGGGTCCACTTCAACATGATCATATAACTGATGCCTCATGAAAACCAACATATGAAATTCAGAGCAGAAAATTTCCAAATCAGTTATCTACCACAGCCTTACATCACAGAGTATAATATTCAAGTATGAATTTGCTCTCACTTTTACTACTTAGGAAACTGAATGATTTTACCTCTTCCTGAAATACAGTGATATATGTTCCCTATATGGAATTTTGTTTAATACCCAGAAAAAAAAATTTTTTTCTAGGTAATCATTCTTAAATCGTCTTTTTCTGGCAATAATAGAAGAACTATTGATTTGTTGAAATTACTCCTAGTACTTGCTAACAAAAACATATCACAGAAGAGTACTCATATTTGATTTCAAAATTATATACAGCTCATTCAAAGGGAGTGCAAATTAAGTCACAAACTAAATATAAGGGAGGGGTAATCAAAATATATCTCTTTGTACTACTTGAGATTGTTATTATTCTGCCTGGAAACAACTATGAACTTTCTAGTGATAACATTAAATAAGAAATAGAGCTTCTTATCTTTTAAAATTGCATTTAGGTAAATTTGGATAAGCTGACTAAAGGAAGAAGACTTGACTGACTTGTCTTTATATGTCCACTGTATGATGAAATGTCAGGTACATAGAAAACACTTACAAATATTTGGAAAAAATAAAGGATCATAAACACTAGCTGAGAACCTTAAAAGCAGAATGATTACAGCTTTATACTAGCTGTTTATGGAGAGACACAAATAAAAGATCCTTGTTCTCACATCATGCTTCTAAAACTGGTCCATAGGCTTACAGGTTATTTCTTCATATTTTTAGCCAAAGAGTGAAAAATGAGTTATATGTAAATTTTACAGTATTTTAATTGAATATGAAAACAGCTCAATGGAAGTTAAATTATCTATAGAGGTAAATGTGATTAACTTTGAAAGGAATAAAAAACTTACTCAAATAAGTGAAGAAGATTTGAGAATTGTCTCACCAATGAGTATAATTTTTAGAATGTTTGAAGTTTGGGCATGGGGATCAGCTTACAATATTCTAACACTAATTAATAGCTCTAAGAATAACATCATTTCCTAATTACAAAAATTAAAATATGGTTCTATTTTCATAAATCAAGGATAGTTACTCATATAACAAATTTGTAATGGTATAATTGTCATGAAAGAGAACTCACAAAATATATTCTATCTCCATTCTTTTTTTTTTTTTTAAGATTTTACTTATTTATTTGACAGAGAAATCACAAGTAGGCAGAGAGGCAGGCAGGGGGGAGGTGTGGGAAGCAGGCTCCCCGCTGAGCAGAGAGCCCGATGCCGATGCCGATGCCAGTTCGATCCCAGGACCCTGAGATCATGACCTGAGCGGAAGGCACAGGCTTTAACCCACTGAGCCACCCAGGCGCCCCTCTATCTCCATTCTTAAGTTGACAAATGTTTACAGCAATTAATATTTTAATAGTTACAGAGCTTTAAGAAGACTTTTCTCTTTGCTCATCTAGCATCAGATTCCTGTTTTTCATTGGTTTGGGAAGTATAAAGGCAATATTTAACATATGCAAGAAATGTGTTCTTGGAAAAAATTAAAAATAAAAACAAACAGGTAGGGGCACCTGGGTGGCTCAGTCATTAAGCGTCTGCCTTCTGCTCAGGTCATTATCCCAGGGCCCTGGGATAGAGCCTGCATTAGGCTCCCTGCTCAGCGGGAGACCTGCTTCTCCCTCTCTACTCCCCCTGCTTGTGTTCCCTCTCTCACTGTCTCTCTTGCTGTCAAATAAATAAATAAAATCTTTAAAAATAAAAACAAACAGATAGCTTAAAGGCGCACAACAACTGATAGAGTAAATCACCAAGGTAAGAAATTCCCTTAGATTTTATCCTTCTTTGTTTTAGAGTAACTCAAAGATATCAACCTTTTACTATGTATTGACATTTTCCACTAAATCGCTGTATGGTAGTCAAAATAAGACCTTTCAGAGATACTAAAGTAAACACTAGTATATAAGCATGCCAAGTGCTTAAATAAAGCATTAATGGAATTCAACTCTGCCTGACCTCACCCAGCAGTGCCTTGCCAGGAGGAGGGTGTTATTCAAGAATAATTTCAGTAAAATATTAAGAAAAGTATTGGTATAATCCAAAAGAGGTTCATTCAGAAACAGGAAGCTCAAGATTCTTGTTATGTTACTCCCACAAAGGCTGCCTCTTGGGTTTGGTCTCATTATCTTCCCTGACATCTCTCCTAGGCCAGGTACTTACCAGCCTGCCCCCCCCCTCTCTCTTTTACACATTAATGGTCCATTATGATCAATGGAAAATGCACACATTTGACCCAGCATATATTACAATGACGTTATTTCCTAAATCCAAGCTTTATATTTTGCTGCTTATCCGTATTTATTATGCTTAAGATAGATATCAATGCGATAAAGCTCCCTAAAGTCCAGGGTACATATGAAGTCCTTCTCACTAAAGGAAAACCACCCACATATCCATTTTTTCCATGGAAAAAGTGAGACTACCAGAGTAAAAAGGACAACTCTGAAATTCCTCCTTTAAATTTACAATCTCTCTCTTGGGCTACCCAAACTCTTGTGGTAGGCTATTGATGGGTAATCAATTAAGAATTCAATGCAATCTTGTTTCCTGCACATTTATTTTGAAAGACATCACATACGGTCTAGCATAAACCATACAAACCCTCAGAGAAAAAGCTGGGGAGAGACTTTTCGGCAAATTAGGGCAATCAAAAGTTCCCACGTATACCAGGGAATTTAGAAAGTCACATGCATACCCAGAGCAAGATGTATGCTCAGAAAAGATCTAAGAGATCCTCAGCTTTGACCTCTGGCTATTCCACAGACTTAGTACAAGCCTGGGTAAATGTTGAAGTAGTATGTCCAGCTGAGTCCACCCGCAAAGAATAGGAGAGTTGTTTCCTTGTTTCCTTTGTTTTGTTTTTTTGTTTTGTTTTGTTTTGTTTCTTTGTGCTTGGCACTCAAGGAAATATCTGTTAAAGTATTAACTAAACACAGGCTAAAGGAAGAGAGACTGTGACAATATACTATTTAAGAAATACAGCCATTTCTGGATGTATTAAGTAACTAGATGGGAGGATTCTTTTCACAATGTATATCAAATCAACACAATGTACACTTCATTATTTTTATTTATTTTTAAAATAAAGTATAATTGGCATAAAGTGTTACCATTAGTTTCAGGTGTACAACATAGTTATTTGATGAGTCTGTATGTTATGCTCATACCAGTGTATCTACCATGTTTCTAGGAATTTATCCATTTCTTCTAGGTTGTCCAATTAGTTGACATCTAACTTTTCATGACATTGTTATAATCCTCTGTATTTCTATGGGTGTTGGTTTTAATTCTCTTTTGTCATTTCTGATTTTGATTCCTCCCTCTCTCTTTTTTGATGAGTCTAACTAAATGTTTATCCATTTTGTTGATCTTTTCAAAGAACCAGCTTCTGGTTTCATTCATCTGTTCTATTGTGTTTGTTTGTTTGTTTCTATTCCATTTATTTCTGCACTAATTTTTACTGTTTCCTTCCTTCTGCTGGTTTGAGGTTTTGTTTGTTCTTTTTCTAGCTTCTATAGGTGTAAGGTTAGGTTGTTGAGACTTTTTTTTTTTTTTTAAAGATTTTATTTTATTTATTTTAACAGAGAGAGAACACAAGCAGGCAGAGAGGCAGGCAGAGGCAGAGAGAGGAGCAGGCTCCCTGCCGAGCAAGGAGCCCGATGTGGGACTCGATCCCAGGATGCCGGGATCATGACCTGAGCCGAAGGCAGCTGCTTAACCAACTGAGCCACCCAGGCGTCCCGGTTGTTGAGACTTTTTTTGCTTCCTGAGGTAGGCCCTTCCCTCTTGGAACAGCTTTTCTATCCCAAAGATTTTGTACTGTTGTGTTTTCATTTTCATTTCTCTCTGTGTTTTTCTTGATTTCCTCTTTGATTTGGTTGACCCATTCATTGCTTAGTAGCATGCTATTTAACCTCTATGTATTTGTGGTTCTTTTCAGCCTTTTTTTTTCTTACGGTTGATTTCTAGTTTCATAGCATGTGGTCAGAAAAGATGCATAGTATGACTTCAATCTTTCTGAATTTGTTGAGATTTGTTTTGTGGCCTAACATGTGATCTATTCTGGAGAATGTTCTATGTCCACTTGAAAAGAATGTGTATTATGCTGCTTGGGGATAGAATATTCTGATTATATCTGTTAGAGCTGTCTGGTTCATCAAAAAGCTATCTGGTATCATTCAAAGCCACTGTTTCCTTGTTGATTTTCTGTTTGGATGATCTATCCACTGATGACAGTAGGGTGTTATTACTATATTATTATTGATTACTTCCTCTGTGTTTGTTATTACTTGCTGTTATGTATTGAGATGCTTCCATGTTAATATACATAAATATTAAGATACATAAATATTTACAATTGTTATATATTCTTGTTGGATTGTTTTCTTTTATGATTACAGGGTGTTCTTGTTTCTTGTTATAATCTTTGTTTTAAAGTCTATTTTTTCTGATAGGAGTATTGTAAACTCAGCTTTCTTCTCTCTTCCATTTGTTTGATAAATGCTTTTCTATCTCTTCATTTTCAATCTGTATATGTCTTTTGGTCTGACATGAGTCTCTTGTAGGTAGCATAGAGATGGGTTTTACTTTTTTATCCATTTAATTATCCTATTTCTTTCAATTGGAGTGTTTAATCCATTTACATTCAAAGGATTTATTGATAGGTATGTACTTAACTGATATTTTGTTACTTGTTTTATGGGTTTGTTTGTTTGTTTTTGTTTGTTTGTTTGTTTTGGTTCTGTTCCTTTCATCTCTTGATCTCTTCTCTCCTTCATGGTATGCTGGCTTTCTTTAGTGATATACTTGAATCTCTTTCTCTTTATTTTTCGCATATCAATGATCAGTTTTTGATTTGTGGTTATCATTAGGTTTATATATCATGTCTTAGGCATATTGGAGTTTACATTAAGTTGATGGTTATCTAAGTTAGAACCCATTCATCTCGTTCCTACTATTCATGTTAGGATGCAGAAATAGCCTTTAAAAAAAAATACTTTATACTTTAAAAGTAGTTTAAATTCCCAGAAAAATTAAAAGGATAGTACAGTGATTCCCCATATATTCCCTACCCCATACTTGCATAGCCTACTCTACTCTCAATATCCTTCACCAGAGGGTTCATTTGTTAAAATTAATGAACCTACATTGACACAGCATTATCACCCAAAGTTCACAGTTTGCCTCAGAGTTCACAGAGAATTTGGATAAATGTATAAAGAGCATGTATTCACCATTATTGTCATATACAGAATATTTCCACTGCCCTAAAAACCTAATCAACTTTTGGCAACACTGATCTTTTCACGATCTCCATACTTTTTCAGAAAATTTTCAGAATATTACAGAGTAATAATCCTATAGCACATAGGCTTTTCATATTGCTTTTTCACTTAATAATATGCATTTAAGTTCCTTCAGGACTTATCATAGCTTGATAGCTCATTTCTTTTTAGTGTTGAATAATATTTCAGTGTTGAGATGTACTACAGTTGACTTATCAATTTACATACTGAGGGATATCTTGGTTGTTTCCACGTTCTAACAATTAGGAATAAAGCTGCTATAAACATCTGTGCTGGAGATTTTTGTTTGGACATAAATTTTCAATCCCTTTGACTATGATTGCTGGACTGTATTGTAAGAAGATGTCTGGTTTTGTAAAAACAAACCAGAAAAAAAATGTCAGACTGTTTTTCAGAGTGGGTACTAATTTGCCTTCTCACCATCAATGAGAGTTCCCATTGTCCCACATCCTCACCAGGATTTGGAGTTGCCAGTGCTCTGGGTTTCAACCATTCCATCAAGTGCATAGTAGCGTCTATTGCTGTTTTAATTTGTATTTTTCTGATGACATAAAATTTGGAGCAACTTTTCATATGCTTATTTGTCATTTTTATATCTCCTCTGATGAGGTATCACGGTCTTTGATTCAGTTTTAAATCAGATTATTTTCTTTTTATTAAGTTTTAAGGGTTACTTGTACATTTTTGAGCAACAAATCTTTATCAGATATGTCATTTGTAAATATTTCCTTCCAGTTGGTATCTTGTCTTCTCATTCTCTTGACATAATCCTGTGAAGAGCAGACATCTTTAATTTAAAAAAAAATGTAGCTATCAATTATTTTTTTCATGGATGGTGCCTTTGGTGTTGTATCTAAAATGAAAACTCCATATCAAATTCATCTAGATTTTCTCCTATGTTATCATCGAGTAATTTGTATTTCTGTATTTTATTTTGAGTTAGTTTTTGTAAAGGGGTAATGTTCATGTCTATACTCTTTTTTTTTTAATATCCAGTTGTTCAAGCACCATTTGTTGAAAGGCTATCTTTGCTTCATTGTATAGTCTTTGCTCCTTTTTCGAAGATCAGTTCTATATTCCTGTGGGTCTATTTCTGGGCTCTCTATTCTGTTTCATTGATCTATTTGTCTATCCTTTTGCCAATACCACACTGTCTTCATTACTGTAGCTTTATAGTAAGTCTTGAAGTTAGGTAGTGTCAGTCCTCCAGTTTTGTTCTTCTCTTTCAATACTGTGTTGGCTATTCTGGGTCACTTTCTTCTTTATAGAACTTAAGAATCAATTTGTCAATATCCACAAAATGACTTGCTGGGATTTTGATTGAGGTTGCATTGAATCTACGGGTTGAATTATTTCAACTATTGGAAAATTATTATGACCTTTAAATAACATCTTTTTCCAAGGCTAATGGTATTTTTGTAATATTAGAGTCTCTTATAAACCAACAAAAATATGTGCCATTTGAAGTTGTGGATATGGTTTCATAAATAGAGCGTTTTTTTTTTTTAAATATAGGTACTCTAACATAGATGAAATAATTAAGTATTCATCAAATGAACAAATGAAAAATGAGTCCAAATGGTTGGGGAGGTTTGGGAGTGGTTTTTACTTTTCTCTTGAATGCTTTAATTTAAGTACCAATAGTCAAAGAGCAGAGCAAATCTGGCATATAATCCTCAAATCTGTGAATGAGCATAAGAAAAGATCAGCACTTAATGGGGAATACTTAGGAAACCAAATGCTTTTTATGTTTTCTGAAGTGATCTGGATTGAGCTCAAAACGTAATGCCAGCATTGCTTGTCAAAAATGTCACATGGTTTCAAGCAGGCCTTGCCCATCAAATCATGAGGTATAGATTCGATCTTTGTAACAAAGGCATTCAGAAATACAGTGAGGTGAAAGTCCAGAGTTTCTCAGCCTAAGTGATCCAAACAAATGAAAACAGCCAATACATACTGCTCGGGATTTTGAAAGTCCTTATAAAATTTAAATAAAACAATGTAGCAAAATTGTACACTGGCCAAAGATGGCCATGTTGTAGAGTCCCTTTCTAAGATGTGGATTTTGTCAAGTTGCACTTCCACATTACTTACTGTCTTTGCTCTTTTTCTTCATTATCATTGTCCCTTCCAAAAAGTGTGATATGTTAATACTTTGAAAGGATAATTAAGAGATTTCCTTAAATTTTTTATGTGATAATCTGATTCTTCTCTTTTCATAGCCAACTAAAGAAGCAAAGAAGATGGAAGGTTGATTGAGGAAGCCAAAAGGGAAGAAATCACTGAATCCAAACACACAGGCCATTCTTTTATGTACTAAAAAGTCAGGAGACAGGAATGTCTGGGTGGCTCAGTTAAGTGTCTGCCTTCAGCTAAGGTCATAATCCCAGGGTTCTGGGATCAAGCCCCACATAGGGCTCCCTGCTCAGTGGGAAGCCTGCTTCTCCCTCTCCAACTCCCCCTGCGTGTGTTCCCTCTATTGCTGTCTCTCTGTCAAATAAATAAAATCTTAAAAAAAAAAAAAAAAGGGCAGAGACAAATGAAATAGGAGAAAGGAGACCTTGGCTATACTTTGTTTTCAGAAAGCTGCATATCTTTGTCAACAGTTAAATCACAAATGAGAGATATCACCTAATATGATCAGCTTGGTAACATGAAAAGCCAAGAGAAAGCTGGATATGTTACAAAACTCAGATCTCAGAAAGAACTATTTGGTACAATGCCAAACTCAAAATACACACAATTACATTGCCACTTAATTTTATCCAGCTAGTCATAATGTATAGTGGTACAAATTAAAAATGTTAGACATAATGTTAAATTGAGTATTGACTCGAAAATCACTAAGATGAAGTATGGCATTTAATTTTATGATCACATTTATTATATACAAAGATAATTTCCACTGTCATCCATGTTGTAGATTTTGAAAAATGGAACAAAATACTGAAAAAATTTCTGCCTACTAATATATATTTTTCTTTAGTTTCTCTTTAAATCCTTACCCCCCAAAATATATAAAATTCTTTTGCTCTTTATAAAATATTCTCAGCTCAGCAAGATACAAATGAGAGAGAGACACAGAGAAAAGATCATTTGATTAAGCTATGGAGTAAGTTTTCTTTCAAGCAAGACTTCTTTGGAAATGTTAATTAGTTTAAAAAAATTTCAATGCATTTACTTAAGTTTTAAAAATGGGCCACAAATTATTTTCTAGTACATATTCAATAATTCTTTTTAATCATTTCAGTCTTCATTTAAAAAGTCAAATATGACTACATGGAAAGAGATGTTTTAGATATACTTCAATACATTTATTTTTTTAAGAATGTGAAAATGTAGGCAATATATAATAATTCTATAGACATGTATTCTTTCAAATCAGAATTTCACATTGGTGTAAATAGTAAGACAAATTAGCATTTCCATGTGGTCTTCTTTTTCTCTTCAAATATTATTGAACTTTTAAGGACTTACATTTCCTCATCTGTATATTGTGAGAGTTGGAGAGTTTTTAACTCCTTTCATGCTCTAAAATTTAGTGATGCAATAAACATAATTTATAAGATGCGTAATAATTATCCTGGAATTCAATTCAGAAATCAGATAAACTCTGAAATATTATTCCTGAAAACAAAGTTTCAATTTGAGAGGAAAAAGAAAAGACACACTCACACACACACACACACACACTTAAAGAGCAGTTCTGTTTTTTTCTTATTCTGTCTTCTTGTTTTACCCTGTAGGGATACTTAATATAAGTTTTGAGTGGAATTTAAAAGCAAAGTCCATGAAACTTTACCCTTTCAATAGGGACTATCTGGACACAGTTTGAAAAAAATGGGTCAAAATACACATAGTATTTGGTAGTAAATAAATATTAAAGCCTTCATGTAAATAGAGACAATAAAAGAAAGCAGACTGTTATAGAAAAATACATTCTGTCAAAGATATAACTAATTATATAATTATTTCTAAGAGGGGCAGATAGAGAAAAAAATGCTATTTGGAGAAAAAAATAAAAAGAATCAAGAACTGCTATGTCTAAATGTGAGAGAGCAGCTTGAAGCAGAAGTATATCTCTAATAAGAACAGACATAAAATATCTAAAACTTATTTAAAAATCAGTTTGAAGCATTAAAATAAAACAAGAAACACTGAAAGGATTTGAGAGTCCCAAATACTTGAGTCAATGGAAAAGTAATATTCCATTCTGATATTCTGCCATATTTTCCCTCAAGGCGTCTGCTAATTACCAAGTTGGTTTAGATTCCAGAGGGTGAGAAACTGGACACAAGAGACAGACCAAAAATGAGAAGTAAAATAGAGCTTTCTGCAGTGTCATAGTGCCAAGGAGGTAATGGAAGGTAATTCAGGAATTGTCAAAGACAAGGGGCCCTGACAAACATCCAAGATTTTCATTTAAAAAGCACTAAAGAGCTACATTTGCAGGACTGTGGGCAAAACCAAGATTAATTACTTAACAAAATCTGAAAACACAGCTTTGAATTATCTTAATCCTTTTGGGGAGAAAGGTAGTTTATCTGTATTCTAATTGCATCTAAAGCAAAACTAAGTTCTCAACTAGAACACTAAGTAAAGATAGCATCAGACTATCTTGTAAAAGGAATTGTGGGTCATTGGGATATGGAGGTGTGAGATGGAGGTTTTTAACAGGCTATCGAGAGTTTAACTAAGCTACTCCATGGTACTGCTGTTTAGTCATCAATTTTGTTTGGGCCAGCAGGCTGTGGGGAGCCTTTTGCTGATACTAGCCCCTCATGTTACCACATGGTATAACTAGATAACAGTCTGCAGAGTCACAAGCAAATATAAGTTCCTGATAGGCCAGCCTTGGTGATCAGCAGCCTCCAATGTCTCCCCAGGCCTTCTCCTTGTACATCTCTGTTATGGTCCCCATGAGGCTCACCTGATTTTTTCTTTTTGGTCTGAATTTACCAATTCATCCTTAGCCCACAAATACAAAGCATTCTACCTAAAGGGCATGTACGTCACATCCTGCCTATCTCTCTGCCTGCACTTGCTTTGACCTCCTTGTGTGGCCCCCCAAGACACGTCAGCTACTTCCTCTAGGACCTGTGAATAAACTTCTCTACTTCAATTTCTGTTGTGGTCTTTTGTTGAATCAGGCTCACCATCCAGCACCCTTTGGCTCCAATTAGCAAAGGTCAATTAAAAAAAAATTAATTTAACAAAGTTGTAACAGATACTGTGATTAATATGTCCAAAAAAAATCAGGAGAAAAGTGGGTAATTTCAGTGGGGAACAAAATCTTTAAAAAACTGAAATAGAATTCTAGAACTTAAAAAATATATTAACTGAAATTATGAACCAAATTGGTGAGTTTAGCAGTAAACCAGATACTTCTAAAAAGAGAATTACTAAATAGATATATAAATCAATAAAAAACATTCAAATAAAAGAGAAAACAAAAGAAGAAAACATAAAGAACAGAATGAGAGAAATAGAGATATATTGTACATGATTCAAACATCTAGCATGCATGAAGCTGCAACTCCAAAAGGCAGGTGAAATAAACATGTTTTTAAGCAAATAAAAAACTGAGAAAAATCACCCCTGAAAACCCTGCATAAAAGAGTTCTTAAGGCAGTAGAATAATGATTCTGGAAACATGCATGGAAATGCAAAGAAATGAAGCAAAATGACATAGTAAATATACATGCATACCGACAGTATAAAAAGTAATAAAAAATGCCTGGGAGTTTAAAATATATGTAGAAATAAAATGCATGAAAACATTAACAAAAGGCAAAAATGGGCAATAGTAATTAAAGATAATTGAAGTTAGTGGGGGTGATTGCATTTTTCTGGAAGTGTTGAAAGCATTAATTTACACTCCACTAACTCAAATATTCTGTAAACATTAAAATTCCTCTTTAAGAAAGGTAAAATAAAATACAATTAATAAGGAACAGAGGAGAAATCATGAGGAAAGTTTAAAAATATTTTTAAACAAATAATAAAACACATACATATACAAATTTTATTATGTTGTAATGTTACTTTAAAAAAAAATTATTTATTTACTTGAGAGAGAGAGAGAGAGAGCACACAAGTTAGGAGAGGGGCAGAGAGAATCTCAAGCAGACTCCTGGCTGGGCAGGGAGCCTGACTTGGGGTTCAATCCCAGGACCCACGAGATTATGACCTGAAGGGAAACCAAGAGTCAGACACGCAACTGACTGAACCACCCAGGTGCCCCAGCTACTGTTATGGCTTTTTTTTTTTTTTTTTTTAAGATTCTATTTATTTATTAGAGAGAGAGAGAGTGAGAATGAGAGGGGAGAAGGTCAGAGGGAGAAGCAGAGCTGGGAGTCCGACATGGGACTCGATCCCGGGACTCCGGGATCATGACCTGAGCCGAAGGCAGTCGCTTAACCAACTGAGCCACACAAGCGCCCAAGATTTTATTTATTTATTTGACACAGAGAAAGAGACCACAAAAAGGTAGAGAGGCAGGCAGAGGGATGCCGGGCTCCATCTCAGGAACCTGAGATCATGACCTGAGCAGAAGACAGAGGGTTAACCCACTGAGCCACTCAGGCGCCCCCTCTGGTGGTTTTTAAAGAATGCTTCTTCCATGTTTTTACAGCCATAGTCTACCTACTCCCCTTGAATATGGTCAGGCCTGTATTTGAAATGATTCCAAAAAGTATACAAGAAAGAAAGGAAAAAGTAATAGAAAACAAGTGAAACCACAACTAAAATGCAAGGTGGTGGAATAAAATGCAGACACTAACAATAACATTAAATGTAATGGACATAATATATCAATTTAAAAGACAAAAGAAAAAGTTAAACTGGCTGAAAAAACAAAATCCATTATGTGATCGTTGTAAGAAATGTGTCCTGTTTATTTAAAGATACAGAAAGCTTAAAATAAATGGTATAAAAAGATATGCCGTACAACTAATAAACGAAATCAGTTGTATCCAATATAATAATAGTAGATTTTAAAGGAAGAACAATTACTAGAAATAAGACATTTAAAAATGATTAAATGGTTACCCCCCTACCACTTCCCTTATCCAGGGAGGTATCTAAATTTCTAAATTTGAGTGTACTTAATAGTAAATCTCCAAGTATAAGAGAAGCAAGAAAATACAGAATATATTTGGAGATTTTAATTTTTCTCCCGTAATATCAGATAGAGCATAGATGATGATACAAAAATGCAAAAAATTTGAGTAACATGATTAAAATAAATAACTGACATTAGAACATTAAGTTACCTAACAAACTCAAAAGTGCATTTTTTCAACTGGCACAAGGAATCAATGATATTTTGCTCCAGAGGCAATTTTCAAAAACTTTCAAAGAAAACATTTCACTACATATGGAATTAATCTATAAATCTGTGAAAATCACCAAAATTTGTATGCATGTGTGTGTCTGTCTCTGTGTGTGTATGTCTGTGCATCTCACAGATCAAGAATGACTTACAAAAGATAGCAGAAAAAAAATTAAGCAAATGCTTCAACTAACAAAAGTAAACAGAAAACATAATGAAACTAGTAGAATGTAGCTTAAAATAAGCATTCTAGTAGGTTACTCTGGTGATCCCAAAAGAACCACTCCTACTGTTCCTAATGCCCTGATGTAATCCCTTCCCATTGAATTTTGAAGAGGTCTATGACTTGTTTCCATAAACGAGTGAGGCAGAAGTGACCGTGTACCACTTCAATGCCTGTGGCCCCAAAAGTCCTGTTAGTTGCTCCCCATGCTCTGGGGAGCCTGATCAACTATGCAAGCTCTTCCATGAACACACTACTGGAAATACCATCTAGAGAGACCCTGTGGAGCAACCAAGTGGAGAGAGGAAGATGCCCCAAAGATGCCTTTATTTGGAAAAAGACACAGAGGGAACCGGTATCCCTGAGTCCAAGCTGAGCCCACATTTCCCCTAGCATGGTTTTAGAAATATGAATGAGACCTTTTGGATGTCCAGCCCAGTTGATGCCCCAGATGACTCCCTTCATCACGTCAAGTAGTAGACCCACCCAGCTGAGTTAACTTATTTGTTTAAAGGTAGCTGACTGTGGGACAATTAGATATACAAAAGATATGCAATAAATACAATCAAGAAATAAGCAGTAGGAAACATTTAAAAAGCTTAATGTTAGGTTCTAAAGAGATAACAAAATGATAAGCCCCCACATAAGACTGATAAAGAATAAAAGAAGACATAAATTACAAATATCAAGAATGAAAAAGAGAACATTGTAGCAGGTTCTATTTTTTGGATTTGTGTACTTTTTTGCATTTTTATTAAATTCCCTGCAAATTGAACTAAAAATGAATTATTTCCTGGCTCAAGTGATATCCAAGATCTACATAATCCACTTAAAATAATATTCAGATATTAACTTGGTATTAACAAAATGTATTAGCTAATGGTTTCTCTCCTTGAATTTTCCAGAGAACTTGCAAGAGCCACGTCTCTAACAGTTTGACACTCTTTCTGTTGAGTGGGCTATTCAAGGGTGAGCAACTGATTTCTCTGCGAATTAATTGTTTTTAAGCAAATTCCTAAGTAGACTGTTCACACTTAAGCCATGTGCTAAAATGTCAAAATCTGTCTCCTTGCATTTTTTCTACATACCATTGTCTAAATATAGTTCATTCTGTAGAAAAGATAAGTTCCTTCTGATCATTATGTCGCATTTTCATCTTGGTCTTAAAAAAATTAACCTAAAACAAACAAGCCAACCAAAACCAAAAAAAAAAAAAAAAAAAAAAAAGAAGAAGAAAAGAAAAGAAAGAAAAAAGAAAAAAGAAAAAAAAACCTAAACAAACAAAATGCAACAATCCCATATGAACAATTTGGTCCACTCACTGGGTAGGAACTAGAAGGTGTCCCTCTTCCTACTGTATTTCTATTTGTATAAATTTTTCTTTCATTTCCCAGAGCTACATTTATTAATCTAACTTACATAATTGGGAACTCTGAGGGAATCCTTCCTCACTTTCTATGAAATAAAACTGCCATCGACATTTTTTAACTCAATTTTGATTACAACATGACACATATTCCTCAAACAAATCAATAATACTGTTTCTTCCATACCTTCTTACTCAATCTGCAAAAGATGATGTAGCTTAGAGAAAATAGTTTTGGGAGTCTTTTTTTTTAAAGGTTTTATTTATTTATTTGACACAGAGAGAGAGAGAGAGTGAGAGAGAGAGCAGCAGGCAGAGGGAGAGAGAGAAGCAGGATCCCCGCAAAGCAAGGAGCCTGATGCAGGGCTTGATCCCAGGACCCCAGGATCATGACCTGAGCTGAAGGCAGCCGCTTAACTGACTGAGCCACCAAGGTGCCCCAGTTTTGGGAGTTCTTAAGAACCATAATCATAATATACATATTTTTTTTCCTGCCAAAAACTTCATGTACCTAGAGAAAAATTTTCATAAGGGCATGTTGTAGAGATTGTTTCTAAAAAATGTAAATAATCATTATGCTTGTGATACCACTCATCTGCTGGCTTTTTCTTGTTTTTCTGCAATAACTTGGAGAGTGTCACAATGAGACTTTCAAATATACTTCCTCTTTTGTGAGCTAAAATCTATGTGAGATAATTTTGCTTTTTGAGAGATGCTAGTTCAAAAAAGAATGTTTCAAAATAAAATTCAAGGGCAGTCTCAATTTTTCTCCTTTCAAAAACTTAGCTAGATGGGTTGTTCCACCTGCTAATGCATAACTTACAATGCATATCTTAGTGTCAATTTATGGTAGCTTACTCTTTGTAGTGTGCTATAAATTCACACACATTATTTCATTTAGTTTGTAGAACTTTGTGAAGGTCAGGCAATTGTTCTTCTGTTTCCTCAACTGTACATATGGCCTACCATGTACAAAAACTTGCAGCTTTTCTACCATTAGAGATCATTTATTAGAAAACTGAAAATTAAGTGAATTGCTCAAGGTAAAAACCTGCTACAGTGGAGAGTGTGGGGGCTAGGGGTGCCAACTCTTGTGCAGTTGAAAAGTCACATATAACTTTTTTAACTCCCTAAAAACTTAACTACCAACAGCTTACTGTCGACAGTAACCCTTACTGATGGCATAAACAGTTGATTAACACATATTTTTTGTGTCGTATGTATTATATACCATATTTTTCCAACAAAGTAAATTAGAGAAAAGAAAATGTTATTAAGAAAATGACAGGAGGAAATATATTTACAGTACAGTAGTGTATATGTTGAAAAATACCTACACATAAGTGGACCTGGGCAGTCCAAATCCTTGTTGTTTAAGGATCAACCATAATAGATGGCAAAAACTGGGTTTTCTTATTCCATGTTTACCAGATGTTCTTAGATAAAACACACTACAGGATGAGTTAAAATTAATCCTTAAGCCATTCGAAGTAATTCACAGTAGATCCTTCTCTGTGATCCTTAGTAGTAGATCCTTAGTCATTGCTTCAAGTCCAATTCGACCAGATGGACACCCCACTCCCAGAGAGACCTCCATGATATTCACCACCCTCCATCCTCTAGCTTTGTATATTGTATTTCACTTCATTTCATTTTGTTTTATGTTTTGCCCATCTAGAATAAGAAGGGCCATTTTATCATTTTTGAAGCTTTCCAAAATCATCCAGCCTTATACTTTCTCTCTGAATGCACAGATCTTGTCATTATACAACCTAGTTGGCAAAAATGCATTGTCTTTTATTGCTTTCATATAGCCTTATTTGACTTTCTTTATAGTTATTCCAAATTTTTCTTTTTTTTTTTGAGTGTCTTCCTCCAAACTAGTCTGAAGCCAGAGCTTTTTCTTTCATTAGTGTAAAGAA
Organism: Nasua narica; assembly: GCA_028533885.1. Taxonomy (NCBI): domain Eukaryota; kingdom Metazoa; phylum Chordata; class Mammalia; order Carnivora; family Procyonidae; genus Nasua; species Nasua narica. Next base: position 13,138,729 of record CM052813.1, read on the forward strand.
AGTATAAAACACTTTAAACTATAATCTTAACACATGTATGTGCTTTAAGGAAATTCTAGGCATGACTAATTTCTCTTTCTAAATGGAAACAGGAAGGAAGAGTACAAATATTCAATTAGCGGTAGACTTAGAAGGAATACTTGCTGCATCTGTGATGATCTATGTAAGATTTCCCTAGAGAACACCCAAGGATTTGCACTGATAATTAAACTTCTATTATTTTTTTAAATTTAAATTTACTGTTCAAATTATTTTTTGAATTTAGTTACAGAAGATCTAATGACTCTAAAAAAAGTTTCACTCTGCAAAAATCTATTTGAAATAGTAAGATTAAAAAAAAATTAAGGATTATGTCCTCTTCTTTCTTGTGTGTATATTTGTAAGGGTGAAATATTGTAATTAAATGTTACCTCCAAACTCTTTTTCTGCCTATTTACCACTTGATTGCTAACATGAGACAAACCCATCTTTTGATGTACAGTTCTGAATGATTTAAGAACCATCAATGCCTCCTCAGTCCTCTTAAGAACACCTCTGCTTAGTATCCTCTTGGAAGGTGAACTAGTAATGGTTTATCCAAGATCTTGGTATTTATTAAATACAGTAAACTTTCTAAATCTTTTTTTCTTTCTCATTGCTAAAGCCAATTAAAAATAACTTTCTCTTAGGAATGCCACAAGGATCTGAAATCAATATATAAAACATCTTGCTCATTGAATGATTAATGGTTATTTTAATAAGGCTTACATAATCAACATTTTAATTATAAGACATATGATTTCATTTTTAGGAAAAAATACTATTTGCCAATGATTCTATGCCAAGGTTATCCTTACTAGGATAGGGAAAACATTTAGAAATGTTTTGTTTTCTCTCTTTCCTTTTTTCTCTTCTTTCTTTCCTTCTTTCCTTCCTTCCTTCCTTCCTTCCCTCCCTCCCTCCCTCCTTCCTTCCTTCCTTCCTTCCTTCTTTTTCTTTCTAAGTAATCTCTACAACCAACATGGTGGCTCAAACTCACCACTCTGAGATCAAGAGTCACATGTTACAATGGCTGAACAAGAAGATAGGTACCCTGGAAATGTTTAGTTTTATATTTAATCTTAATCTCAAGCCAAAAGATGGGAATTTAAACACCTAACACTCTTTATTTTCATCATTTCCCCTCAAAAAAGTACACACATTAACATAAGAGTGGCTGACTTGACAATTTCAAGTATACTGCAGAAAGTGTTAGCACAACAAAGAAGGCAAAGTCAAAGGCAGTATCCTCCATTTCTAAGTTTATGGGAACTCACAGAAAAATGCTTCCTGAAAAGTCAGTTAACACTCTCCTTTCCCTAATGGCCGGTTCTGTGAATTCCGGCAGAAATCCTTGCCTAAAGGAAGGGTCTAACCATGCTGCCAGGTCCTCATGTCAGCCTTACCACCCTTACCATGAAGATGAGGGGGCATGGGGAGCAATGGTGCCTGGGTGGCCCCTGGTCCCATAGACACAGCCTAAAAATATAGTCATTTCATTGTCTAGTCCACATTCATCAGCATCACACATTCATCCAGGTCTCCAGCTACGTACTTCCTGACGAGCACAAAATAGCAGGCATCTTTCTGGTGTCAGGAGATAGTGAACATGTCCTTTTCTTTTCCATCTCTGGTGGGCGGGCGAGGCAGGCCTGGTTCCATTGGGTTTATGGTTTCCAGCTACACCTCCATCCTCAACCCAGAGTGTTCATTGGGTGCAGCATCCATGCAATAGCTTCTGGGGTTGCAGACCGAATCAAAACCACTAAATGTGATGGTGCGTGCCCAGGGCACACTCCAGTGAGCCCATGGCTGCACCTTTCGTACATCAGCCCTCAACTTCTCTTTATGCCCAGAGTAGCCAACAGGAATAGACCCACTGTACCTCTCACAGGACATTCAACTGTTTTCTGGGTAGTCCTCAATAAGTACTGAGGAATATGATATTGTAGTCTCACATATTGAGACAGCATCTGCAGAGACCAGCGGAATGAAGAGTTACACAAAAACCACATTCTAATGGAATGCCTTTATCTCTGATATAGTAATCATTATTATCGTGTTAACTCTACTAGTATTAATACAACCTACATAATACACATTTACATAAGTTTAATAATGCAATTAATTTATATTTTATTTATATAATAAAATATATGCAATGTATATTTGATTTAACTAATTTTATATTTTTAATTTTTAGAAGATTTTATTTGAGAGAGAGAGAGAGAGAAACAGGGGGAGGGGCAGAGAGAGAGGCAAAGAGAGAATCCCAAGCAGACTCCGTGCTGAGTGAAGACCCCCACATGAGGCTCCATCTCATGATCCTGAGATCAAGACCTGAGCCCAAACCAAAAGCTGGATACTTAACCAGCTAAGCCACTCAGGTGCTCCTAATTTTATATTTATATAATATGAAATACATATTATATATGACATAAACATCCATGATATAAATGTATCAGAGCACAATTATTATAGTTTAAATAAAATTTATATGATTCTTAGTGCAAAGCGTCTTGCATTTATTATGTGATGTAACTGATGCAAGAGCTCCCTGAAGAGGTGCTGTTATTTTCCCACTTACAGACGTGAACACTGAAGCCTAGGGAGATCGAGTAGAGGTTTAGTGTGTGGACTTTAACAGGGACACCATGCCTCACGCTGCTCTCCATAAGCCACCTCCACCTTTGCAGAGAATGGGTAATGATGTCATGCCCTCACTTGCCTGTGTGCTATGATGTATTGAAAAGCCCCTACCAGCAGGTTACTACCTGTAAAATGCAGTGAGCATTTTTAGCTATGCATTCTTATAAGCAGTTTAGGCAATTTACATCATTTTATTCTACGAAAAGCTCCATAAGATTCATAGAGTGGAATACTATAAAGCCATGAAAATATCCAATCCAAAATACACTGAAAATTATGGATGAATCTCAATGAAGGAATAAGGCTACCTATATATATGGTACCATTTTTACAATGTATAAACACAAGCAGAACTAATGTCTGCTATTAGAAGTCAGGATGGTGGTTATGTGGGGAGGGATAGTAACTAGATGGGACCAAGAGGATGCTTGTTCAGAGCTGAAGATTTTGATTCTTTGTTACAGATACTCATTATACAGGTGGGTTCAGTTTGTAAAAAAAATCACACTGAGTAAAGTAATGGTTGGACTTCTCTATGTGTATAATTTACTTCATTTAAAAGTTTGGCACATGCAGGGGTGCCTGGGTGGCTCAGTCGGTTAGGCATGATCTTGGCTCAGATCAAAATCAGGCCAAAGCTTGATTTTGGCTCAGGTTATGATCTCAGCTTTGTGAGATCAAGCCCTGAGTTGGGCTCTGCTGTTTGAGATTCTTTCTCTCTCTCTCCCTCTGTTCCCCCTATGCTCTCGCTCTTTCTAAAGTAAATAAATAAATCTTTTAAAAAAAGTTTAACACATTGCAGGCATAGTGCATGTACACACACACACACACACACACATTTTGCACAAACACTGTGAACCTTTAAAAAAATCCATAAAGTGCATTCTTTATCGTAACCATTTTTACAAATGAGAATACTGAGGTACACAGAGGTTCATAGAGATTAAGTAATCTCCCTCAGGTCACAAAACTAGCAAGTAATGTATACAAGGCATTTGGAACCAATAGTTTGGGGGCATAGCCCCCAGTGAAGTTATTATAATACTACTTGGAGGCCAAACAAATATACTGTTTTTAAATATTACAGGATGCTTTAGGGTTCCCGAGTGGCTCAGTTAATTAAGCATCTGAATCTTGATTTGGGCTCCGGTCATGATCTCAGGGTCATGGAATCAAGCACCACCTTAGGCTCCATGCTCAGCATAGAGTATGCTTGGGATTTTTTTCCCTCTCCTTCTGCCCATCCCCCCATGCCACTCCTACTTACACTCTTGCTCCCTCTCTCTTCAAAAAAAAAAAAAAAAGTTTTACTAAATAATAAATGTAAGCGAATTTTCATTGCTCCTGATACCATGAAAACATTTAGAGGTAAATTTTCTCAATCCAAAATCATCAGAAATACATTTTTTTTTACTATGTGGATGTATGTAAATTTAAATGGATATGTTTATTGAAAAAAAGCTGGGAACTACTGTCTTAGAACATAAACATGAAAAATCAATTAAATCAATTTTTCATGAGCAGCCTTTCAGAACTTGGCTTCTGAAGTCCCCTTCCAGCCTGCTCATTACACTGAGGACCAATGTTATGCCTGTGGATGACTGAGATTCTGACTGATGTTACTGAGTACTAATTAATACCTCAGCCTGTGAGGTAGAGCTCTGATAAAATCATCATTCTGAAGTTAATTTTACAGAAATGCAGTGGCTGTACCACTGCCAATGCAAAGGGTTAGGTTATAAAATGCAAAAGGTGATTCTAGTCATGCTCGTTTCTTCACAAGCAATTAGCAGCCTCTACCACAGGTGATTTATTTCTTGGTATGTTTTTGTAACATATAGATCGAGCTTGTAATTGCACAGTTATTTCAGCGTTGTTTATCTGTCTATATCTTAGCCTTTATGTAAGTTGCTAGCTCTCTGAGGGAAAGGGCCCTAGATGTTTCCCATTGTCAGTGCGTCACAAACACATGGCATGACAGCTAGCCCATAAAATGAATGAATGAATGAATGAATGAGTCCAGCAGATCTAAAATACAAGTATTTCGTATCATCTGTCTGATTTTGGCAAAGTTAGTCAACTTCTTTGAATTTCAATTTCTTAATCTGTGAAATATTGATCTCATTTGCTTTATTTTAAGCATTACATATGATGTATATAAAATTTGTAGTAAGCATTTGATAAGAGATAGGCATAATTAGATTTCTTTAAAATTCTTTTTCTCTAAAAAGGACACTAAGGAATCTGGAGGAGCCAAAAACAGACAGTGATACTAAAACTCCCGCGGAGGATACTCAGTGTCCCACCAAGAAGTGAAACAAGAATATGGCTAAAACATGCTGCTGAGATGGGTGCCTGGGTGGCTCAGGTGGTGATCCTCGGGTCTGGGATTGAGCCCTGTGTTGGGCCCCCTGCTCAGCAAGGAGTCTACTTCTCCCCCTCCCTCTGCGCCTTCCCCTATCCTCCCTCCGTGCGCGCATGGGCATGCCTGCTCTCTCTCTCTCTCTCTCTCTCTCTCTCAAATAAATAAAAATCTTTAAAAGAAAAAAACTTGCTGCTGAGAGCAATGCAACTTATATGTGATAAGTTAAAGCATGTTCCAGAGTGGAAAACCTCACTGAGCATGTCTCGTAAATTGAAAGTAGACACGTACGATTCCGGGTGAATATACACAAACTCAACAGTTGCACATGGAGACTAGAATGGTGTTATTTTAAATTCCAAAAGGATCACAGAATCAGGATAAATTACTTAATGTGAATAAAAACCTTTAATGCAAATATGTCTAATGTAGAGAAAGGTGTTTTGTTCTCTCTACACGTGTAATAGTGTATATTCAGTGTCAGATTTCTGTTGCACACTACACTGAAACATCGGATGTAGAATACAAACGTTATCGGGTATCTCATGAGATATATGGTCTGGGGTTAAGCCATGGCCCCTGGAGCTCCTCAGCCATTTTCATCTGTTGTTGGGCTCATGTACTACCTGATGAATAATGATGACCCTGTCCTTTCCCATTAAGCTCTATCATGACTTGTATGGTAATTAGTTCCTTGGCTTTATTTATAGTATTATCACCCAAAAAATGCTTCCCTCAACATTTGCTTGTTTTGAACTTTGTATAAATAGAATCATACGGTATGAGCCAGGGAACACATTCAAATTTCAGTCCACTTTTAATTTTGCTTCTCTTTGGGGAGCCTGGGTGGCTCAGTTGGCTATGCGTCTGTCTTCAGCTCTGGTCATGATCCCCAGGTCCTGGGATCGAGCCCCGTGTTTGGCTCCCTACTCTATGGGGAACCTGCTTCTCCTTCCCACTCTGCCCCCTAGTTCATGCTCTCTCTCTCTCTCACTCTCCCACTCTCTATCTCAAATAAATAAGTAAAATCTTAAAAAAAATTAAAAATACAAAAATTTTTTTTGCTTCTCCTGTCAGCCAGACTCTCTGGCATCTTCTCTGAGCATCAGAAGGTCTCTCTGCTAAGGATGTGTAAGTGGGTGTCAGTCAGTCACACACAATTTCTGTCACGCAGGCACACAGCCTCTGGGTGACCTGTGACTGTACCAGTGACTGTACCACCTCCCTATTCTTCAATAGTCCACTGGTCTCTTACGCACTTCAAGCAGTCCCATGATCTCAGAATAGAAGCCACTGGCCTTCCTTGTCCCCTCGTCATGAATGTTGCCACTTCAAATGACATAATCTAAATCAAACATGCCCCTTCTGGTGGCACATATATTCACAATCTGGCCTCCTTTGGTTGAACTACTATGCAAACCAAGAGGGGAAATGGGAGAGGCCCTGAACAAAAATGGCATGGACTATGTCCTTCTTAGCTGAAATTTACTCATTTTTTCATTTTTTGAATAAATGCTGCTAGATTTTGAATAATGCTTCCAGCTTCTTACTGGATGGTCTATTTTAGACTAAATTGCAGAATCCTAAGATGTTTGTATTTTATAACTTTTTTCACTTTTACTATTGCCAACCTCCTCATTTCACCATGCTGGAAGCTGACTTCATAATTAGACATAATAGCTTGATATTAAATGCCTAATGCAAAAATAAATTGTATTAACATTTATTTTTCATTTTTCATTAACATTTATTTATCATTAAACAACTAGAAAGTTACATTTTGAAAATATGATACAGTTTAAAGAGCATCAATAATCATCAGAAGCCTAGAAATAAATACAGCAGACCTGAAAGACTTCTATAATAAGATTTAGAAAACATTAATTAAGACACAAAGACGGAGACAAAACAAGTGCCTAGGTTAGAAGACACAGTTTGGTAAAAATTTGAATCTTACCCAAAAGTATTTGTATGGCAAACTTAATTCTAACAAAAATCCCAGCAGTTGGGGCGCCCAGGTGGCTCAGTGGGTTAAGGCCTCTGCCTTCGGCTCAGGTCATGGTCTCAGGGTCCTGGGATCGAGCCCCGCATCGGGCTCTCTGCTCGGCGGGGGGAGCCTGCTTCCCCCTCTCTGCCTACCTCTCTGCCTGCTTGTGATCTCTCTCTCTCTGTGTCAAATAAATAGATAAGATCTTAAAAAAAAGAAATCCTAGCAGTTGTACATGTGCATGCACACGCATGTGTGCGTGTGTGCGAATGGAAAGGATGCTTCAAAGGACAGCAATCCTGAAAGAGAACAAAGCTAGAGGAATCACACTATCAGATACCAAAATCTACTAAAAAGCTTTAGTACTTGAAATGATGTAGTATTGGAGCAAAAGACAAACCAATTGTACAAGATAAAGAATCTAGAAACAACAGTGTATGTGTTCAATAAATACATTTGATAATCCAATGCAGTGAGAAAGAAATATCTTTTCAATAGTGTCAGCTCAAATAGATATCCATATGAAAACAAAATGAAATTTACCCCATCTCACATCATACACAGAATTCTAGAAGTGTTTGCCTAAATGCAAAGACAAAACAATAAAGTTTTAGAAGAAAATAAGAAAGGATATCTTTGTGACACTGAAACACAAATATTGCTTAACAAGAACATAAAATGTACTACTAATAAAGGATTTATATATTAGACAATATTAAGGATTAGGAATACTGGTCAGCAAATAACACCATTAATACAGTGAAAGGGCAAGCCACAGCATGGAGAAGGTAGTTGCTTACACTACATTTAGGATGTATAATGATAAAAATTAGTAAGAAATACAGTCCAAAAAAAAAAAAAGATGACAAAACATTTCACAAGAACTTCATAAAAGTAGGGATCCAAATGAACAACAAATATGTGGAAAAAAACTCAGTATAATTATTCTTCAGACAAGGGCAAATTTAAAACATAATGAGATACCTATTGCAACAGAAAGGCTAAAACAAACAAAAAAAGCAAAACAGAAAAAAGGAAAGAGAGGGGAGGAGGAAGAAAAAGAAAAGAGGGAGAGAGGGAGAAAGACCAGATTTGGGGAGGAGAAGCAGAAAGAAGTAGTAAAGAGAAAAACAGAGAAAGAAAGAATGAAAAAAAAAAAAAGAACAAACCAAGAGTGGAGAAAAATTTAGAGGAGGAGGTAATCAGATCTTTCATACAATCCTAGTAAATCCTTAGGCCCATTCTGGAAAGCCATTTGGCAGTATCTGACAAGTCTAAGCATATTTGATCATTTACCCAGCAGATCTACTCCTAGGTACATATATGTCCAAGAGAAATATAAATAGATGGCCACTTTAAAATGGACTACACAAATATTTTCATTCTTATTATTTATAGTAAGACAAGACTGAAAATTTCTTAATTGCCAATCAAAAATTCAAGATATAAATATGTGTTGTTTTGTTCAGATAATGGTTACCTGTATAACAATAATGATGAACAGATGTAACTGCTTATAGAATTATGGCTGAATATCAAAAACAATACTGAAAAAGAAGTGAAACAGTAAGTATTCATATTATATGCCAGACAGATTTCAAAAACGAAAAAGAAACCAAATGTATAGTACTATAATTTAGGATTGCGGCTACTCATGAATGAAAAGTGTGGCATCAGCTTTGCAAAGTGGCAGTATCATAGCCAATGAGGTTTATCTGAGGCGCGATTATTGCTAATTGAAAAGTGTGGCATCCGGGTTTTTTTTCTGATGACGTTCTATTTCTTGAATTGGGTGTGTCACCCAGGTGTGTTCAGTTTACAAACGTCATTGACCCGCACATCTGTAATCTGTACAAGTTCATGCATATTTGCAAAGGTCAAGAAAATGTTTATGTGAATAACTGATGGCTGCATTGATTATTTAAATGCAAGTTACAGTGGGCTGAAGACTATTCCTGAAAAAGATAATTTCTGTTCACTTGCACTGAATATGAGAAGAAAAAAATAGTGAAACTCTAGTCAATGATTACTCGTCTCCTCTCTATACCAAAGCTCCTAGTTTATGTTTAAAAAGAATAGTGGCTTGCAATAATAAATGGATATTATTGATACATATGCAGGTTATTGTTACATAGGCCAAGGCTAAAATAAATTGGTCATAAATTTTATTTTATATAACCAAGCACAGCAACATATTTTCTATTTAGTCACTGAAAATTTTTCAGACTCCCAGGGGCGATCACTGGCCAAACTTAGGACATTCTGAATATCATAAAAAATAACAGTGTTAATATGTTCTAACACACTGACTTAGAAGAAGGAAAGAAGGCCATAATGATATACAGAGGTAAATGACAGAGGGGAGGGATAAGAAAACCCTTTTGTGGAAAAGAATTCTAGATAAAAAATGTAGAAGGAACAATAAAATTAGAAAATTACGATTTGGCAACCACTAATGTAACAGTAACTGATAGAGGTCACTAGTGGATACAAATAAGAAAGGAACAGGATATTAACACAGTTTCCTAGGATCATCCCCTCAGATTACTCAACCATTACAAAAGAGGAAAAAATAACTTTTACAATGGAAAAACTAGACAGAAAGTATCTTTTTTATTAAAAAAAAAGATTATTTATTTATTTATTTAAAAGGAGGAGTGGGAGGGTCAGGTGGAGAGGGAGAGAGTCTCAAACAGACTTAAGGTGAGCACAGGGCCCAATGTGGGGCTCCTCCAAATGCAGCTCAATCAAGAGTCTGTCACTTAACAGACTATACCACTCAGGTGCCCCTGAATAGAAAGTATTTCACTGTGATCAAATTTAGCATCAATCACACTGGGAGAAATGGAAATGTGCTTCCTGATATGATGCAATGGAAACTAAGAACATCCCTTACAGTGGTCCCTGAGTGACTCAGTTGGTTCAACGTCTGTCTTCGGCTCAGGTCATGATCTCAGGGTCTTGGGATCGAGTCCCACATCAGGCTCCCTACCCAGTGAGGAGTCTGCTTCTCCCTCTGCCTCCCCCCTCCCCCAGTTTCTGCTCTCTCTCTCCCTAAGTAAAAATAAAATATTAAAAAATGGAAGAATAAAAAAGAACATCACTTAAGTGGTTGTTTAAGTTATGATGAAATATATAATTTCAAATACTAACAGGGTATTTTAATGAGGCCCCATACTCATCACTTGTTTCAGCAACTGTCAAATCATGACCACTTTTATTTCATATATAATCACATTTCCTCTACCACTTCCATATTGCTTTCCAGTCAGAGCTACTCTTTCGGCAACCTGCATTTTAGCCACGACTGATTAGGTAGTTTTGACAATCTTTTCAATTATTTTCCTCAGTTGACTAACTCTTATTTCACAGTTTCGCATTTCTATTGTGTTTTCTTTTCGGAATTTCTGATGTGAATCATCCACAAATTCATGTTGTGGATATTTAATTCAAGTTACAGTGTTGTGCTGTAGTTTTACTCTCTTTGCAAGTACTTTGAAAGGACATCTTCATCTAACTTTTAATTCACATTATCAATTTTCATTTGATGACTGCTTTGTATGAACATTCCCCAAGATCTTTTTATCATCACACAGTGTTTGGATTTTCCTGCATCAGTGAAAACAGGTGATTCCTTGAAAATGGGTAAGGTTTGAGTGGCTTACAAGGTTTCTAATGTGCTTCAAATGTGCTCTGGTTTTGCTGGCACAGCAAAGTATAGTTTTGTTTTGTTTTTAAAGATTTATTTATTTATTTTTAATTTTTTTATTAACATATAATGTATTATTTACCCCAGGGTACAGGTCTGTGAATCATCAGGCTTACACATTTCACAGCATTCGCCATAGCACATACCCTCCCCAACGTCCACAACTCTACCCCTCCCCACCTCCCAGCAACCCTCAGTTTGTTTCGTGAATTTAGGAGTCTCTTATGGTTTGTCTCCTTCCCCATCCCATCTTGTTTCATTTCTCTTCCCCACCCCCCCATAACCCCCTGCCCTGCCTCTCAAATTCTTCATATCAGAGCGATCATGTGAGAATTGTCTTTCTCTGACTGACTTATTTCGCTTAGCATAATACCCTCTAGTTCCATCCACGTCGTTGCAAATGGCAAGATTTATTTATCTTAGAGAGAGAGAGAGCATGCAGTAGGGATGGGCAGAGGGAGGGAGAGAGAATCTGGAGCAGATTCCCCACTGAGTGCAGAGCCCAACAGGGGACCAATCCTTACCACCCCGAATTCATGACCTGAGCCTTAACCAACTAAGCCACCCAGGCTCCCCACAAAGTATTGTTTTTGACAAATGTCACTTTTTTTTCCCCAAGAAGTGAAGTGCCCTTTTGATCTTGTATTTATTCATTTTGTTTGTTTTTGTAAGACCCTTTATTTCTCCCACTGATTTCTATGTTTCCCCTTTACCATCCAGCCTTCATGCAATGCCTTAGTGTAGTGCTTTCCAAAATCTACCTTTTCTGCACTTTTAAGCTCCTTCCCTTGAGATTCCCTGTAAACCAGGGCTCTGCTTCATCAGGTATGATCCCAGTTCAAATAAGACTCTCTCTCTTTCTGGATATGATCTTGTTTTCTACCATAGCTGGGCTTGACCGCCCTCTCTTATTTTCCATGTTGTCTTCCCATGACTCTCCACTTAAAGGACGGCCTTCAGTGTTGGCTCTATTAATGGTGACAGTTTCTTTCACTATAAATGTATGTGGAAATACATTGTATTTTCTGTTTCCCAGTATTCTGCGGTTTTGGATCATTGACAGTTTCATCTGTTCTCTTTGACGTTTCTTTGATTTTTCAGAGGCTAGGTAGTAAGTTTCCAGAAAATGGAAGTCCTCTGTAGGCACATGGTAAGAATTTCTAGTAAATAAATTAATATGTATGTGTAATGAGTATGTGTAAGGTGCAATACACTGTTAAGTGCCCAACTTTGCATATGCTAGGCAAATGCAGTGGTGTCAAGAAATCCATGTTCAGATTAGTGAGCTGATTTTCAATCATTGTGTCTCTCAGAAACATCTCTCCACAAAGAAGAATGATGTGTGTTTTAATTTACTTTTCTATTTTGCTTCCAAAATATTTTTATACAAATATGTTCATATATAAAAGTGTTTTATTCGGTTCCATTGTGATATCTAAATATAATCTTGTAGGTAGCATCAGTAAATTTATTCCTCACAAATAGCAGAAATCTATTTGGAAAATCAGAAAAAGCTCATTATCTTTCAAACACATTTTCCCTGAAAAATAAAAAATAATATAGAGTAAAATTTAGGGGAGTGAGTTCCAAGAAAGAGCCACGCTCTAGGGAAGTTCTAAGAGAGCAATAGAATATGCTCCCATTTGGTGGTGGTGGTACAATTTATAAAAACATATTTAGCAATCACACAGATATAATGTATTAACAATTTAAAAGTTATTTACTTTGATTTATCATTTCTACTTTTTTACATCTAATTTAGAGAAATACAAACATATGTGGACACAGAGCATAAAAAAGAATATTTGTTGCCACAGTGTTTGCAACAGGAAAAAAAATAAAGTGACTGAAATGTCTACTGGTTGAGGAGGACATATATAAAATAGTGTAGATCTTCGCTATGGATTATCATGCAGCAGTTTACAAAAATGGGGTGATTTATTTTTTACTTATTATTTATTTATTTTTAAAGATTTTATTTATTTGAGAGAGAGAGAGAGATAGAGAGAGTGAGAGAGAAAGAGAGGGCATGAGCAGGGAGAGGGAGAAGCAGCACCCCAACCCCAGCAGGGAGCCCGATGCTGAGCTAGATCCCAGGGCCCTGGGATCATGACCTGGGCTGAAGGCAGATGCTTAACCAACTGAGCTACCCAGGCACCCCTAATTTTTTTGGAATGGAGTGATTATTTGGATGTCTATATGGGAAAAATATTGAACCATACTCAAATGTATATCCCACGTGGATCAGAGACTTAACAGTAAAAATTTAAACAAATGAAGTTTCTAGAAGATAACAAAAGAAAATATCTCCATGAGCTTGACATAAGAAAAGATTTCTTTAACAAAAATTACTATTATTAAAACAGTAAAAAGAAACTTTCTAATCATTACAGTACAATTAAGACAGTATAAAGCAAATCAACGAGAAGAATATATTTGCATATATATCTAGGAATGACTCATATGGAATGTTTGATGATCTCTCTGAAATTATTAAGACAATAACAGACAGGTACTGGGAGGGAAAAAAGACAGAAAATTGGGAAAAGGCACTTTATAAAAGAGGATTTCCAAATGGCTAATATAAAAAGAAAATGGGATCAATATCATAAGACTTCAGGGTACTTAAAATCAAACCTACATAAGATACTACTACATTCTCATTAGAATGACTACACACACACACACACACACACACACACACAAAGGAAAAAACAGTTTAACAAGCCACTGGAACTCATGTCCACTACCAACAGAGTATAAATCAGTACAACTGCCATGGAAAACATTTTGACAGAATCTCTTAAAGCTAAAGATATATTTACCTTATGAACTAGCAATTCCACTCCTATGCAAATATTTAAATGGAATGACTACTTTTGACCACTAAAAAAATTTATAAGAATCCATAGTAGCTTTATGTGCAATAACTAAAAAGTATAAACAACACAAATGTCCATCCAAAATAAAATGTGTAATATGTGGTTACATGCTCATATATAGAAATATAATAGTGGAATAAAAAAACACTACTACTCATAATAGTATGGATAAATAAGCAATTCATGCTAAACAAAAAATTCCAACACAAAAGTGCACATGTGCTATGAAGTCATTTTTATTTTTTTACTTTTATTTTTTTATAAACTTTTATTTTATGTTTTCAGTGTTCCAAGATTCATTGTTCATACACTACACCCAGTGCTCCATGCAATATGTGCCCTCCTCAATATCCACCACCCAACTCACCCAACCCCTCACCCCCTCCCCTTCAAAACCCTCAGTTTATCAGAGTCCACAGTCTCTCATGTTTTACCTCCCCCTCCGATTTCTCCCAATTCACCCTTCCTTTCCTTCTCCCAATGTCCTCCATCTTTTTCCTTATGCTCCACATGTAAGTGACACCATATGATAATTGACTCTCTGCTTGACTTATTTCACTCAACATAATCTCTTCCAGTCCTGTCCATGTTGATATAAAAGTTGGGTATTCATCCTTTCTGATGGAGGCATTATATTCCATTATATATATAAACCATATCTTCTTTATCCATTCATCTGTTGAAGGACATCTTGGCTCTTTCCACAGTTTGGCTATTGTGGGCATTGCTGCTATAAACATTGGGGTACATGTGGCCCTTCTTTGCACTACATCAGTATCTTTGGTGTAAATACCCAGTAAAGCAATTGCAGGGTCATAGGGTAGCTCTATTTTTAATTTCCTGAGGAACCTCCACACTGTTTTCCAAAGTGGCTGCACCAACTTGCATTCCCACCAACAGTGTAAGAGGGTTCCCCTTTCTCCACATCCTCTCCAACACTTGTTTACTCCCTTGTTGATTTTGGCCATTCTAACTGGTGTAACGTGGTATCTCAATGTGGTTTTGATTTGAATTTCCCTGATGACTAATGAACATTTTTTCATTTGTCTGTTAGCCATTTGTATGTCTTCTTCGGAGAAGTATCTGTTCATGTCTTGGGCCCATTTTTTGACATGATTATCTGTTTTTTGAGTGTTGAGTTTGAGGAGTTCTTTGTAGATTTTAGATATCAGACCTTTGTCTGTAGTGTCATTTGTGAATATCTTCCCCTATTCCGTGGGTTGCCTGTTTGTTTTGTTGACTGTTTCCTTTGCTGTGCAGAAGCTTTTTATCTTGATAAAGTCCCAAAAGTTCATTTTGACTTTTGTTGCCTTTGCCTTTGGAGACATATCTTGAAAGAAGTTGCTGTGTCTGATGTCAAAGAGGTTACTGCCTATGTTCTCCTCTAGTATTATGATAGAACCCTGTCTCACATTGAGGTCTTTTATCCATTTCAAGTTTATTTTTGTATATGGTGTAAGAGTATGGTCGAGTTTCATTCTTCTACATATAGTTGTCCAATTTTCCCAGCACCATTTATTGAAGAAACTGTCTTTTTTCCACTGGATATTTTTTCCTGCTTTGTCAAAGATTATTTGACCATAGAGTTGCAGGTCCATATCTGGGGTCTCTACTCTGTTCCACTGGTCTATGTGTCTGTTTTTGTGCCAGTACCAACCTGTCTTGGTGATCACTGCTTTGTAGTAAAGCTTGAAATCGGGTGACGTGATGCCCTCAGCTTTGTTTTTCTTTTCCAACATTTCCTTAGCAATTTGGGGTCTTTTTCAGTTCCATACAAATTTTGAGATTGTTTGTTCCAGCTCTTTGAAAAATGTTGGTGGAATTTTGATCGGGATGGCATCGAAAGTATAGATTGCTCTGGGCAGTATAGACATTTTAACGATGTTTATTCTTCCGATCCATGAGCATGGAATGCTTTTCCATCTATTTGTGTCTTCTTCAATTTCTTTTATGAGAGTGTTCTGTAGTTCCTAGAGTACAGATCCTTTACTTCTTTGGCTGGTTTATTCCCAGTTATCTTATGGTTCTTGGTGCGATAGTAAATGGAATCGATTCTCTATTGTATCCTGCCACATTACTGAATTGCTGTATGAGTTCTAGTAATTTGGTGATGGAGTTCTTTGGGTTTTCATTATAAAGTATCATGTCATCTGCGAAGAGAGAGAGTTTGACTTCTTTGCCAATTTGAATACCTTTTATTTCTTTTTGTTGTCTGATTGCTATTGCTAGGACCTCTAGTACTATGTTGAACAAGAGTGGTGCGAGTGGGCATCCTTGACGTGTTCCTGATCTCAAAGGGAAGGCTGTCAGCTTTTCCCCATTGAGAATGATATTCACTGTGGGCTTTTCATAGATGGATTTTATGAAGCTGAGGAATGTTCCCTCTACCCCTATACTTTGAAGGGTTTTAATCAGGAACGGATGCTGTATTTTGTCAAATGCCAGTTCTGCATCAATTGAGAGGACCATGTGGTTCTTCTCTCTTCTCTTGTTGATTTGTTCTATCACATTGATTGATCTGGATATGTTCAACCACCCTTGCATCCCAGGGATAAATCCTACTTGATCATGGTGGATAATCTTTATAATGTGCTGTTGGATCCTCTTAGCTAGGATCTTGTTGAGAATCTTAGTATCCATGTTCATGAGGGACACTGGTCTGAAATTCTCCTTTTTGATGGGGTCTTTGCCTGGTTTGGGGATCAGGGTAATGCTGGTATGAAGCCATTTTTAAAAGCAGTCAAAATAAACTATGATGATTTCAGTCAGAATGGTAGTTACCTTCAGGGTATATTGACTGAGAGAGGCATGATAGTATTATTTGGGGTAATGGTAATATTTTAATATTAAACCATCTAATGGGCTGGTTTCAAAAGAATCTTCATTTCTAAAATTATACTATTATATTTTAAATTATTAAATTTTACAATATGAACTCTATAATCAGAAAAAGAGAATGGGAGTAATCTCTACATATTTACATGAAAATATTTCCAAGATATAGTATAAAGTCCAAAAGTAAATTGCAAAATAATATTTATAGTATGAATCCATTTATATAACCATCTCATCTCAAAAAAATATAAAACAATACTACATATTTGTATGTATAACTTTCATTTGTGTGATTCAAAACAAATATTTTTCACTTACAGAGTAATTCCAGGAATTTTTAACCATGGTCTATTTTCCCAGGGACAAATCTACTCCAACAGGAATGACCTGACCAAAGAATTTTGCCTCTCAAATAAAATTTAATTAATTTCTTTAATAAAGCATTAATTTTACCCATGTCATGGGTAGGAGTTTGAAATAGTGAAAATCATGCTTTTCTCTTCTTTTACTTAAAGACCAGAGGACTGTCATGGCTCCCAAATCCTATATCTTTGTCTTATCAGTGAGTGCTAATGTTACAATCAATTCAAGAGCCAATGAGTTATAAACTCTGAGTTCCAGTGAAGAAACAGTGAAAATGATCAATCTTATATCCTTTTTGCAATGAGTCAACAAGTATTTATCTATCACTAATCTTGTGCTTAATCCTTTTCTAGGCAGCCTGTAAAGTAATGAGAAAACAAAGACCTGGTTCTTCCTATAAACAAAATAATAATTCAATTCCAAAGAAATCTTTTTGGTAATATCTTCTGTAATTTAAAACATCTACAGAAGGGTCATGTGTCAAATTGACTGATTAAATTATAATCCAAACTGGGAAGCTAGTGATAAATATATGCTTATCACTTAGGATACTTGAGGGATTATTAGGCTGATAAATCTGTGTTGGGATTATGCAAAACAAAAATGTGACATGAAATTGGTTATGTTACACTTTGATGACTCCGAAGGAATTATTGTGAAAAAGTAAGAGTAATGAATATGATGACTTGATTTGGTTCGAAATTAAAAATGGGATTCTTAATCTTTGCCCATCACAAATTCACAGTTAATTTTGAAAATCCCCGAGTCTTTACTGATAGTAATAGGCTTTGTACTGAGTAGAAAATACAAGTTATAGCACTGGTGAAGATGAGTAAGATGATAATAAAAATAGTACTTTCCATAGGATTTCTCTTGACCAAGTTCAAACGAATAGAAAGTAAGACAACCAAAATACAAACACAGGTTTATCTTAACCAAAATTCTTACCATTTCTCTTACCTCAGAATTCCTTTTATCTAGTTCTATAAAAGTATTAAAAAATTGGTTCTGCATATAAAATAAACTGATGTAAATATATTACCAACTATGTCACTGAAAGTCTCATGTAATTGACAACATTCAACATTTTACAGCAAACAATCATATATTTGCACTGTCCGAAGTATATTGCTTCTATCAGATGAGAGTTATGTTTCCTCTTAAATTTATCTTTTTGTCTACTCTTTCCAGGCATATATAGCCAACTTTGAAGCAAGTAATAAGTCAATATAACCAATGCCATTCTATCTCCTCTTCTGTCCTGTCTATGTATTTGTTCAATGGACTTGAAGTTGCCTGAAATTCTTCTTCAGAAGATTTGAGTTGAACTTAAATTAAAAGCAGAATAACTGAGTAACTGAATAACTACTATTAGTAAATACAGATGAAGCTTCAACGACTATGAGCCAGATCCAAGTCTATTTCTTATTAGTTCATGTGAATAGGATGTATTTTTGGTTCCTGCTAGCAGTGATGAAGGAAAAAAAAATTACTTGGTTCACAATCCAAAGAATAATAGAACTGAGAGGGATCTCCAAAGATGAAGTATATCCTTCCACATCTAGGCTGTCTTCATTTAAAGTATTCCAGACAGACGGGCATCAAACTTCTCAAATATCTCCATGGAATAAAAGACCTTGCCATCATTTACTTTCAATCTTATGTGTTTCCTCAGTGGCTTTCCCACTGAGATACTCTCCATGAAGCTGTCTGATTTCTTCATTCTTGCCAATTTTCTCTTCTAGACTTCTGTCTAAGCAGACTGTGTTTTCCAAGATCAGTACTGATTCAGCCTGTTATTTCTGCTTTATGCTTCTGAGCACCAAAGGCTATGATTTTAGCACATGGTACATTAGTGTTCTAAACACCATTGAGAAGAAAACAAGGCCCCAAAGGGTGAAGGCATTAATGAAAACAATGAGCATTTTAGTAAAAAGGCCAGGGCATTTAAATCTAGTGTCCCAGAATGATATATAACATTGCCAGCTGTAGCAAGCATTTTAAGGATCGATTATATTTTATAAGTTGTAAATACAGGTATCATTTCCATTCATGCAAAATTCTTTAGACAGCAAAATATGGAAATGTTTTCTAATTTAAATGGTAAAAGAAGAAGAAGGCAAGAGACTGGAATCCTTGCCATGCTCAGCCCTAAAACAGAAGATCCTCTGTTTGGGCAACAGTGCTGTGGATATAGCCAAGAGACTGTTTGGCACAAAAAAGAATATATCAGCATTACCAGTGCCAGTTACATTCCATTGCCTTTAGTTTCCTGGCTGAGTACATCTGTGTGTTTGGGGGAGGGGAAAAGGCAAGAGGGAGGCAGAATCTGGCAGCCATTTCTCTTCTCTACAATGTCCTTTTTAGTATCTAAATGAGAATATGCTTATATTTCATCATCATTTTGCAGTTCTAACTATTGGGAATATCAGCATTGAGAGAGTTACCACAATATTGCTGAACACAGCTATTACTCTGTTTATCTAAAGTCAAGGAAAGAATGAAAATGACTGAATGAAACATTGATCATTCTGTTTATTTTTTCATCCAAGTTCTACCCTTCTATTGTTGTTTGATAATAACAATAAAAAAACTTGTAGAAGCTCATAACAATATTTTATTATCTCACATCCTCCTGAAGATTGACTCAGCTCATCAGGGAGTTCTTCCTCGAGATCTGCCATGCAGTTGAGGGAAGATGGAGGCTGGTCTTACTTAAGTCATTTGAAGGCTTGACTGAGCTGGAAGTCCAAAATATCTCCCTTCCATAACTGGCAGTTGATGCTGCCTTTGGCGACGCTCTTATTTGGGGTTGATTACTGGAGTACCAATATGTGGTCTTTCCACGTGGCCAGGGCTTCTTCCAGCATGGCAGCTGTGTTCTGACAGGGAGTATCCTAAACATGAGCATTCCAAGGGAAATGAATCTGTCAGCCTCTGACAGCCTGGACCCGAGAACTGGCAGAGCACCATTCCTGCTGAATCTGATTGTTCAGAGCAGTTACAGAGATCTCCCAGAATCAAGACCAGGGAGAAGAGCACAGACCACCTCTCTTGGATGGGTGGAGCATCAAAGAATCTGTGACTATCTTTAACCTGCCATTCTTTATAAACATATTTGGGGAGTCTCCTT
The DNA here is from genome assembly GCA_028533885.1 of Nasua narica. Classification (NCBI taxonomy): domain Eukaryota; kingdom Metazoa; phylum Chordata; class Mammalia; order Carnivora; family Procyonidae; genus Nasua; species Nasua narica. Next base: position 13,158,667 of record CM052813.1, read on the forward strand.
TTAGTTAAATGGCTAAAATTGTCTGTGCATATCATTAAGATGTAATATAAAAGATTCCACAATTTACAATGTGCAGAGTAGTAAGTAACCAAGCACAATATATCTGTATCTTGCCAGTAGGAAAAGAATAACAAAATTAGTATAATTTTGTTTACTCCATCCTCTTTACTCCTGGAGCTAATTTTTAGAGAATTGACAGATGCTTCAGTATAAGACATTTCTCTTACGGGCTCAGAGTGAGCAAAGGTGTTTGGAGTATGCAAAGAGGAGGTGGAGATCCATTTAAGATATAAAGATACTTAGTCTCTGCGTATCGTTCTCTCTTCATAGCACTTTTTTTTTTTAAGATTTTATCTATTTATTTGTCAGAGAGAGGGAGAGAGAGAGAGAGAGAGAGCACAGCAGGGAGAGTGGAAGGCAGAGGCAGAGGGAGAAGCAGGCTCCCCGCGGAGCAAGGAGCCCGATGTGGGACTCGATCCCAGGACCCTGGGATCATGACCTGAGCCGAAGGCAGCTGCTCAACCAACTGAGCCACCCAGGCGTCCCCTCTCTTCATATCACTTCTGATGGCAGAAGTAATTGTGCTTGCTTCAGATCAACCTTAATTTTTACAGGGCACATCATTCTTTAATGCTAGATTCCCAATGGTTTATAAATTGAATTTTGTGTGTTAAAATTACTCCCATATCCCTCTACTCTTACAATGACCTTTATATCCTACAAGAATCCTCTTCCTAATATGTCCCCTATGGAACCCAGGTCACATTCAGTGTAGTCTGTTTCCTAGTCTTTTGCATTCTAAGTAAAATTTCCTGAACTCATTTTCCAATTTCCATGAGCAGGAAAGGTAGAACCATTTCTCATGATCAGCTCAAACTCTCAAAGACTAATATTCTCATGGTCAATTATTCTGTAAACATTGTGCCTTTTCACCATGTTTTACTTCGCACTATGTGGATTAAAGAAGTTTATATGCTTCTACCAGGGGAACAAAGAAAAATACGTGTGTACACCTAATGTGCTTAGGAATTAAAGTATACTAATATTCAGTGTACCTTGAAGGTCTTACTATATAGGAGCATTCGAGCAAAGTAATGGAATATTCACAACCACAGTGATGGGCAAATAGATATAAACCCTTTTCATGTCATCTAGTATGGATACAGACTTTGGAGGTGAGTGCTCATGAGACCATCTACCTCAAGTAGGACCTGCGTTCTCTTAAACCTCTCTATTTGCAGGAAACAATATTGACTGATTGTCTTACTTTTGTAACCATTTAAAAGTGTATATTGATCACATGGTTTTTTCTTACAGATGTAAACTTATTTAAGTCTATTAAAGGTTGTTCTCTAATTCTGGAAATATGAACACTAACAACTAAACAAAAAGCAAAGTAAATAAAAATGCCAAAAACAACAGAATCATTAAACATTAAAAAAAAAAAAAAAGCAACAACAAACCTAAGTTAAGCAGACTGGGATGGAACTATATCTAAACCAGTTAAGTATTTCACAGAGTATTTAACAAGATTATTGGAAACATAATCTTTTCAAAGGTAAAAATTAAATAAAACTTACATCTAAAGGTTGTACTAGATTCCTTTCATTGTCATATCAGTTTAATATTGTTTTGGGAATGAGTTATTGCTACATTCTGCCCATTTTTTTCCCCAACAGGATAATAATATTTATCTGGCTAATAATGACAAATAGATTTCATCTCATGTGACAACTCTAGTCAATTGATAGTGGCTGCTTGAGGCATTGGTTTGTGAACAGTTCCGAGGCTATGTCTGGACTGCACAGGACTAAAAGTTCTTTATATCATCCAAGGGCATGGTGCAGGAAGTTAAGTAACCAAATGAAAGGTATCAGTCATCCCTACATTGTCTGCTAACAACCATGGACAGGGATTTATCCCTGATGTTTCAAAAGCCCATTGTGGAGCTAGTCACTGCTGGACTCCTATTAACTGGCATAAAATAAACATTCACCAAATGAACAAATAAACAAAAAATACTGAATTGTGACTTTTAGAAAATACATGTAAAATGGTCACACACTTAGAATACAAATGGTATGGATGGATAAAGAAAGAAGGTCCTGATAGGCTACACCAACAAATGTGTCATATACTTCAGTAAACATTACGAATGTGGCAAAAAGATCTAATATAAAATCTGGATTTCTTATTAAATCTGCTATCCTTTTACCAAAATATGTTTTCTATAGTATCAATTATTCTCAACTAGACATTTTTTCCTTAGAAAATCAGAATTTTAGAACTGAATGGGATCAGAATTTTAGAACTGAATGAGATTCTGAAATTTAAAAAACCTTAAACTGGAATGAATTGTCAATATTTGAGTGCATGACTATTCCACTGGACCCATTCCTTCACTCTTTCTAGGCTGAGACTCTAGAGTATGACATGTTATTTACAACTTCCTTTCTCACACATAGTTATAAATATTTCCATAGTCCAAATATTTCCATAAAAACTTGGGGATCATCACCCGATATCACTATATGATTATGAAACTACTTATAAGGGCACTGGGTGGCTCAGTCAGTTGGGCATCTGCCTTAGGCTCAGGTCATGATCCCAGGGTCCTGGGATCGAGCCCCACATAGGTTCCTTGCTCAGCGGGGAGACTGCTTCTCCCTCTCCCTCTGTCTGCTGCTCCCCTTGCTTGTGCTTTCTCTCTCTCTGTATCAAATAAATAAATAAAATCTTAAAAAAAACCCCTCTATATTTATAAATAATTCTAGTTGAATCTTCATGGTAATAATATCAAAAATTACATGGGAACATTTCTCTAAGTATTAAAAAATTTATACTAATACCATGTGCATTTTTGAAATCAATAGTCTAATGTTTGGAGTATTTTATAACTACATCACGCATCATATTGTTTACAAAACAATCATAATATTATAAATGATAGTAATATTGAGTCATAAGGGTGTATTCACTTGTGTGTCTCCTTCAATAGTTTCTGAATTCCTTGAAGTCACTGCCACAGTCTTTATCTCCAAATTCTCCATACACGGTTTTGATCTCTGCATTGTGAGACTGTTAGCACACACTAGGGATATAATGAAAAGAACCTACCAAATGCAGGAAGCCAGATTAAAGTTTAGAACTAGCCGTCAAAAACATTGGGAGTAGGGAAGAAAGGAAGTATAGGTATTTTAAGTTTAAAACGTAATGAAGGATGGACTCATTCAGCAGTTATGGATTAACTATTACGGCTATTATGGCTGCAAACTCTGTTAATTGATCTATGGAGCACAGTGTAATATAAGGCATTTCATTAAGATATTGTTTCCATAGTCACTTCTTATCCATTCCAAACAGTTATTTATGTGGCCTTTGTTATAATATGAATTCTAGGTAAATTTTTTATTGAAATACTTATTATTAAGGTGTCAACATTTCTGTGAATTGGGTGTGATTTTTCTTATCCGCACCTGTGGAAATCAGAGACTCAGAGAAGTTCAAGGACTTATCCAAATTCATCTTTTTACTACACTATACTTCACTTGCCTTAATGTGTATTAAAGAGGAGAGAGTGAGAGAGAAATAGAGAGGGAAACTGTATACATTTGTACGTTTTTGTATGTGTTTGTACATGTGTGTGTCCACTACATACCATTTGGGTCCTCCTGTTCTCTTTTTTTAGGCTGGGCAAAGGTTAGGGGTACAGATAAGTGGTGGTTGCTGACAGAAGTTTGGAGTGTTGGAGGAGACTAGAGAGCCAAGGGATTTATCCCCTACCTTCCTTCCAAAGAGAATGAATCACCTAGACTCTCTCAAGCAAAGTTCATGGTTTTCCTCAAGGTGATTAACTCTGTTCAGGTCTGTCCTCTCCACAGCCCTAAGAGCGGAAGGCCCAAGTCAGACCTTGTGCTTTCCGTAAACCTTTGTAATTAATCTCTTTGTAAGTAAAATTTTCTAAGAGTGCCATGAGTTTACCCAGGCTTACATATTGGGTATGTGTATATATTAGATTCCTTCCACCATCCAATTATTTCTCAAACATTCTATTATATTGTGTTATCATAAATTTTATACTGCAATTACTTGACTATAGTAGAATCCACAAAAGAATTACATAACAAGACATGATAGATTTTCTATTAAAGTTTGATAAGGTAATTTGTATTTTTTAAACTAAATATAGTTCATCTATAAACAGAATCCTGTGCCTTAACATTAAGTAGATTTCTAACAGAAAATGTTGTGGAGTATTTGCAACTAGGTTTTCTTTGGCTATGAAAAGGCCAAAGCTATTATTTTAAAGGGAGGCTAAGGGAGCAACAAGTGTTGTACTTTTAATTCCCAGATCAGCAGTGATGAGAGCATAGCATTATTTATACTCACTTTCCAATAGATTCCGCTTAGCTCTGTCAAGATCAAAGCTAAGCAAAACTCTCCTTTCTCACCACTTTGTCATCCTTACCCTTACAGGCATGAAAATGGAAATTCTTCCCTGTTATGGGGAGATAATGTTGCTATGGTTATAAAGGTAAAGTAGATTTATCAAAATAATTGGAAACATGATTCTCCATTATGGTTAGTGATTGCAGGGACAGGGTGATATGAAAACACTAAACTTTTTTTTTTTTCTTCTTCTTCTCTCCTTTGCTCACTATTTCTTAAATTTCTATATAAAAAGCTTCATGTTGTGCATACTAAAAAAAAAGTTTCTCTCCAGGATGATTAGGGATGCCATAAATTTGGAAATTTATGAGTTATATATATCATGTAATATATGTACATATATCCTGATACTGACTATATAGGATGTTTCTCCTCTAGAAGGCTTTGGATAGGGTAGTTGGAGTGAGGGAGAATAGGGAATTCATCTTGACACTGTCCATAACCTGCTCTTTCTTCAGTATGATCATGTATTTAAAGTCTTAATGATCCTATCATACCAAATTCATGATATACTATTCCAGAAACCTAATGAGAATAAAATTGTTGGCCCATAATAATGTAATAATAATAAGCTTTACAGTACAACTTCGTTGCTTGAACTAAAGTGATAAAGAAAGCGAACCATCTCTCTCTTCTTTTTTCCTTTTGCCAAAGCTAGATGTATAACCTCTTGTTTTCTGAGAGTACCTCCATTTTATCAGACAACCAAATTCCTTTCAAACTCTCAAACTTTTTGGGAAAACAGAAAATCCATTTTTTTTCTCTTTACCCTGATTTGCTATATATATTATTCTCCTGCCCATAATTCATATTTCCTTAAAGAGGTATAATTCTATAAAGTAAATTGTATTGATACTCTTATTTGAATTAAAAACAGTGCTCCCTGGCATATTTTTACCGAAAATCAAAGGCTATATTGCACACAGTTCAAACAGCTTCTAATTAAATGTAATAATCTTACCTAAGAGTAGATAAGATTCATAAGTACCTAATAAGAACATAGAGGATTTACAAGTAATTTACTAAATTAAAAATCTTTACCAATTAAAAAATTAAATGTCCTGAGTAATCTGTGTTTTCACCTAAATGATCTAGCTTTTCTCCAAACTTATGCTTGCCTGTATTACAGTTGTGAAGAGAGACTCTGATATATACTGATACTGTTCTCTCCTCACCCCTGAATATTTCAAGTTCTTTATTTTCAGGGTATATCATAGGATTCTACTTTTTCACCATTCCCAATACCCATGAGCAACTGAACCCAAGTGACTGGTTCTAAACAAGTACTTCTGAGTGGAATGGTGTGTTTATTTTGGCTAAGGATTTATTTGCCTCTTTGAGACATTCCAGAAACCTCTTTTTCCATTTTATACCGTGATCAGCAGCACTTAAGATAGTCTCTGATTTGTCATCCTAGATCTTTGGATGATTATAATGAACATATCCTTTTCCCCACCAAGAGTAGACATGTAACATAAGTAGGGAAATACATATTTGTAGTTGTTTTTTCTTTTAGATTTTATTTATTTATTTGACAGAGAGAGAGATCACAAGTAGGCAGAGAGGCAGTCAGAGAGAGGGGAAGCAGGCTCCCTGCTGAGTAGAGAGCCCTATGCGGGGCTTGATCCCAGGACCCAGAGACCACGACCCGAGCCGAAGGCAGAGGCTTTAACCCACTGAGTCACCCAGGCGCCCCAAATTTGTGGTTTTAAGTCACTAAAATTTAGGACTGTTTATTACCACTGAGTAATTTACTAATTCAAATTAATACAGAAGCAAATCATAGGGAAATAAGTATAAAACACCCCTGAAAACTATAGATCCTGACAAGCTGACAGAGAGAAAGGTATGTTTTTTAGAGAAGTATAAAAGCAGGATTTAAGAAAGATACTTCGAGGACTTACTGAAATAAGAGAAATTAAAAGCACACAACTTTCATATGAAATGATTGCTATAAGGTATAATTGGTGGCTAAAATCAATCCATCCTCCAAATGGATTTTGAGAGAGATGGCAGAAGAAAGTTTATGGTGCCTGTAAGCCCTCTTGAAGGCATACAGCCAAGAGACTGTAAACCTTAATAGAAAAGGGCCATTTCCTTCAAGAAGACCAGATGCCTGATCTGATTAAGGCCAACAAGTGCAGGAAGATTACCAAACCATTAGGCAGATTAAAAAAAAAAGATTAATTGAAATGAACTTATAGTTTACATAAATGAAATGCTTTATCTGGCATTTCATTTTATGATATCAAATTGATATGGACAATTTCTTGATCAATTCAACAAACTTCATATTTTATAATGAATTCTATTAATTTCTGAAACTTAGTTTGTTGTTTTAGCATTTTGTGACACCTGTATCTATGGGATTTTATAAATATATGCTACCATTTCTTCCTAGGTTTTCTTTTCTCATCATATATACCTACTAGCATAGGAAATTTTTTTCTGATAATAACAATTATTTTTATGGACATTTGATATCATAAAATTCATTAATTTTATGTTATTAAACATGGTAAACCAAGCATTTTTGAACATTTTCTAATTTTGTGTTAGGACAGTGTGACCCAGTGTATAGTATAAAACACTCAATACTCGATCATCATTTTTCACGTTTTAAGTATTTTCAAAACTGAACTAATCAGCACAATGACTTCTTAAGACTCAAATAGGAAGAGAACACAATATCAACGTACAGGTCTCTATTAAAAAGCATATTTCAAACTTGTTTCATAGTTACAGATATATTAATAATGAGTTAATACACTCTTGGGTTTACATGATTTCCATAAAAAAAATGAAGAAAGGGGGGAGAGGAGGAGAAAGATGGCAGAGAAGTAGGAGGTTGAGATAGAGTCGGATCCCAGAAGTTCATCTAGATAGTTAATGAATCATTCTAAAAGCCAGAATACTCAACAGGAGAGAGAAGAGAGGAAGAGGAGCAATCCTAGGAGCAGAAAATCGACCACTTTCCGAAAGGTAGGACGTTTGGAAAAGTGATTCCAAAGCGATGGGGAAGAGAGACCGTGGGGGGAGGGGCCGGCTGCTGCTGCCGCAGGGGCGCAGAGCACAAAATCAGAACTTTTAGAGTCTGCTCCGCTGACAGACTTTGCTCCAGAGGCTAGGCCGGAGATTTAGCCCTCGCAGGAACAGAGTGGTTTCAGGTCCCGCAAGGTTACAAAGAGACCGGGGGTGTCTGAGTGCGGCAGAGCTCCCAGATATCGGGGCGGAGAAGCCGGCGACAGAGAGAGTCACGCAGTGCATTTTCAACTGGGGCTTACCCTAGACCGTGGCCGCGGCGCTTCAAGTGGGGACCACATAAGGCATTCCGGAGAGACCCCCTCCTTTATCCTCGGGGAGGAGCGGCATGGGAGCACACAGCAGGAATCTGCTGGGTTTGGAGACTCCAGACAAGGCCGCGCGCCAGAGATAGAAACGCGCTGCCACCGGTGGCTGAGCTCGGAGCTTGTGCGGGGACTCAGGAGACGGGAGTGATTGACTGCTTTCCTCTGAGGGCGCACTGAGGAAAAGGGACTCCAGCGCTCAGCTCCTCCGGCCGGAGACTGGGAGCCGCCATTTGCATTCCCGGCCTCCGGGGTGGTACGGAAAGCACTCAGGGAACAAAGATTCCTGACAGCGAATCTGAGCGAATTGCTTGGCCCTCCCTGGGAAAGGGTGGGTCAATTCCGTCTCAGGCAAAGACATCTGAGAACCAAGTTGAAAAGACCCCTCCCCAGAAGATCAGTGGGAATATCCAGCCAAGCCCAAATTCATCAATCAGTGAGAACTGAAGAACTCCAGAGTACTTTTCCCTCTCACTCATCTATTCGTATCTCGATAAAATGACAAGGTGGAAAAACTCACCACAAAAAAAAAAGAACAAGAGACAGTACCAATGGCTAGAGACCTAGATAATACAGACATCAGTAATATGTCGGAAATAGAGTTCAAAATGACAGTTATCAAGGTGCTAGCTGGGCTCGAAAAAAGCATGGAAGAGATTAAAGAATTCCTTTGAGGATAAATAAAAGAAATAAAATCTAATCAAGATGAAATCAAAAAAGCTATTAATGAGATTCAAACAAAAACGGAGGCTCTTAATGCTAGAATAAATGAGACAGAAGAAAGAATTAGCGACATAGAAGACCAAATGACAAAGAATAAAGAGGCTGAGAAAAAGAGAGACAAACAACTATTGGACCACGAGGGAAGACTTCGAGAAAGAAGTGATACCATAAGACGCAACAATATTAGAATAATTGGGATTCCAGAAGAAGAAGAAAGAAAGGGGTGGAAGGTATATTGGAACAAATTATGGTAGACAATTTCCCTAATCTGCTGAGAGGAACAAACATCAAAATCCAGGAGGCATAGAGAACACCCCTTGAAATTAATAAAAATAGGTCTACACCCCGTCATCTAATAGTAAAACTTACAAGTCTTAGT
>CM052813.1:13168064-13294716 GCA_028533885.1 Nasua narica
CTCAACACTCAAAGAACAATTAATCCGATCAAGAAATGGGCAGAAGATATCAACAGACATTTCAGTAAAGAGGACATCCAAATGGCCAACAGACACATGAAAAAATACTCAACATCACTGGGCATCAGAGAAATACAATTCAAAACCACAGTGAGATACCACCTCACACCAGTCAGAATGGCTAAAATTAGCAAGCCAGGGAACAACAGATGTTGGCGAGGATGCGGAGAAAGGAGAACTCTCCTACAGTGTTGGTGGGAATGCAAGCTGGTTCAACCACTCTGGAAAACTGTATGGAGGTGCCTCAAAATGTTGAAAATAGAGCTACCCTACGACCCAGCAATCGCACTACTGGGTATTTACCCTCAAGATACAAATGTAGTGATCCGAAGGGGCACATGCACCTGAATGTTTATAGCAGCAATGTCCACAATAGCCAAACTATGGAAAGAACCTAGATATCCATCAAAAGATGAAGGGATAAAGAAGAGGTGGTATATATATACAATGGAATACTATGCAGCCATCAAGAGAAACAAAATCTTGCCATTTGCAACGACGTGGATGGAACTAGAGGGTATTATGCTAAGCAAAATAAGTCAGTCAGAGAAAGACAATTATCACATGATCGCTCTGATATGAAGAATTTGAGAGGCAGAGCAGGGGGTTGGGGGTTGGGGAAGAGAAATGAAACAAGATGAGATGGGGAAGGAGACAAACGGTAAGAGACTTCTAAACTCACAAAACAAACTATGGGTTGCTGGGAGGTGGGGGGGGTAGGGATTTGGATATTGGGGAGGGTATGTGCTATGGCAAATGCTGTGATTATGTGTAAGCCTGATGATTCACAGACATGTACCCTGGGGCAAATAATACTTTATATGTTAATAAAAATTTAATTTAATAAATGAAGAAAGGTTCTACAGTTTAAAACCAACCCCTTTCTTCTTAATCACATGCTAATCTGCATATGTAAGAGACCATTAGATAAGCACCATTCAGGGCTAGTGGAGAAAAGGAGCATCTTCCAACCCTCTATGTCATCTTGTGTTGGCTGAAAGGAAAATTTTCATTTGGCCAGTGTAACCTGCACATGGCTGCTGTACAGTTAAAGCCCTTCAGGTTACCCAACATCCTGCTTTCAGAGGATCAGTCCTAATTAGCATGAATATTCCATATTGTACAGAACCCCAAGAGAAAACACCAGCACATCTACTTAGCATGCATCTCTTTTTTTTTTCCCCTTCCACATGTATTATTTGTAATTTGGTTAGTGTGACAAGGTAAATTCGGGCATCATATTTAAAAGTAGGAGAATTCTTTTTTCTTTCTTTTAAATGATATTATAGTAATCCTTAATATATGTAAGAGCAATTACTAACATATAACATTCAAGATTTGAAAACATGCATATATATGCAATCCAACAACTTAAATAAACTCCTGATTCTATTATTCTTTAGTCTGGGTATAATTTTCAGTTGATTTCACATGGCAGCGTAGGACAGGGAAGGGGAGATAATCATGGTAATTTTTAGTATAACTTGCATGCTGTCAGTTCTAGAAGAGAGACAAAATCTACACAAGGTGGAGTTTGACTTTTATAAATAACAAGATAAAATAATAAAATGAAAGTTTCCAAGAAAATAAAACTAGATCTTTTTTTTACAACTACCTTTCTTTCTCTCTCTCTCTCTCTTTCTTTTTTAAGAGCGAAAGAGAGAGCATGAGTTGGGGTAAGAGCAGAGGGAAAGGAAGAAGCAGATTCCCTGCTAAGCAGGGTGACCAGTGTGGGGCTTGATGTGGGACTAGATGTGGGATTAGATGTGGGGCTTGATCTCAGGACCATGAGATCACAATCTGAGCCAAAGGCAGATGCTTAACCAAATGAGCCACATAGGCTCCCCTAAAAGTAGGCCTTCAAAAACAGTTTATGGAAGATAACTTCGGGAATGGCAGAGTGAGGACTTTAATCATAGTTCTCCCACAAAAACAGTAAATATACTGGCAAAAAAATTAAAAAAAATAAATAACAATAATTTATAACTCTGGAAATTAGTCAAAGCCACAGAACAAGCAGGAAATTGTATATCAAAGAAAAATTACTGACCCTTAGTAAGACAGAAAGATCTATGTTTTAATCCCCTTTTACCATAGCATAGTTACACAGTAATCATCAAAAAAATTGTTTTTCAGCCAACAGAAAGGACTTAAAGCATTTTGAATTTTGTTAAATGTAGCATCCCCAGGGCACAGTCAAAACTGTGTCCAAATTCGCAGGTCCTTGCAAAAGATCTATTCTGGAGTGTTATGACTAATTGATCTGACTCAGAGTTGAACAAAAGTAAAGGATAAGGAAAGTTCATATTGCCAGCATATTACCAAAACAATAAAATATTTGGTATATAAGGCTGTGATTTCAGGCAATCAAACAAGATTTTTGCCAGGACTTTAAAAGGAAATACTTGTGAACTAGATGACCATACGGAACTCTGAAAAACTCTCACATAGTCCTAGGGATCTAAAAGCTGTGCACACGGACAGGTCTATGTACATCTCCAGGAAAGACCAGAGAAAATAGAAGGTCCACACATGTATGGCAGATATTGAGACTCTACACAAGCAGGAAGTAGAAGTTAATGCTGCGTTATAAACAGTCTGAAATTTGAACGCGTGCCTTCTCACACATATCCCTTTAACAGAGTTAAAGACCTAAAGGTAAAGCATTTTAGAAAATCTAACCAAACACTGATTCTGAGAATCTGTTCTAGAAAACCTTCTAAGCAATCTCTGATGAAATTTTATTAACCTCACACAGATAATAGGAAATTAGGTTTAAAATTAAAATAAGACCTTAAAAAAATTCTAGTAGATTTCAGTGACTGCACATTGCAGGAAACATAAAATCCAGAGAATTCATCCAGAGAAATCACTAAACAGATAAGCAGCAACAACAGAACAATATATAAAAGAATGAATAAAAAACAACAACATAAAAGACAACCACAATAAATCCTGGTGGGTGAGGAGGCATCTGATACCAAAGTTGTTACTTCATATTATCTAAAATGTCTAGTTTTCAATACAAAATACAAAATCTAAAACAAAAAAAATAGAAAAGTATGCCACATATAAAAGAAATTTGAGTAGTTGATGGAAAATTTCTGTAAGTCTCCAATTTTGGAGATGGTAGCTTAAGGGTTTAAACAGCTACCATAGCGGTGCCTGGGTGGTTCAGTGGGTGAAAGCCTCTGCCTTCAGCTCAGATCATGATCTCAGGGTCCGGTCCTGGGATCAAGCCCCACATCGGGCTCTCTGCTCGGCAGGGAGCTGGCTTCCCCCTCTCTCTCTGCCTGCCTCTCTGCCTACTTGGGATCTCTCTCCCTCTGTCAAATAAATAAATAAAATCTTAAAAAAAATAAAAATAAAAAAAATAAACAGCTACCATAAATATATTTAAAGACCTAAGGGTTATCATATTTTAGAAATTAATGCATAATCACAATTTTTCATCATAGCTAATATCAATAAACTGACAAATTATAAAATGAATCAAAAAGAAACAGGTTTAAAAAGTATAATGACTAAAATGCAAAATAGTGATGTTTAGCAACATAACTGAACTATCAAAAGAAATAATCAATGACTTCAAAATACAGCAATAGAGATTATCCATTCTGGGAGGCAGAAAGGAAAGAAGTGAGGAAACCTGAAGAGAGCTTCAGAGACCTGTGTGAAACTATCAAGGATACTAACACACATAATAGAAGTTCGAGAAAAAAAAAAAAAAGAAAAGAAAAAGAAGAGAATATTTGAATTAATAATGACCAAAACCTCAAATTTAACTAAAGATGTGAATCTACAAATTCAAAAACCTCTACGAACTCCAAGAAGGATAAATTCAAAGAAATTTACACTTAAATATGTTATGGTAAAGTCGACAAAATTCAAAGACAAACAGAAAATCTGGAAAGCAGCAAGAGAAGAATGCCTTATTACATACAAGAAAATTTTACTAAAATTAACTCGCTTTTCATTAGAAACCAAGGAGGCCTGAGATGGTGCAATAACATCTTAAAAGTGCTGAAATAAAACACTGTCTACTGACCATTCTATATCCAGAAAAACTATCCTTCAGAAAATGAAGAGGAAATGAAGAACTTCCAAATTAACAAAAATTTAGAGAATCTGTCTCTAATAGACTTACACGAAATAGCAGTCTATAGTAGTTTCTAATGTAAGAAAACTACATGGTAACTCAAATTCACACAAATAATGAACAACGGGTAAATATAAAAAAATATATAGGTAATATATAAATATAGGTAATATATTAAAAATATAATAAAACATACCTTCATTTATAACTATTTTATTTTTAAAAACCAACTACATAAAGCAATAATTAAAACACTGTGCTCATAGGTTTATGATATGTAAGGATATAATTTGCATGACAATAATAATACAAAAAAGGGCAGAGGGAAGAGAATCATATTGGTCAAAGTTTTATATACTATTGAAGTTAAGTTACCATTGATCTGAACTAGATTGTTTAAGTTCAGGTGCTAATTATAATCCATAGATCAATCCCTGAGAAAATAACTAAAAGAAAAAAAAAAAATATATATATATATATATATATATGCACATTTAAACAACACATAAAAAATATGTATTTAACACTAAAGGTCATAATAACCAAGGAATATATGACAAAAGCCACATAGGACATATAGAAAATAAAAAGCAAAATGGGTGATGCTAATGCTATCATATCAGTAATTACAATAATTACAATAAGTGTAAATGGATTAAGAGATTGGCAAAATGGAATAAAAACAAACAAACATGATAAAATTACACAAGAGATATACTCTAGCTTATAAAAGACACAGATTTTTGGAAAGATACGTATACATACACACTCTACAGCATATATATTCTACTTTCCTATTTATATATAGTGGTGGTAACTGTTATGGTCTGAATGTTTGTTTCTCTAATTCATGTTGAAAATTCATGTTGAAATTCTAACCCTCCAAGGTGATAGTATTAGTAGGTGATGTGTTTGAGAGGTGCATAAATCATGAGAGTGGAACTCTCATGAATGGGATTAGTGATTGGTAAAAGGGACTCCAGAGAGATCCCCAGTCTCTTCCTCAATACAGTAAATTTGCAAACAAAAGGGAACCCTCAGTTGAGCATGCTGGATCTCAAACTTCTGGCCTCCAAAACCATGAGTAGTAAATTTTCTATTGATTATAAGCTATTTAGTTTGTGTGATTCTCCTATTAGAGCCCAAATAAACTAAGACATTAACCAAAACAGAGCTGAAATGGCTATATTAATTCAGACAAAATAAACTTTAAAACAAAAGATGTTTCTATAGATAGAGATTAATAATGATAAAGGGATCATAACTCTCTCTCTCTCTCTCTATATATATATATATACCTAGAAACACCTCTCCAAATTACATTAAGCAAAAACAGAGTTGAGGGAAAAATAGACAATTCACAGATAGCAACAGGAGATCAGCAGGATATTAAAAAACCTCAAAAACACTATAATTAGAGATGGTAGACATCTATAAAACACTGCTCAGCGAGAGCAGGATACACATTATTTTTGAGTGTATATAAAATAACATCCAGAATATAGACCATATATGATGACATAAAACAAACCTTGATAAACTTAATCATTTGAAATAATAAAATGTATATTTTTACCATAAATATTAAATTGAAGTCAACAATAGATAAAATTATGAAAACTAACAAGTATATAGATAGCAAGCAATGCACTACCAAATAAGCAATAGGGCAAGTAGGTCAAGAAAGAAATGACAAGGAAAATAAGCAAATACCTTGAGAAGAATGAGAACCAAAAACACAACTTACCAAACATGATGAGATGGTACCTAAAGGAGAGTTTAGACGGATATTTATATCTTCATCACCTGTATTAAAAAAGAATAAAGATATTATATCAATAACCTAACCTTCTAATTTATGAAACCAGAAAAATAAGAGCAAACTAAACTGAAGATAAACAGAAAGAAGGAAATAACAAAGATTAGAGTGGAAATGAATAATATAGAAAATAAAAAATAGGGAAAAAAAACAAACTCAAAAGTTGCTTATTTTAAAAGATGAACAAATTTGAAAACTCTTTCACTAGACTGACCAAGGATAAAATTGAGAAAATGTAAATTATTAACATAAAAAATGAGGACAGGATTCTTACAACCTGGCTTACAGAGATTAAAAAACAATGATAAGAAATACCATGATCAACTATCAGATAACATAGAGGAAAAATTTCTAGAAAGACAAAATGCATGAAAATCGATTCAAGGTTAAATATGACAGACCTATAATATGTAAAGATTGAATTAGTAATTGAAATATTTCCTATAAAAAAATTCAGGACCAGATGGCTTCACTAATAAATTCTACCAAACGTTTAAAAAAGAATGAATATTAATTCTTTGAAAAGTCTTGAAACAAACATCCCACCTCATTTTATGAGGCCAGTGTTACACTGGCACCCAAACCAGACAAAGACAGCACAAGAAAAGAAACAAAGAAAGAAAAAAAATAAAACCAACAACAAAAACAAACAAAACTACTCACCAATAAAAAATTCAGCAGTTTTTCAGGATACTAAATATGTATTTCCATATACTATGCATTTCCACATACTACAAAATGTATTTCTGTATACTAACAACAGACAACCCAAAAATGAAATTGAAAATGGAATTCCATGTATGATAGTACTCAAAAATACCTATGAATAAATTTAATCAGAGAATTGCAAGACTTATACACTCAAAACTATAAAACATTGTTGAAATACTTTTTTTTAGTTAAAATAAATAGACATCCTATGCTCACAGATCAGGGAAAAAAACAATAGTGTTAAGATAATAATACTTCCCAACTGACCTACAGATTTAATAAAAAGCCTTTCAAAATTCCAAGTGGATTTTTTGCAAATAGACAAGTGGATCTGGAAATTGATCCTAAAATTGATCTAGAAATTCAGGAAACCAGAAGAACCAAAAACAATTTTGAAAAATAACAAAATTGGAGAGCTCAGAATTTCTTGATTTCAAAGTTTATTACAAAAGTATAGTTATCAAGACAGCCTGGTGTTGGCATAAGGATAGACATATAGACAATGGAACAGAATTGAAAGTCCAAAAATAAATACATTTATCATCAACTGACTTTCAACAATGGTGTCAAGACTATCTAATAAGGAAATATGAGTCTTTTCAACAAATACTGCAGGGGTAGTTAGACATCTACATGAAAAAGAATTAACTTGGACACCTACCTTATTTAATATTAAAAAAGTAAACCCAAACTGGTTCATATACCTAAATTTATTTTAAAAATCTATAGAATTTTTGGAAGAAAAAAGTCATCGTGACCTTGGGATAGGCATTAGTTTCTTAAGATATGAAACAAAAATACAAATGCCAAGAGAAAAAGGAGGTAAATTTGGCTTAATCAAAATTTTAAATTGTGTTTTAAGGGATACCATAAAGTGAAAATACAAACCATAGAATGGGAGAAAATATTTTAAAATCATGTATCTAACAAGGAAGGGGCTTGAATCCAAAATATATAAAGAATTCTTACAAACTAGTAATAAAAAGAAAAAAAAAAGGCTAAGAATTTCAATAGGCATTTCTCCAAAGGGAATGTTCAAATGTCCTATAAGCACATGAAAAGTTGTTCAACATCATTAGTCACTAGAGCAATGAGAAATTGAAACCACGATGAAATACTACTTCACATTTACTAGGATGGCTACAATAAAAAACAGGTAGTAACAAATTAGGGAAGGGAAGTTAGGGAAGTTGGGGAAGTTGTGGAAAAACTAGAACTATCATACACTGTTTGTTGGTGGGAATGTAAAATGACGTGATGCTTTGGAAAACAGTTTGGAAGCTCTTCAAAGTCTAAAATATGGAGTTATCATATGACCCAGTAGTTCTATATCCTAAGTACGTGACCAAAGAAAATGAGAACATGTGTCCACATGAAATCTGTACAAGATAGTCCACAGCAGGCTTATTCATAATAGCTGAGCAGGGGAAGCTACACAAATGCCTTTCAACTGATAAAAGGCTAAACAGTAAGTGGTACAGCCACATCATGGAATATTTGGGGAAAAAAAAAGATAAAATACTGATACATATAACATCAGCGAGTCTTAAAAACATGATCCTAAGTGAAAGGAAACAAGTAACAAAACATCATATATTTTATAATTTCATTTAAGTGAAATATCTAGAATAGGCAAGTCTGTAGAGCCAGAAAGTAAACTCGTAGTTGACTAGGATAAGGGGTAGCTTTGGGAAAAAATGAATACTGTCTGCTAATAGATACAGGGTTTCTTTCTGGAATAATGACAATGTTCAAAACTTAGACTGTGGTGATGGTTGTATAAATTTAGGACTACACTAAAATCCACAGAACTGTACCCTTTGAGTGGTGCATTGTATATGAATTATATCTCCACAAAGGCGTAAAAAATCAGATAAATTTTAGAACCTCCCATACTACAGTTAAAAGCAATCCAGTTAAACTTGACTAAATATAATAATAATAAGGATAAGGATAAGAATATCTGCCCTTTTTTACTGCTTATTATAGCAGCCATGTGAGCATAAGACACTCTGGCTAGTGATTTGGGTATATTAAGTCTGATCTTGAAGACAATCTTGCAGAATGGATAATAGTAATGAACACAGTGCAAGTGAACAAATGGAATGTCATATAGATTAGGTCAGGATGTAAAGCCAATTACCTGGTAAACAATAGAGCCAGGATATAAAATCAGTATAAGGCCCATGTACTTTCCTTGATCTATGGTCTTAAGAAATGACTAGAGCAACATTTCACAAAATATATTTGTAGTATACTAGTGCCAATAATGTTTCTAGATTTTATATTCTAGAAGGATTCCATGATTAGGACTGAGAAACACTGAATTAAATATATACGTGTATACATACTTATGTATGTATATTTAATTCATATATATGTAGGATATCATATCATTATACACACACACACACACACATATATACGTATATACACACACATTATTTTTTATTGAAAGTCTATCATAAGGTTGTTAACCTAATTCTTTTTGTATAGATGAACAAATAAGCTCATGAAGGTAAGTGATTTCCTTGCATTTCCTAATCTATTGTAGCACAAAACTACCTTTTAAATCAGTGGTTTATTCTACTTTATCAGTCGTATATCAAGAACAAGGGCTAAGCTTGATTCATAGAATATTAACATTTTTTGGAACATTAGCATCATTACTACTGTCTTCAAAATGAGTCATCTCATGTCTAACTATATGGTAACACAATAGCATGGTGCTTTGTTCTATTCAAATAAGAATGATCATTTTTTTCTTTTATACCTTGTCAGGCATGTGGGACTATAAGCATCGCTAGCATTCTGGTTCCATCAGGTAATAAAGAACTTTCACAACAGTATCTGGAAAAGGCCTGGACTCAAGGCGGTCTTTGTCTACACAGAAAAATGATGCTATATATTTAATATGCACTCATGGACTCAATAAACTGTACTAAGTATTACAACTCACTTTTTTTCCCTAAAAGAAGGACTCATGAATAAAACGTTTGTAACCTTAACCGTATATCCAGTGAAGAGGGAGTGGTGGGTGGTACTCCCTCTTCCAATACTTCCTACTCACCACAGCTATATTCATCTACGGAGCCCAGGCTGACCAACTTAATCACCTACTAAGAATCACATGGTTTTTCTACTGTCTGCAGTATAAAATCCAAATCCCTGAGCCTGTCATTTATGATTTCTTCTAAAATATGGCCCCAGGCTTATCCACTATTCACACCTAATTTCCAGGAAACATCACAACTTGCTATTCTTCCAAATGAGCCCTGTACTCTATAATTGCTAGGTCTTTGCTCATGTTTTTTTCTATGTTCAGAATTCTTTCTTTCCCCCGCTACTTGGCAAAATTCTATTCATTTTTCATCTCGAAGGCAACTTCCATGACAAATTCTTTTTAAATTCTCAGATCAGAAATAAGTTGTACTTTTTCTGAATTCTTTGGAAAGTTGTTTATAAAACTCAAATGACATATTTACATTCATAATCTTATTTGTACTTTGCTATAATCCAAGAGGAAGGAACTGATGTCTAAGTCCCCACTATTTTATTACTGAAGAAATTGGTAGTTCGCAAGGTAGCCCCAGGTAAAGCATCCAGGAAGGACCAGAAATTGCATTCAAAATAATTTAGCTAAATCTGAAGTCTGAGCTTTTGTGATAATGATAGTAGGTAACTTTTTTTTTTTTTTTTTGGCATTCCAACTATATTTTAGGCACTGCTCTCTTTACTTTTAAAAACATTTCTCTCCTTCTTGAAGCTCTTTCTTTTCCTATCTCTGAAACTTGATTTTCCTCCCATATCATTGTATGCTCCTTCTCAGTTTCTTTTTCAAGAGTGTTTTACCCCTTCTCAATCCCTAATTCTTGTAATGTCCCAACCTTGGACTCTTTATCTTCTTTATTTATACTCACTGTCATGGTTTTAAATACTATCTATGTGCTTGTGACTCTAAGATTTACATATCTATCTCCAATCTCTCTGCTGAGCTTCAGACTAAAATATTCGACCACCTGCTCAGAACCTCCATTTGGATATCTAATTTAAATTTAATATATTCAAAGGAGATCCTCTCTTTCTCTCCCTTACCAAAGCATATTCCTAGATCCCCTCTTTTCCTTCTTGTATCACCCAATAGCACACCATCCACCTAGTCATTCAAACCCAAACCAGCGGCGATCCTCAATTTCTTGCTCTTTCACATTTATAATCAGTAAGCTCTGTTTGTGTCCATGAAAATGTCTCACCATTTCTTAGCACCTACATTCTTACCATGTTCATTGAAGCCACCAAAATCTCTTGCCTAGATATTCATAATTCCTCAGGCTTCTCTAGATTATGAGAGTTTCTTAGACTTTTGTTACTTTGTTACTTATATTTTGTTACTTATTTGTTACTTTGACAGTTTTGAAGAGTATTTGTCAAAGATATTGTAAAATGCCTTTCAGTTTGGGCTTGTGTGATGTTTCTCCAATGGTCACACAGTGTTTATGAATTTGGGGAAGAAGTCCACAGATGTAAATTATCATTTGCATTATATCATATCAAAAGTACATGCTATTAACATGACTATTTCTGATGACGTTAGTCTTTATTTCCTGGGAGAGGTAGTTTTTGCAGGTTTGGGGTTTTTGTTTTTTGTTTTTCCACGTGAAACATACATTTCTTCTCTTTTTCCATGATCTCTTTAGTAGGAAGTTACTGTATGCATTTCATACACAGGGGTAGGACTTTATCCTCTACTTCCTTGAAGGGCCAATAGCTACAATAATGGATGTGTGATTCTTCTGCATTGGAAACTTGGCTACTCTCCTTCATGGATTTATTTAGCCAATCACTCATTTATATTGGTCTAGCTCATATATATTTATTTTATGCTTTGGGTTAAAATCCAATGCTACCATATTTATTTTATTGCGCAAATTATTCTAGTTTGGGTCCACTGAGAGCAATTTTAGTTGGTTCCTATGTCCCTTCCACAGACCCCTGACTGTTTTGTTGTTGTTGCTATTGTTGTTTGTTTTTGTTTTTGTTTGAGTATTGTCTGCTTTTTGGCAGGACAAAATGCTCAGACTCGCCTTGCGTATTACCTGCCTCAGCCCTGAAATCAAACACTCATCTAACTCATCACTCCGTCCAGGTCATAAATATTTCTTCCTAGGTTTCTTTGGAGACATTCTCAAGTTTTAAATTTTATATGTAGGCATTTGATTCATTTTTTTAAAAGATTTATTTATTTACCTTTAGAGAGAGAGCATGAATGGGGGCAGAGGCAGAGGGAGAGAATCTCTCAAGCAGACTCCCTGCTGAGCGAGGAGCCCAATGTGGGGGCTCCATTCCACAACCCATGAGATCATGACCCCCGTAGAAACCAACAGTTGGACACTCAACTAACTAAGCCACCCAGGTGCCCTGCATTACATTTGATTCATTCTTAAATAATATTTATACAAAGTGTGAGGTATGTGTCTAGGACCATTTTTTTAAAACAAGGATGTCCAATTGTTCCAGCACCAGGTGTTGAAGATCATCCTTTCACTGAACTGCCTTTCTACCTTGGTCAGAGCAGTTGACTATAGGTATATATTCCTAAGCACCCTATTCTCTTAAACAATGTGTTTATCATTTTGTCAACATCATAATGTCAATATTACAGTTAACTGATGAAACCAACTACAATCCAATTGTACTGAACATAGAGATAAATTTGGAGAGAATTGAAAATATAACAATATTGAGTCTTCCAGTACATGGATACAGAATATCTGTTCATTTATTTAGATCTTTGATTGCTTTCATCAGGGATTTGCAACCTTCCACATACAGATAGAGTACACGGTTATGATATACTTAAGTTCTGGGGTTTTTTTGGGAATGACAGTGCTAGTTTAAATGGTATTTTTTGTAGATTTCCAATTCCAAATGTTCATTGTTGGCATAGGAAAGCAAGTGACTTCTGTAACTTTGTATCCTGCAACCTTCTAATACTTGTTTATTAATTGAGTTTGGGAGTTCTTTTTGTAGAAATTTTGTGGGTTTTCTTTATAGAAAATCATGTCATCTACGATTTTATTTCTTCCTTCCAATGTTTGGGCCTTTTATTTATTTTTCTTGCCTTATTGCAATAACTAAAATTTCAGTAAAATTTTGAAAAGAGTGATGAGATGATATGCTTATTTAGCTACGGGAAAGTCATGTCTCTCAATCAAGTCTAATATTAGCTCTAGCTTTTTCCCTATATACTGCTTGTCACCTTAAGGAAGTTCCCTTCTATTCTAGTTTTTTGAGATCTTTTGTCATAAGGAGGAACTGATTTTTGTCAAATGTTTTTTGTGCATCTGTTGATATAATCAGACAGTTTTTCTTATTCACTGTTAATGTGATTAATTACTGTGATTCATTTATAAATTTTGAAGCGCCTGCATACCTGGATGAAGGACATTTGGTGGCAATGTATTTACTTTTTAAATTTCTTACATTGCTGGATTTGTTATCATTTTGTCAAGGAATTTTGCTTCTATGGTCATTAAAGATATTCATCATACTATCCTTTTCTTGTTTTTGGTATTACTGCAATGATTACCTAATAAAATGAGTCAGAAAATGTCCTCTCTTTTTTCTATATTCTGTAAAAGATTCTGTAGAGTTGGTATCATTTCTTCTTTAGATGTTTGGTAGAACTGACCAAATTGGGCCCTATGTTTTCTTTTTTTGGAATTTTATACTACTAATTAAATGTCTTCATAAATAGGACTAATTATTCTATTTTGTTTTGAGTGAGTTTTGGTAGTTTGTTTCTTTCAAAGAATTTCCAGGCCATTGAAGTTATCAAATCTGGCATTGAGTTTTTCATAATATTACCTTATTATCCTATTAATGTCTATGGGATCGGTAGTGATTACACTTTTTCAAATCTGATATTGGTGATTTGTGTCTCCTTTCTTTTATCCTCGGCTAGCCTGCCTAGAGATTTATCAATCTTATTAATCTTTTCAAAACACCAAAAAAAAAAAAAAAAAAACCACAAAACAACAACCAAACAAACAAAAAAACCCCAAAACATTCTAGCTTTTGGTTTAATTCATTTTGGCTATTGTTCTTGGTTTTTAGTTTCTTTGATTTTTTTCTCTAATAATGTTATTTCCTTTCTTCTGCTTGCTCTAGGTTTAATTTGAACTTCTTCCTCCAGTTTCCTAAGATAAAAGCTTGGGTTATTAATTTTAAATTAATATTCCTCAGAGAGTCTCTATCTTGCAGTTCTTTCATCTGTAATCCAGTTAGATTACTGGAGGCTTGTCAGGGTTGGAGTAGTGTATGGAAGAGGAGGAGTACTCCATAATTTTGCCATTATGTTATAATCTGTGTGACCCTATGTCTTGGGTGTTTCTTTTATAAGTGTCTGTCTCTCTTTTCCAGAGGTAGGACTTTTTCTTTAAAACTCTTTGTTAGTGTCTCTCTCCTGACTTCAATATTTCTTATCTATTTTACTGAAGTTCTATTATTATTGTTATTATTATTATTATTATTATTATTATTATTTTCCTAGAGGAAATCCTCTAGACCTCTTGATCATCTCCTCTAGACCTAGAGGAGATGACAAATTCCCTCCCCTCAACTGGGAAAAGGATTCAGAATTGTCTTCTCATTAATTCTTTTTCACTAGATATCAGGCATTTGTGAGGGACAAGATTCTGGATGGGTTTCAAGATGACTGCTCTCTTCATCACCCCACTAGCACTATCAGAGAATCTTTCTAAAATTCTCACCAGAGAACTTGGTGGGTTCCTGGAGTAAAATCCTGAATAACTGTGGGGGCCCTGAAATGACTGCAGTCCCCAAGAGTTTCTCACTTTCAAGTTAGTCTGCACGTAACCTCCAGCAGTTCTTCAAAATTACCATTTAAATATTCTTAACCAGTTTAAGGATTCCCACAGATTCTTCTCCAGGTAAACACATCTATGGAGCTATATCTTTCTGAATGTGATTGTCTCTCTAAATTTTGGGATTTCAGCTTGCCCTGTGACATCTGTTCAATGATGGTTCAAAAACAATTACTGATTTTTAATTTGCCTTGGCTTTTTAAATATAAGGATGGGAATGAATACTTCTAATCTGTTTGCATATGATGCTGAAACTTAAAGTCCCTAGAAATAATCAAATAATTATTCTACAATTCACACCATGGTAGGTCAAATTGACAAACTATAGAATTCCTTAAGTAATGGAATTAATGTTAGTTACACTAACTGTCATGCTTTTAAATATATTTTCTGAAAAATTAGAACAAATTTTGTTTTAAAATATTTATAAAAGCTGATCACTTAAAATATGAGACCATAAAGTAAGCTCTTAAATAATTTCAAAGCTAAAAAGATTTGATGAAATATCTTATTTCATTATTAAACCACATCTTAAGCAAAGGAGAAAGGAGCAAAAAGAGCAAAAGGAAAAAAGGAGCAAAAGGAGAAAATAATAAATTTGGGCAGTATTTTTTTAAGCAAACATTTTAATAATACCTAGATGGCACTATTTGGGTTTTTTTCTTTTTTAAAAAAGATTTATATTTGTTTGTTTGTTTTAAAGATTTATTTTTTGGGGTGCCTGAGTGGCTCAGTGGGTTAAAGTGACCCTCAGTGATCTCAGGGTCCTGGAATCAAGTTCCGCAGCAGGCTTTCTGCTCAGCAGGGAGCCTGCTTCCCCCTCTCTCTCTGCCTGCCTCTTTGCCTACTTGTGATCTCTCTCTCTCTCTCTCTCTCTGTTAAATAAATAAATAAATAAAATCTTTAAAGATTTATTTTTTTTATTTGGGGGAGATGGGGAGAGGGAAAGACAATCCTGAAGCAAACTCCCTGCTGGCCTTGGAGCCCCATGCAGGGCTGGATCATGACCTGAGCCAAAATCAAGAGTTGGGCAGCTTAACCAACTGAGTCACCTAGGCACCCCTGGCACTATTTGTTAACTTTATCATACTTAGCACTAGTACCAGGCTATATTATTTTACTTTTATATTTTAATATTTATCTGTTAAATGTTAACATTTTGTAGAGTACTGTATGGCTAACAAAATTATTATTATTTTTTAAAGATTATGTAAAAAAGTGAGAGAGAAAAAGAGAGAGGTGGGAAGGGCAGAGAGGAAGGAGAGGGAAAGAATCTCCAACAGACTCTCTGCTGAGCGTGCAGCCTTGATGCTGAGCTTGATCCTAAGATTCTGAGATCATGACCTGAAACGAAATCAAGAGTCTGACGCTGAACTGACTGAGCCACCCAGGCGCTCCTAACATTATTTTAATTTTTAAAATAAACAATATTTTTAAGCTTCTAATTAATATTCATGTTTTTGACACAACAAAAACTTCCCATTCACTAATTTATAATGTAATCCAAGTAGTTACCAATCACCGGATCCTGAAATATTTATACCAAACATTCAAGACAGAACATGATGATAATATATGCACATTTAGTACAGCTATAATTTTGCCTAATTTTCTGAATTTTAAAATAGAAACACCTTGCAATTCCTTTATGCCCATGGCCATTCCTTCCAGTCTTGATGTGAGAAAATCTAAATTCCTTGTGGGAAGACTGCAGCCACTATAAAAACCAAGTGGATCTGTAGTGAGTTTTCCATTCCTGTTGTCTTTTTTTTTTTTCCTAAGAAAGAATGCACACTTGCACGTAAGCAGGGAGGAAGAGCAGAGGGAGAGAGAAAGAGAGAATCTTAAGCAGGCTCCATACCCAGTATAGAGCCCAACTCGGGTCTCCATCTCACAACCCTGAAATCATGACCTGAGCCCAAATCAAGAGTCCAATGCTTAACCAACTGAACGAATCAGGCTCCCCTCTATGTTGTCTTTCACCAGTTTTCTCCCTTTCTGGTTTTGTGAGAGATATATGCCTGAAAGAAATAATAAGTTGAACTTCATTCTGAAAAATCTATTCTTTATAATTTTTTACTTCCATCATTTTTTTGTTTTCTATGTCTTTCTGGGAAAAATGGATTTGAGTAAATATTTTCAATGGGGATGTTTTGGTTTTCTCCAGTTTAAGAAAAGCAAGGTATAAAAGAATGTATATTATTATATCCTACCTTTTGTGGATGAGAGAAAAAGAGATATAGTCATCAAAATATTTGATATTTTAACTCTAGTTTATACCGTGAGACATTTTATGAAGAGCACAATTGCTGAAAATCAACTAGATCAATAGGATTTATGATATGATTTTTAATTTTTTATGATAAATATTTATTTCTTACATCTTCTGGCCTCATATCCTGAAAGTTTTATATTAAAATCTGAGACAACAGAGTAAAGGTGAAATGATTATTGGAATGATTCAAATTGAGTTTATAAACCAGTGGAAAATAAGTTAGGGATAATATAGCACTTCTTCTGAATGATTGTCTAAATGTCAGCATTTTGTAGTCTCAAAAATAAATCAATTATTTTAAATAAAGTCTTTCTTTTCAAAAGAAGTTGAGGGGAATAAAAAGAATTTTTCACTCATCTGAGAAGAAAATGAGTCCACTGGGGAACTTAGCATGGGGGCTCCATGGAGGATAAAGAGAGAACCAGAGCCCAAAGCAGGCTTCATAAACTTATTTAAAATATTTCTTTTTGCATTTTTTTTCTTTTAAAGCTTTCAAGTTTTAATAATTACCATATGGGATTTAGAAAGAAATTGTTAAAAATAATTGCTCACAATAATCATAAGTAGTCTGAATTAAATTAGAGCAGAGAGTGAGAGGCGATGCAGTGAGTATAAATTTTCTTTTAAAGACAAATGCTTAATGGAAGGGCACATTTAATATTGTATATGAAATTATTTATTACTGGCAAGAAATCCTAAGCATTTCAAGTTCAAATATATAACATTAGTATTTGGTTACTCATGAATTATCATTCATGGATTTATTATTTTTTTAATGCCATTAGTCAATTCACAATATTAGGGAAGATATTTCCTCAACTGCACCACCTCTGGGAAAAAAAATTCTCAAAAGCTTTATGTAAATAGTGTTACATTGTTCTCACAAGAATAGTTAGAGTATTTTTTAAACGAAAAGTAAAAGACCTTAAGAGACCAAAAAGCTTGTTTGTATAGACCTAAAAAAAAAGAGAAAAAAGAAAGAAAAAAAGAAAAATACATGCTGAAAGAAGTGCAAATTTATATACCTCAATGAGATACCATTTCTTGATCCCAGTTTGGTAAAAAAAATCAAAAAGCTGTGGGGAAAGAAATTTTTTCATACACTGCTGGTGAAAGTTCAAAATGGTGCAGCCTCTATAGAGAGAAAGTTAATATTATACAACAAAATCACAATCCCTTTGATCCTGTAATCCCACTTGTAGGAATTTATCCTGAAGATATACCTCTCCAAAAATGAAACAACTTGTGCACATAGTTATTCACTGTAACATTATTTTCAATAGCAAAGTATGAAAGCAACCAAAGTATGCACTTTCTCTGTAGTCTAGCTGAATCAATTACAGAAAATCCATAAAATGAAGCACCAGGCAACTTTTAGAAATATGAAGACTATATCAATCAACATGGAAAGAGTTTCAAGCTTTCTTAATTTAAAAAAGAAAGAAAGAAAAGAAAAGCAAGGTATAAAGGAATGTATATTATTATATCCTACCTTTTATGGATGAGAGAAAAAGATATATTCACCAAAAAAAAAAAAAAAAAAGTCTTGAGCTCTACTTAGGATGCTTAGTAGTATTACATTTTAGTTCTGAAACTATGTTCTGTAAATTGTGGATTAGAGCAAAAGAGTGAATATTTTGAGGTTACTGGGCAAGTATGAGAAAGGAAGATACAGGCACAGAATAGAAAATAAAGAAAACAGAAGAATCCAAAGTTGTTGAATCTGATCTGAAGGAATCATAAGAACTTGTGATTTTTGTGTGTATAAATCTGTATAGGGACACACACACACACACACACACACACATTTTCTTGCTCTGTATCTTGAAACTGCATGACATTGTAGTTGAATGAAATTGAATGCTGAATGAAAAAATGACATTCCAAAAGCAAAGAACACATCTAACTCCCAATATGTAGTTATGTTTCTCTCTAAAAAGAAGTCATGCCTTATGTAAAACCAAAAACGGAAAATTTCCTATCTAAGACAAGAAAAGTTCAGAATAAGTCTAGAACACCTTCCTGACCAGAAAGAAAGAAAGAAAGAAAGAAAGAAAGAAAGAAAGAAAGAAATCCCCTCCCAAACAAACAAAAACCCCACTGCTTTAAGGAAGACTGTTCGCTAATAAAAATAAGGGGGATTATAATGATAGCATACCACCATTTTGTTACTTCCAGCAAAATGATGAATTCCGGCAGGATCAACAATGGGTGTGAAAGCTACTTGGTGAAAGGCTATCAGGGTGGGATATGATTTGAAAATGGAGAGGTCGGACTGTCACTATCTTAATCAAGTGGTCAAACACAGTCTTGTCAGTGATGGGATGGCCTCACTTGATAACGCTTCCTGAAGGGCAGAGCATCATCCATGTGGTATGAATTTGCCAAAATTTTATCCTGAGGAAGCAGTCAGAAGAACTCAGGGCAAACTGAGTAGACCATTCAAATAAATAAATGAGGTGAAGAAATGAGGGAGGAGACTTAAGATAGACAGTAGGCAAATGTACCATGTGAGTCCTGCCTATTTGGTCCCCGAATTGAGACCACCACCACCACCATCCATAAAGGACATCTTGAGAAAACTGAGAACGTTTGAGTTTGATCTGTATGTTGTTGATTGTACTGAATTAATGTTGATTCTCTTAGGCGGCAGTGAGTGGTTTTATAGGAGAATGTCCTTATTTTAGAAGAGGCATGCTTAAGTGCTTAGATGTGAAAGGTTACGATGCCTTAGGCAACTATTGTGTCTTAGCCAAAAGTGAGGAAGAAGGGAAAGGGAGGGGAAGGGAAGGGAGGGAAGAAAGAAGGAAAGATGGGAGCAGCTGTGACAAGATTTTAACAAGTGATGAATCTGTTTAAAGGGTAAGTTGGGTTTTACTCTGCCATCCCTTCAACTATTCTGTAGATTTGAATTATTTCAAAATAAAAATAAAATAAATGTATAGGCAAGAAAAATAATAATTGATGCATATAAATAGCTTTTAACTTCCTAGTTTCTTTAATCTTACAACATACAGAGTCAAAAAGCATAATGTGGGTACTGTGTTATCATTTATGAGCTTGACTTCAAATTGGGCTCATTACGGCCACAACTTTGGAATGAAAGACAAAATATAAGAAAATAGTAAGAGCAATAAAAATTATACTTAAGTCAGGAAGGTGTAGAGGCAGGAGAGAACATAAGATATTAAGTATTAAGATAAATATATTAAATGAATCAACAATCACCTTTTAAGGTAACAGAATACAGATTATTCAGTTCCTCTGAGTTGCATCATTCTTGTGTTAACGTTAATGTTATAATAATGAGATTTTAATCATCATTAACAACTTCATTCAGATATTTGAGACCAGAAAAAAAAAATTGGGTTTTATCTCAACAAATGTTTCTGGAAAATCTCTTACATGCAGAACAAAAATGCACGTTATAAAAGGAATGATGTGCAGCCACTGTTCCTTATATGTTATTTTTAATAATGTGTTTTCAAAAGGGAAAGTGAATGAATACTCAAAATTACTAAAACAAAAAGATGTCTGCATAAATAATTTATATTCAGTGAACCTAAAAATGGATTAATAGCATTTTTAAGTAGAATTATTATAAAAAGATGTTTGGTTGGCTTATTTTCCAAAATACAATTACTTCCATACAATAGCAACTTTCACCAATATATGCAAGCAACAAACAAAAACAAACAACCAAATCTGGTGCCTCGTTAGAAGAGTCTGTATGACACCAAGAATGCCAACTTCAGAGTCAGGTTTTTTTTATTTTTTTTTTACATTCAGATTCTGGATCTCTTGCTCATTATCTGTATGATCACATGAAATTTACATAAAATCTCTAAGCCCCATTCTCTCTTCTGTGAAAGGGAGTAACACTTGCAAATTTCTTATGCTAGTGCTTGTCTTGCAAGAAGCGCTCCATAAAGGTTCTATTACTAGTGCTAACTAACCGTGCTGAGATGAAATCTTTAACTTTTACATTCAAAATATAAAGTTCCAGAGGAGGTGATATAAAACTAGTCACTGCATGGATTGCTTTACATAATAACTATTAACAATCACTTATAAAAGTAACATTGTCTCCTTATTAAAGGAAACATTTCCTAATGTACAGAGGTCTAAAGGCATGAACTAAACTTTCCCCAGGTTCTTCTGGTATGATTGCCAAGGAAGAGAAGGGACAAAAGACGAGAAGTTGAAACTGTGAAACAGGCATGGCCATTCTAAGTACAGACAGCAAGCTTACACTGGGCTCCATACTTACCAGTAGAGAGGACCCCAACCTACTAATGACCATCCCTTACAGTAGCAGGAGAAGAAAATATCTAACAGCTTTTTATGTTCCATGAAGAAATTACAGACTCTTTCGCTAGATTGCTATTACTTGTTTGTTTTATAATAGTGTACACGCCAAAAGAAAAACAAGCTTTTGTCAGAATGATTTAGTATTTACAGCTCTTAAATTAGCTCAATATTAAATTTTTATATATATTTAATAATCTTAGAGAATCATATGTCCCCTTGTATTTAGATTATTTCCATCTGTGTAGAAAAACAACTAGGAATAAATATGTGTTGAGTTATATTGATAGATAATCTTCCATTTCCTCCACAATAGGCAAGAACATCTTCTTTTTTTTTTTTAAAGAATGTATCTTCTATGACCATGTACCGTTTTACTAATTTTTCAGACTTACTAAATAGAATGGGGCAATCTGATATCATAGAATCTTTGACCACATTTTGTTCATTTTCCCATATAATCCAGTTAAACCAATGATATGATCCCAGGGCTGCTGTGGAAGAACACTGAGCTGGCTTTCTGAGGGATCTCTTGTTTTGCACATTGATGTAGACCCATATGTAGCACAAAATAATCATGTTTATGCAATCCAAAGGTCTTTTTTTTTAGTATGTCAATATTTCTGAAATCAGCTAATACATTATAGCAAATGAACTTGCTAGTTATTTTTTTTTCCCAAAAGGCTCTCATTAAATATACGAGACATCATGCAATTTATGTTTCCTTAGTATCAAGGAACTATAGCTTGTAGCCTTTGATTTCTATGATCCCTAGTTAAATAATCTTGTCATCAAAGAAAATACATAAATGCAGTTGCTCCCTAGCTTTGAGAATGTCTTGGTTTTAATCTTTTAGCCAACTACACCCAGGGTGCCCTTCTGAATAATCCCTAGATTGCTCCTTACTGTAAGGTGCTGAAGCTGTTGCCTCATGGACCTACTTTCCTGGATAGATGGGTGGTGGATAGATCATATCCACCTATGGATATGATATCCACCTATGATAGATCATAGTCTTGATGATTGACTAAAAGCAGCTAACTCTATGCCGGCCATCAATCACTGAGGTGACTGGGCATTGACGATTTGTTCCCAAATTCTTTGCACTGAAATGTTTCCAATGAAACCAATCATATGTACTCTTTTATTCCAGCTGAAGGGAGAGTTCCGTGGAAACACTCAGCATGTAGCAAAAAAGAAAACAGTAAGTAAAAGGCACGATGGAATGAGAAGAGGGAGAGAAATGAGACAAATAAGGTAAAGCGGAGCCAGAAAGAACCTGAGCCTGCCAGTTAGAACAACAGAAGCCTGCTTCTGAGGAGGCATCAGCTAATATGAGTGCTGGGGCATTAGTCTGCTGCTGGACTACCAGAGGGACACGTGTCCTGAATGACCTTACAATTCTCTACGATTCCTAACTGGAGGTAACTGCACAAATAGTCTGAATGACGCTCTTGTTTCTTATGAAGCGCTCTGAAAAAATTCTTCCTTCCCTTGATTATTTATCTCTCAGCTAAGGTCCTATTACCTGAGTTGTCTAGTTATGACTTCAAAGGAAGAAAAGTTTGAGTAACTAGTATTATTAACATACATAACTCAACTGAGTTAAGGTGGGAAATACCAATGTGTGCCCAAGAGTTTTTGCTCATTCTTCGAATCCCTACACAAACGGTTCTATTATTGTGACACATTCTGGCTGGAGCCCACGACAAGACACTGGCCTGACTCCACCAACACTTTTTACCTATAATCATCGTTGCCTGTAACTGACAATAGGATTATAAAGTTTTGATTCTCCCTCAGGCTATGTAACCAGATGCCACTGTCTGAGAATTTCAGGTTGAGTTTCTAAACAGAGAAAAATAGGAGATAAGTATCTCTACATTTGAAAGAGAGTTGCTGCATCAGTCAGCGTTCTGCAGGAAAGAATTTTTTTTCTCTGAAAATTTGGAGAGAGAAATTTAAGAGTTTTCACAGACTTCACAGCTATCATAATGGCTGAGAGAATAATATGCAAGAAGGCTGCTATTGGCTTTCAGCACATTTGGAAGGGCCAGGATTGTAGCGAAAATACCATCTAAACTTCCATCTGCCTTTAGCACTGATATGAGGAGGCTGCCCAAAGGTGCCGGAAAACCTGTCTGTCTGCCACCCGCCAAGACCCACAGACCTACCCATGGCTCTCCAGAGGACAACAGCTATGTCTCTTCTTGGGTTTTCCTAACCTCCTGGGAGTATCTGTGATTGGAAGAATCAAATCCACACTATGCTTGCAAAGGATTCTGGGAATATGGTTCCCAGATTTTTCCCTTTAAAATTTGAGGGCAATGGGCTCATACTGAATTGACAGCAAACAATCCTGCACAGCAGCTAAGGACCTTCCAGACTTCAGAGCTTAATAGCCTTACAGGGCCTTTCAGAGGTAGATAAGGTGGTCCTGAGATCATCACCTCATCAGTGATCTTGAGCCTTTAGAAAAGCTAATTAAAGGCTTCGAGAGAAAATGCTTTTTTCCGCTTCCTTTTCAAGTAGACAAAGGTAAGCGTTGCTCCCCCTCTCCCTCCATGGGAGAGGTAAGATGTCCTGGTAGCGATGGAGGTAACTGCATGAACATCTCGTACCCTGTTCATTGCTTGCCAATCAGCTGAGTCTGCCATTTGAGCTGAAGAGGTTGAAGTCAAAGAATTTATTAAGAAAAAAAAAAAAGGTGGTATGTTTGGTCCTCCTCCTTAACCCTGGACTTTGGGGACGTGTGCCTGCTTCCCATTCTGAAGTCAGAATGTTGGTTGGAACAGTGAGCAAAAGCAGAGAGATTTGGAAGACAGTAACAAGAAAAACCTGTACACCCACAGCGGATGTGGTGAAGAGGAATGAATCTCCCGTGGGTTCGAGTGGGGTTCGTGGAAGTGAGCCAGGCTATGAGCCATCCTGACAAAACGTTGCATTGGAGGGCAGCCTGTGCGTAAAGAGACCAGCAGCCCCGAGTAACAGACAGACCGTAGGGAATCAAAGCTGAGGGTGTCCAAGTAGGTCAGGCATAGAGTACTCAGCACCCAGCAGGGACCAGTGACTCATGAGAAAACCGCAGGTGGTCATTTAAGACTGTTCTCCACAGATGGGACCAGTGATCAAATAAATACATCATTTTGCCCTTTTCTTCCCAGCCCTCCTCTCTAGCCTCGATATATTTAAGAAAGAAGGGAAACACAGAGAGGGGAGAGACGCAGAGCGAGGAAGAAAAGTAGCATCAAATACAGATCTTCACCCCCTCCCCATATACATTTCTTTGCCACATGTCACACCTAAGTTAGTGCAAAGGGGCAGGGGAGTCAAAATGAATGTGAATTCAAACCTAAATTTAAAAATACTAGGTCTTTAATATTTAGACTGCATCTAAAGCATAAAAATGAAAGTATTCCCATAACTGAATGAATCCTGGAAACAATGGGATATGCTTAAGAAGTAATTACAGAGAGAGCAGAGGATAACTGGGAAAGTGTATTTGACGAAGAAAAATAAAAACAGTTCTTGTTTACTGCCCACTGAATTCTGTGTCTTCAATATTCTCTTAACGTCCACATTGTAAAAATACCTACTCTTGCTCTTTCGAACATTTCTCTTACTTTCTTCTCTAAGACTCCCGATTCTATATATTAGTCCACATTTATTGAGGTAAGTTTGCACACAATAAAATCCCGCTTTCGGGTGATTTTTCATAGTTATATACAATCATATAACCACCACCATAATCAAGCTACAAAACATTTCAAGCGCCCTAAAAATTTTCTTCATGCCTCAATGCAGTTTATTGCCGCACCTGACCCCACCCCCACATAGCATCTGACCTGCTTTCTGTCACTTTTTCTAGATAGTCATATACATGAAATTACAAAGTATGTAGTATCTTCTATTTAACTGCTTTCACTTAGCAAAATATTTTTCAGATTCAGCTGTGTTGTTGCATGTGCCAATATTTTGAATCTCTTTATTGTTGGGCATAAACATACCACAATCTGTTTATCCATTCACCAATTAATGAACATTTGGGCTTTTTCTAGGGTTGAATTATTAAGAATACAGCTGGTATGAATGGTCATGTACACCACTTTGTATGGACATATATTTTCATTTCTCTTGGGTGAGATTGCTGGGTTATACTGCTAGGGTATATACTCATTTATAATGAAATCTAACATTATCACTTATAGTAGAAAGCACCTACTTCTAAAATTATGAACAAATAATTACACAAAATGACCTCCTTTTTTGTCTGGGATTAGTCTCGAATGATAACAATTACTTAACCTATAGATGTAGTAAAGTGGCTCCTTACTATGGTGATTGCAGTTACATTTGTCCTAATAAGGATAACTTAGCTGGGGGCACCCGGGGAGCTCAGTCAGTTAAGCATCTGCCTTTGGCTCAGGTCATGATCCTGGGGCCCTGGAATTGAGTCCAGGCTTGGGCTTCCTGCTCCATGGGGAGTCCGCTTCTCTCCCTGAGACACTCCCCGCCCCCGGTTCATGTACGTTCTTTCTCAAATAAATAAAATCTTAAAAAAAAAAAAAAAGAATAACTTGGCTGATAAAAGGAATCTGTAATTGATTAAATGGCCTCAGCATACCAAGGTATATGTTTGTTTTTAGTGAAATGATCTACATCCGTTCAGTTTTTTAAAGTGTACATTAGGAACTGGGCATCATAGAAGTTTGGAGGCATCATGAAAAGTTGTGGGATTCAGGACGGTTCCCGAAGGTTAAGGCTGGCCATTGTAATTTTGCTACAGGACGCCTAGGCTGATGTACATCCAGACGGGAAATGGGATACTCCCAACTTCCTTTGAAGAAGAATGTTTTGAATTGTTCACACCATTTTTGAATGCTCCTACATACATCATCTTAAATTTTCTCAAACCTGCAAAATACAGACAGCTAATCCATTTTAAATAAGCAGAAGTATGAAGTAGCTGGAATGAAGGACCTAATAAATCGCACAGCTCTCCCTCTTGCCTGGTTTCTGCATTGACTGAGAATGATAAATGTGCAAACAGGCAAATGGAGCTCCAAGTATCACCTTTACCACTGATTATGCAAAATGCAAACACATGGCTTAAGAACTGTTATCTATACAGATTTGCTAATAGTATATCCCTGAAATAGACATATCCACCCTCAAAAAAACATATAGTCCTTTCCTTGTAAGAGTGCAGCTTTTTTACTGCTGGGCTTCCCAAAAGGTCTAGAGCAGGTCAAACTCAGGCTTTCCTGAATTTGCAGGGAGAAAGCAGCAAGAAATCGTCTAAGCTACACCAATCGGATCATTCATATCTCCCCCTGGAGAAGTACTAGGAGGCAGAGAACAAGAAGAGTTAGTTTCTATATGAGAATATGAAGCTAGAAAAAAGTGGATTTCCCATCCTCAATTTTTCCAGCTTTATAGTCTTTTCAGTTTTTAAATCTATGGTTAACTGAACTGTGACCATCACCAAATTGGGGGAGGAAATCAGCAATTAGTGCAGTCCTGTGACTAGTTTATCAGACTATTCTTATAATCCCAACCACAGTTTCTATGTATACTCTTGAACCAACTATTGAAAAAATCTGATTTTGCTGTTAGAAGTCTTGAAAATAGGTCAAAAGATCACTTTTATTAAATTAACTACACAGCTACTGTACTCTAGGCTGAACTTCCCATCCCTAATCTATTTCCAATTTTAAATTAAGTCTATCTGTGCTGTTCAACACTATTTATGAGGTCTATTTATTTACTATTTTACCAAATATGGGCTGGGAGCCCATGGCAGGCACTGTTACAGCCCAAGGCATCAACCAACAAACAAAATACCATTCCTACTTTCATGAAATGTAGATGCTATCGGAGAAAAACAAAAATACACCTATAAAGACATAACTGTATAATATATCAGGTATGATTAGTGGAACAAAAAGAAGGAGGCAAGAGAGAGGGGAAGGTGGGAAAGTTTTTTAAGATAAATTGGTCAAGAAAGTTCTCTTTGAGGAAGTGACCTTTGAGTAGAGAATTAAAGGAAGGGAGAGCACTTTGTGGACATCAGGAAATAGTTCAGTCAAGCCGCAGAAAACAGAAAGTACAAAGGAGCAGAGGGAATGGCTGGAGCAGAGTAACAAGGAAATGAGGCTGAAAAGGTGGAGAGAAGGCACACCACACAGCCTTGCAGCCCCAGCGAGGATGGCAGCTGTTTCCTTGAGTGAAGACAAAATGGGAAGCTCCTGGAAAGAGTAAGGGTATAAATGCAAGACATTTTAAATGAATCATACTCAATTTGATGTGGAAATGAGACCGTAAGAGGCAATTACAGGAATAGTCAGGGGTTGTGGGATTTGGCAGCTTGGATCATGGTAATCATAGTGAGAGTGGTGAGATATAGTAAAATTTCCGGATATACTTTGAAGATAAGTGAACAGAATAGTGTAACTCTCTGCTAAGGAAGAAGAGAGAAAGTGGAGAATTAAAAAGACTTGGCTTAAGCCATGGAGAGAATGGAGCCTCCATTTTCCATGATGGGGGTATAATGCAAGAAGAGCAGGTTGGGTATCAGAGACGGTGGGTGGAAATAAGAAGTTTATTTTCAGATATTAGCATTTGATACATTGAGTGGATACCCATCTGATTATTTTGAGTAGATAATTAGATATACAAGACTAGAGTTCAGCAGAGAAATCACAGAATTCATCAAAGAGATGGCACTGAAACGTGTGTTTCCCTAATGGGATCATATAAGCAATGAATGAGGAAAGAGAAAATAGTAGAACCAATTACAGAGCCCCAGGATGCTTGATCATGAAGAGAGAAAAATGACAAGGAAAAGTCAGCAAAGGAGACTGAGAACGAATCCCTCAGTTCCCCATCGGGTTCATATCTCACCGACCAGCTTGGTGAACCAGCTGAGGTGTGAAGGAGCTAAAAAAATAACACTGAGAAATTCAGGAGTCGGAAACACTGAAATAAAACTACCTGAGAAAGTTGGGGGAATGTTTCTCAAGCATGTGCAAATGATGGACTATCCTGACCCATAATTAGCACTGAAACTTCACTGAAGACTTTGGAGACGAAGTCTTCACCGTTTAAGAACAGGCCAGTACACAATACTCTCCAAAACCAAATAAATCCCAAAGAAAAAGAGGGAGAAGCAGCCACCTTTTCTGCAAAGTCACAAGTTAGACAATTTGTTGTCATTCCTTAACGCAGTGGTGCCAAAATCACTGGTGGGGGTGGTGACGCTAACCACCAGAAGACATCCAGCAATGTGAGGAAGCATTTTTGGTCGCCACACCTGGGTGCAGGTGTTACTGGAATCTAGTAAATAGAGGCTAGGGCTGCTGTCAAATACCTCATAAAGTATAGGGCAGCTGTGCCCTCCACAACAAAAAATTACCTGGCTCCAATGTCCACAGTGCCGTGGCTGAGAAACCGTGTCCTAATGAGAATGGTTAAGGAGAGTTATGTAGAGTTACTTTGCAGAGTTATAGTTTTAACTTAAAGAAATGCATTATGTTGTGATTAAAATTTTTTTCAAACTTAGATTTTTTTTTTAATTGCGGCAAATGTTAAGTAACATAAAAATCTAACCCCTTTAACCATTGTTAAGTGTACAGTTCAGTGACATTAAATACATTCGCATTGCAACTGTGTGATTCTACGGACACAACGTACCCACAGTAGTCAAACTCAGTCACCCCCATTTTGAAATTTATCTCAAGACGTATGACAGAAATCATTTCATGTAGAGGGGATATCATAAAGGAAGTTAGTTGCAGCCCTTTTGGAGAGCTAAAAAAAATAGGGAAAAAATGAAGGTAACCCACATAAAAGAGCCATAAAACAAGAAGCTACAAACTTTAGGGCAGGGGCAACCAAAGGGAAGAGAAATCGAGGAGCTTAGAGGAGAGGCTCTCACAGGACTGGGGATCAGACCTCCCTGGCGGGGCTGCCGTCCAGCCACTGTTGATACCTGTGGAGGAGCTCAGATAAAGAGAAGGCTGCCAGACACTGGAGGCCAACCCAACTGCTGCTGCGGCAGCAACACTGACAACTGCAGAACCATCAGGAACACAGGATCAGGGAGAACTTTTCAACTCTGCCTGATAAACTTCCTCTAGCACCTCCTATGGGCAGAATCGAAGAAAGAAAGATGACTTTCTGGGGAAAGTAGTTGGCTGGATTCCAGCTACAGCATTCCCAAGAAAATTCCTGAGGACTGGGTTTGCAGCTGGAGCCTAAGAGGTCCGTCACAGCACAGTACGTGTAAATCCCACCTGGGACGTGATATACATCCCGATGAGCATCCACTGTATTTCTTCTAGGATTTACCCACTGACTCTCTCAAATTGCCCCCAACTATCTGTCACCACACACTACATGGAGAATGTTACCCTAATACAGAACTAGCTACTAGATCGTAGTGATCATGAGTATGCATTTTACTGAGTAGTTCTAGATTAATCTTTAGATTGTTTGAGCCTCTCTAAAATCAAACCACCCATCTGTAAAGCTGAATCTTCGCACTGGCATTTTTTTTTTTTTAAATAGAAATGTCTTTGTGGTTTTATTTGATTTCTCAGCAGAACATCTGAAAAAAAATTAGAACAATTATTTGACTCTATTGAGACCTAAAATTGATTGATCTTACAAACTTCTTTGTGTCCCTTCTCCAAATCTCTTACTTTCATTTTTAGCTAGAAATTATTACATGTTCTTCATCATTGTAGCCTCTCCACTGGATCCACTTACCCAACTGTCCTTGCCTTGTATTTACTGAGCAGGTTACACTGAAATCTAGCTACTGCACTTCTGTACCCAGACGGCTAAATACAGCGCAGAAGGCACATAACCACGCTTCCCACTCTCACTTTAGGTATTCAGAATGTTTTGATGTTTATCTTGCTGTGTTCAAGTGAGGACACAAACTTAGGATGGCCCTACTCCTCTGCCATCTTACCTCCCACCTTGCCAGTCTTACCTTAAATTTTAGTCACTAACTCAAGTGGGCTGGCTAACAGAAGACATGCAGAGAAAAGTCACAGAACAAAATAAATTAAAATTGCTAATAATATACTAAACTGCACAATCTCTTCATGGTTAAAGACAAGCAAATTAGAATTGCCAGATACCATTGTTATCAAGTTGGCAAAAGACAGTAATAGTTGATGATATCTGGTGTGGGAAACAAGCAAACTCTTACACTTTTTATTTATTCAATTGATAGCACATATTTACTGAGTTTCCTTCACATACCAAGCACATTTCTAGGCAATGAGAAAAAAGCAGAAACCAAGATAGAGGTCTCTGGCTCAAGAAGTTAACATTTTAGCAGGGAGAAGGAAAACACATAATGATATGCCATATATTGATAAAAAGAAATACATCAGAGTGAAAGGATAGGTGATGATTGACAGAATAATACTTTCTTATAACGTGGTCAGCACATACCTCTATAAAACAGAAGGCCAAATTAAGTGAGAGAACAAGTTATATAAAAATTTGGGTCAGAGTGTCCCAGGCAGATCGGACAGCAAGTCCAAATGTCCTGAGGCAGGGGTATTTCTGGCCTATTGTCAATAGTGTGGTTACAGCAAAATGAATAGGGAGGATAGTATTTGATGGGATCAGAGAAGTAGGAAAGTGCCCAGTCATGAAGGACATAATGAGCTTATGTTTAATTCAGATTACTCTGAGATTTACATCATCTCTCTTAAAAGCAGTATGCATGGGTACAAACTTCTTGAAAGGTCATTTAGTAATATTCATCAAAATTAAAAGGGCACAGATTCTCTGATCCAGCAGTTCCAGTTATAATTATTTATTCTCAGAAATACTATCACAAGTGTGAAAGGTTTATGAAAAAATTGCATTTCAGTAATGTGGGTAATAATAATAATAATAATAATAGAAATAAATTCAATGTTTGTTGTAGGGGTGACCATACAATTTATCATCTGAATTGGGACAATTCTGAGAATGAATGAAAGAGCTATTAACAATGGATGCAAGGATAGCACGCATAAACCAGAATTGGCCATGGAAAACAGAAATGGTCCTTATCAGTGGGAAATTGGCTCAAGAAATTATATCTAAACAATAGAGTACTATCAAGCTTTAAAAAAGATCTTTGTAACTATGATTTATCAATTTTCACAGAGACCGCCTTCATAAAATTCCAACTGGAAACAGACACATAATTTCTAGCTATATATAAATAAGTCATGGGGATGTAATATACAGCATAAGGAATATAAGCAATAACATTTTAATAACTTTGGTGACAAATGGTAACTAGACTTACCTTGGGGATCATTTTATATTGTATAAAAATTTTAATCACTATGATGATACCTGAAACTAATAAAATATTGCATGTTAATTTTTTTTAATGTAGAAGAGACATTAGAGAGAGGAGAAATACACATACAAATAGGCTTTTGCAAGTTCTGAAAAGATAAGAAATTCAGTAAGCTTTGGAAAACGAGATATGGGAAAGAGAGAGAGAACTTTAATTTTTTAAACATTGTTCTGAAATTTTGGAACTTTTGGCCCTAAGTGTACAAAACACAAACAACACAAAGAATAAAACAATTCTATTCTTTGTATGTTCTCAACTGTATTAAGAAGATCCCACCTAATGGGTCATCAAAAGTCTTTTTTCCCCTTATATCAACTTACTATAGCTACTGGTTTCCTTTCTCCTCTGCTAAAAACATGTGTTTTTGTTTTTCTTTCTTCATTTCAGGTCAATAGAATAACATTTAAAAAACACAGTAGCAGCTCTCTTAACCCATAGCCACTTAAGTGACTTGAATTATCCAAGTTTTCCATATTTTTTTAAGTGCAACTGGATCTCACTGCTAGGAGGCAAGTAAGCAAGTTTCAAATGCACCTGCATATTTCTACTCCCACTAACAAGGTTGCATGCTTCCCAAACTTCAGTTGTGTTTATAACTAACGTATTTAAGTTAGTGGCATTTATCCAAGTAATTATGTAATGTAATTAAGTATCACCTAGAAAAACCACATCATGTGGGTCTGTGTTTGTGTGAGTGTGTATTAATGCAGCATACTTTTATTTATTTACTTATGTATTAGGAAAGAGAGAGTGAGAGAGAGCATGAGAAGGGAGAAGGTCAGAGTGAGAAGCGGACTCCCCGTGGAGCTGGGAGCCCGATGTGGGACTCGATCCCAGGACTCCGGGATCATGACCTGAGCCGAAGGCAGTCGCTCAACCAACTGCGCCACCCAGGGGCCCCTAATGCAGCATACTTTTAGAAATAAAGCAGAAATAAGTAAAAAAGGGAATAGTATGGCAAATTGGGTGGGCACAAGAAATGCAAAATGAAAGTTTGAGGGAGAATGTAAGGCATTTTTAATTTTCCACTCAGATTGCTCCAGAATATTTTAAAATTTTTTACTTTATTTAAAGAAATCAAATTTGGAAATGATAAACACTGCCTTTATAATTGTAGCGTGGTTTCCGTGAACAAAATTAAATTTCAGTAGAAGAGGCCTTGACCCCACTTCAAAGAAAGGTTGGCAAATAAAAATACACTCTATTTTTAAGTTAAAGTACAGAGTTTGAAGTGGCTATGTATTTACTTATGATTTTCCTTTTCAGCTGACTTTTCCAATTAACATCCCCAGCCCAAATTTCCCCATTTATTATTTTTTGGTCTTTATTTCTCCGACTCAACTATTTCTTTTTCCATTTCTGAAAAATTCCCTGAACTTGCATAATTGCCTTTAATAAACATTTATCTACTGATGAGTTAGAAAAAACAAATAACAGCAAACTCTTTCCAGCCCTAACCTCAGCCTTAAGCTTCATAATTTCCTGTTTGCACGCCATATCATTCATTCAAAAACTGGCATTCAATCAGTCGTTCAAAAAAATATTTACTGAATGCCCACTATATGCAAGGAACTCTGCTCTACACTTGTTAAACAGGGAGTGGAATTCTTCAAATAATTCAGATCAGTCAAGAAGAATAAGTAATGAGTAACAGTTACAGCAGAAAGTACACATTGCAACAAGATGTGTATGAGCTACTGGGGGAGCACTCAAGGAGGGCTTTTTTATCGATCTCTGTACAAAGCATCCCAAGCAGAACACATCCCAACTACATCAACTGTTCAAGGTCTTTCCCACTTCAAATCAAGTCCAAGTCAAGGGTGCCACAGTCACCCACCTGACCGAAGCATTAAGCTACATACCCAACTACAAACCGTTTTCTATCAATTTTATCACTTGGAGATTATTTGATCCCCTTCACCCCAACTC
The DNA here is from genome assembly GCA_028533885.1 of Nasua narica. Lineage (NCBI taxonomy): Eukaryota > Metazoa > Chordata > Mammalia > Carnivora > Procyonidae > Nasua > Nasua narica. The sequence goes on from CM052813.1 coordinate 13,201,530, forward strand.
AAAATCTTTAATTCTGGTTATCATTTCTCTCCCTCGATTAATAAAATAGATTTATCTACCTTCTTCTGCTTTATTGAGATATAGTTGACTAATAAAATTGTAAGATGTTTGAAGTGTACAATGTGATGATATGATATAGGTATACATTGTGAAAAACTTCCTCCTGAGTTAATTCATACGTCCATTACCTCACATGTCTGTCTGTCTTTTTCTTTTTTCTTTTTTCTTTCCTTCCTCCCTCCCTCCCTCCCACCCTACCTTCTCTCTTTCCTTTCTTAATGAGAACATTTATATTTTACTTTCTTAGAATATTTCAGTTATATAATACTGTTATCAGCTATAATCACCATGTTATTTATACATCGTATCTCCACACCTCCTTCATCTTATAGCTGAAAATCTGTAGCTTGTTACTGATCTCTTTCTCCTACCACACCCCCAGCTCCTGACGGCCACTTTTCTACTTTCTGCTTGGATGAATTGGGACATTCAGATCTTATGTTCAAGTCTTTAATCCATTTTGAGTTTATTTTTGTGTATGGTTTTAGAAAGGCATCCATTTTCTTTCTTTCTTTCTTTCTTTCTTTCTTTCTTTCTTTCTTTCTTTCTTTCTTTCTTTCATTCTCTCTCTCTCTGCCTTTGGTTGTCCAGTTTTCCCAACACCATTTAATGAAGAGACTGTCCTTTTCCCATTGTATATTCTTGGCCCCTTTGTTGAAAATTTATCAACCATACATGCATGTGCTTATTTCTCATCTCTCTATTCTGTTCTATTGATCTATGTGTTTCCTTTTGTGTCAATACCATACTCTTTGGATCACTAGAGCTATGTAATACAGTTTGAAATCAGGAAGTATGATGTCTGTAGCTTTGTTCTTATTTCTCAAGATTGCTCTGGATATTCAGGGTCTTTTGTCGTACCACACACATTTTAGAATTGTATTTGTCTGTTTGTTTTGTTTTGTTTTGGTGAAAAGTGCCACTTTTCATTCGATAGGGATTACATTCAATAGGGATTACATTAAATCTATAGATTTTGTGTTATCTGGACATTTAAAAAAAAAAGTAAGTCTTCTGGGCTTTCAATACATTCTCCACTTTGGCACCCAGATTACCTCAACAAAAAATTCTGGGCATGCCTCCCTTCTGTGTCCTCTTTCCGTGACTCCCTACTGACTTCAGGATGAAGATCGGCCACATCTCTAATCATGCCTCTACCTGTACTTTTTCTTTCTTATAATTACATTATAGTCTGATTGGGAATTAAATTTTGGAACACTCTTACAGTAAGCCTGTTCTTTAAAAATATGTTCTAACTAGTTTTTCTCATAACTTCTGCCTCTCAACAAATAGTAGTGGAGTTTCAATTTCCTCTGGATCCAACTGCAGGGATACATTGCAATTACAGATTTAGAAGCATGGCATGCCTTCATGGTTATGTAATTGACTGATTATGTGGTCTAATTAGAGCTATCACCAACTTGGACTTGCGCCTTTGTTTCATATGGCTCCCTTCCCTGGAATCAGGATAACAGCTCCTGGAGGGTGGAACTTTGCAAAGAATGTTCAGGGCTTCTCTTAGACATAACATTCAGAGCAGGACAATTAATACGATGTTCCACTAACTGGCACAAACAATTATGAAGTTCTATTTTTATGTTACTCTTAGAAAATTATGAAGTTCATACAATATCTATTTATTTATTCATCTAATACATCTTCAGTGTCTATCATGCGAGAAGTATTACTCTGCTCTCATTAATATGAATACTCATATTCGAATATGAATAGAGTATAAACTCCACCTTAAATGGGAAGTAGAGAAAATATCTAAATAACTGTTGTTTACTATATTCTGCTAAGAAGGAGGATGACACATTATCATCTTATACTAACATTTCTAACCTGAGAGCTATACAGTAATTAAAGAGGAAAATCTCATTTTTTCACTTATTCAATCAACTAAAAACACAATCATTGAATTTGTATTTTATACCAGGTACTGTGTGAGGAATTACGGGAAAAGAGGTAAACAAAAAACAAAAATAAGGAGAATCTGGGTGGCTCAGTCAGTTAAGCATCCGCCTTGGGCTCAGGTCATGACCTCAGGGTCCTGAGATGAAGCCCCACTTCGGGCTCCCTGCCCTCACCCCCTCCCCTTCCTGGTACGCACTCGCTCTTTCTCTCCCTTTCAAATAAAATAAAGTAAAATAAAATAAATCTTTAAAAAAAAGAAACCCCAAAGAACAAAAAATAAAAATAACGCCCCGGTTCTTGCCTTCTTGCAGTCCAGTAGATGTGGACGATGATGTTACTGAAACAGTCGTTTAATTCAGTGAAAAAGGGTAACTATGTTAAACATTTTCATGTGGGGACTCATGATGCTCTAAGGACATTTAACAATGGGATTTGACCTTATCAGGGTTGGCCAAGGAAGGCAATGATTGAGGAAGTGATGATAGAGCTTAATTCTAATTCCAAAGAGTAGTTTGAGATTTTCCTAGACAGAGGGGAAAAGAAGGGTGTGCTCCTGGTAAAGGGGGAAGACGGCACTGGAGCCCCGGGACAGGAAGCAACATAAAAACTCTAAAGTCCTAATAGAGCAATCCAGTCCTCCAGAGAAGGCAAGAGGGATGGAGGGATGGAGCAGGTTCTGAGGAACTGCTGAAGGGTTTTAAGTAGGGACAGGGGCAGCATGCAGAGTTCGGGTCTGAACAGAAAAGAATGGAGGTGGGAGGGCTATGAACATATGTGTTTTCTAAGGATAAGCTACCTTGTGGAGAGCTGATTGGAAGGGACAGCAGTGACTATGAGGAGACCTACAGGAGACTTTTACGAGGATCCAGGTATGAGCGATGACGCCGTGGAACAGGATGCCTTGTTTTCTGATTTGGTAACAGGGAAGGGTGTTACAGTCCTGAGACAGGGAACATTCTATGCAAACCAAACCAAACCAAACCAAACCAAACCAAACAAAAAAACTTCCTAATTATGTCAGATTCCTTTTCTCTTGTTGTTTTAAATGGCAAATGGCAAACAGAGTCAAACTGGATTTGAAAATATTAAACTCAGTATTAATCTAATTTCATTCTTCTAATTGTTCTTATAAGAAATTAAATCAATCTACCCTAAAACATCAGAAAGCTCTTATTACGTCCCGTTCACATGAAAGTGACAGTAGCAGGCAAGGAGCCTATCGAGGGCTGGCATCGGAGCGAGCCCACAGCCCTGTCAGCGGTTCACTGGCTTGCTATGATCCAAATGTAAAATATCCAGAAGATGATGCCAGAGTTTTGATTGTTAAAACACAGGATTCTCAAGTTGCACTGACAACTTAGAGACAGACTGATGTCCTGAGCTCTGCATGCCAGGAGTTAAAAGTGAGAGGTAAGGTTTGAATTGATTAATATGTCAGCTCTTATTAAGGCAGTTCAAACCTCTCAGATGATGGTGGTTTTTGAGGATGTCTTTTGCTTCTGAGGAACCACAAAATGAGTTACACTTAGTGATACCCATGCTGCGATTTTAAAACTCTGTAATCAGTCTAGAGAACAGATTTAATTCCTAAATTCAAAGGCAAGGGAATCCTCTGAATTAACTATCAATGTTAAAGATTTGGTAAGTGGGTACTATATATTTTTAATTTAAAAATAATTGCAATTTTGGTATCAAATCACTTTTATGTTAAAGAGGCTAAATATAATGATTATTTGAAGCTGCTTTCAGATTTCCAAAGAAAAATGGATAATATGAACAAAAGTGAAGGAAGAGAACTGGATGATGATGATGATGTTGACAATGACCATGAACCCTAATTAAGAGTCTACCAAATACCATAACACTGTACATGGATTAGCTGATTAGTCTTCTTAAGAATCCTTAGGGGCAGATACTATTATTCCCATTTTACATGTGATGAGGAAACTGAGGCACCGAGCCATTAGACAGTTTATGTAGGTGAGCAAGACCTTAAACCTTAGTGGTTTCGTGTCAGAATCTGTGATGTGTCCCCTCTATCATTCTTCTTAATGGTAATTTTATTTTAGAATCACTAAACTCCTGTGTTACATTCTATGTTAGAAGTTTTGAATGGAAATGAGGAGAGGGACAAAACATTCCCTTCCCTGATACATCCTACTGTGAAAACCCTAAAACAAAGTAAACAGGAAACACTATACTAATACAAGCTTGACGTGAATTTTTCCCCCACTAATAAAAAGCTCCTCTATAATTCACTATGAGGCAGGGACTCTAGTGGAATTCAGAACAGAAATGTTTAAATATAATAATTGAAAATTTAGAGTTGACTTTTATCTCTGTGAGGCCTTACACACTGTATTCTGAAATGCAAAAGCATGCTGAGAGGAATAATTTACAAATGATGTTTCCTCTGCAGAAAAAAAGGGGGGTGGAGAGGAAAGAAAAGAAAAGAAGGAAGGAGAGAAAGAGAGAAAGAGAGAAAGAAAGGGAAGGAAGGAAGAGGGAGGGAGGAAGGAAAGGAAGGGAAGGAGGAAGGAAGGAAGGAAGGGAGGGAGGAAGGGAGGAGGGGAGGAAGGAGGGAGGGGAGGAAGGAAGGCAGGGAGGGAGGGAAAGAGGGTGGGAGAAAGGAAATGCAAATTGTTGTGGGATCCTAAATGTAACATATAATTCCCAATGGTGACTTTGGGTTGTTTTAAACTGCTCATCTGAGCTCATTAATCATCATTTCAGTATTTTTTTGTTTCTTTGTTTTTCTTCCTGGGGAAATGGAGATGGAACGTTGTGTAATGGGGGAAGGCTTGCTTCCAGTGGAAGACAGGGTGGGTAGCTCAATTTCACCACTTAGCAGCCTATGACTTAAACAAGTTATGGTAACTTCTCCATTGTTTACTGGCTTCACATGCAAAATGGAAATTTAAATTGTGACTACATTTAAGCTGTTTTGAAGATTAAGTTACATTTGATAATATGACATCAATTATTATATATGATATAATGTATGCTATGATCAAAATTAAATATTAATTATATAAATATGTAAAATATCTGATATATAAATATTAAACATTTAATCAATGTTAAATCAATATGTGTACCTCAAGCTCTTAAAACAGAGCCTGACACACGCTAATGTTGAAGACATGCTCACAATGACTACTGTAACCTAACCGTAATGTAATATTTCGGTAGGGTCTGAAATAAGAACCCAGGATGTTGTTTATTCATTAAAAAGTGCTAACTTTGGGAGAGAGGAAAATGTGCCTTTTAGATTGCTAGACTTTTAAAAAACACATTTTTTGTATAACAACAACAATTGAGAGTAACTTAAATTTAAATACTTCATTTTCGAATTAAAAACTGCTCATGGGTTATATTGACTGCAAACAGGGTAAAGAGAGACGGTTTTCCAGACAGCAGCCTGCAGGCTATGACTGAGTGGATGCCCGTGATCCCAGGCTGTGCACTAAAGCTCTGACTGCTTTGTGTCCAAGCAAAAGAGTAATTGACATGCTAGGAAACACAGGCTGCAAAATGACCTTGATTTTCACTTTGTCCCTGACTCAGCAGGATAGTTGATGCTGTTATCCCTTACCTGGCTGAATAAAGACCATAAAGAACTATTTTAAAACAAATCAACAACATCCTCATGGGAATATGCTGAGCAAATATCTCATATATGTATATTACTCCCTTTTAGTGTTTTAATTTCATGGTTGGATATGAACAAATATAAATGCAATTGCTCAGTGATTGTTTGCCTCCATTCTAAATAAAATCCTATAAATTATACACACACACACATATTTTTCCATTTAAAAAAAACCCCATAGACTTAAAAGTCATTCTTGTAATATACCCTAATCCACCTAACAAAGATACCCAAATCCTATGATCTGATATTTTAGATGTTTTTAGTTTGCACACTGAATTTAATATTTAATTACGTGTTTGTTAAAATTTCTTTTTCTCACCAAAATGTAGTTTTACTCATTGCATTTTACTCATTGCATTATATGCAATGGAACAGGATTCTTAGAGGTAACATTATAATGGGGCTTTTCTACAGTGAAATTTACAGACCTGAAAACTCATTATCTTAAGGCCTTTCCTCACATTAGCCAACCAAATCTGGCATATATCTTTATATATTCTGACCTTGTTGGCATCATCTTATGTTTTTGTGGTCACTGAGTGCTGCTGCTAAAGTCTGCCGCTAATAAATTATGGCTGGATTTCCTGCTTAGTCAGGATCTGTGTTAATATATAAGACAGAAGTAGAAGGTTTATTTTAACATTAGTTGATACTTGTCAGGTGGTATTAAACAATATTATTGTTACTGTATATGATGCAAACTACAGTAAGTTGAAAATAATCATGCTGTTAATGTAACTAGTACATCTGAGAGTCATAGCAGTTTAAATTTTTTAGTTAAATTTTTTTCATGGCATCTATTACCACCTTTACTATAGCAATGTTTTATTCTTCCTTGGATAGCAAAAATAAGTAGAGCATTAAAATAATAAATTTAATATTTTTCATGAATCTTAGGAACTAACATTTAAAAGAACATTTGCATGGATAGTTATCAGGTATAGCTTGCTAGCATTCATGGAAATGTCACACATCATTTAGACCAAGAGAAGCATATTTGAGAGGCAGAGGGCTCAGATCTAAGTGGCAAGTAGGTGTGAAACAAAGGACCTACTAAATGGTGAAGTAGGGACTATGGCCAACAGGAGAGTTCACGCCTCTCCTAAAGGGGCAACTTCTATCTAGTTGTTACCCTATAGAAATGCCGGCTCAGGATGGTCAAGTCATGCAATTTCTAATAAAAGGAAATTAGATTCTGTGTGAAATCATTTATATCTTTAAAATTAGCAATGAATTAAAGAATTAAACATTGTGGGTGCTAATCAAAGCGAACAAGATGAAGTTACTTATGGCCATAATAAAGTTTATAGGTTACCAGTTATTCAACCTGTTGAGAATAACATGTTAATATTACAAATGAGGTTACCAATGCCCAAAGAAGTTCAGTAACTTTCCCAAAGTAATGAAATCACATCACGGTAACTCAGGCAATCCCAAATTACTATCTTCTGCCCACGTGACTTCATTATGTTTACCTTATCATTCCATGATATAATTTTTTTTTAAAGATTTATTTATTTATTTATTAGAGAGAGAGAGAGAGAGAGACTGAGAATGAGAGGGAAGAAGGTCAGAGGGAGAAGCAGACTTCCCGCAGAGCCGGGAGTCCGATATGGGACTCGATCCCGGGACTCCGGGATTATAACCTGAGCCGAAGGCAGTCGCTTAACCAACTGAGCCACCCAGGCGCCCCCATGATATAATTTATAACAAGATATAGTTATAGTCAACATGAATTAAGTAATTTTGTGCATGTGTCATACACTAGTGTTTCAGTGAAGTGTCATCATACACATTGTGCTAAGTTCTTGCACATTACCTCATTTGGTTGTCCCCATGAGCATCTCTGTACGAGGAAGGGCATCTGGAAACTGAGTTCTTGCATATTGTGAAACAAAAATAAATGAGAATTATGCAGAGTACAGAATTTGAAAAGTTTAAAGCCTAGGACTTGTTCTTTTTTTTTAAGATTTTTTTTTTTTTTTGAGAGAGAAATAGAGTGAGAAAGCACAAGAAGAGGGAGGAGCAGACTAAGAGGGAGAAGATGACTCCCCGCTGAGCAGGGAGCCCCATGCCGGGCTCCATCGCAGCACCCTGAGATCATGGCCTCAGCCAAAGGTAGTTGCTTAACCAACTGAGCCACCCACGCACCACTAGGATTTGTTCTAATATGGCGTTTAAGTGAAAGGTTGGTATATTTTCTTTTCTATTTTAAAGCAGAATTTGGTAATTATCATTGTATTAACATACTGAAAGTTTCTGCTATTTTTCAAAGTATTTTTATGCCTTTTATCTAATTTGCTTTGATGACTAAGGGATATCCAAGCAGAGGCAGTTAAGAGTATTTCTCTCTCTTCTTACCCTTTTGAAACCACATTCACATATTCTTTTTTTTTTTTATTGGCTTTTCTACTTAAGATCTATCATTTGTGTGCTTCTCTAGTAAATAACTTTACTCTTACTTTTTTCATCATTTAGACAATTCCTCAAGTTTTTCAGTTAATTTTCTATCCTGTATTTTCTTAACTCATTAATATCCACTCCTGTTTTTCTATCGAATTATTTTAAAACTAAGGAGAGGAAAAAAAATAGGAAAATAAATGTTCCCTAGAATAAAACAACAGTACAGAATGGTTGATAGGATGAAGACATTAGGCAATATAAAATTACACTGCACTGTTGTCAGAATTATGGAAATATTGGGATGTGTTCATTTGACTCAATCCTGCTATATAAATGTCTCTTATTTCTTAGAGTATGAATCAAGTGTGCACAGAAATACTAGCTTCACAGTCACAACTTCAGAGCATAGAACTGTATCTCATAATCTACTTTGAAAATCACAAAATTCGCTTTATGGCATACAATATACAGATGCTATTGATAAATACTCATGGTATTGTAACAGAATTAACCAACATAACGTTGAGGGTCTTCTCATTATAGAATCATTTGCTATTCATTGAAGTATTGTGCTTCAAAATGACTTCACCCAATATTCAAAAATGTCATATGGTCTTCCATAGGTGTTCATGGACATGTAAAGTAAATTGCTCTTTTCCTTTCTTTGATGATAACTGAATGCAAAATAAATCTGCTCAAACAGTATCTACCAATCCATCTGGTATATTGGCACAAATGCCATTCTGTAGCATCTGGAATACTGTAGTCTGGTGACTTGGGTGATAGAAAGCCTATGGAAACCTGTATCCTCTTATAATTATGAGTCATTTCAATTGATATGATCTACCCATCAAGAAAATTACTTAAAATTTTCAAACAAAAGGACATAGAAGCACAGAACTGAATTGTTTTAAGTTAAAATTCCAAAAACAGGCAGCTAGGACGAGATATTAACAAAGTTTTTAAATCTCCTTTGGATCTCATGGGTAAACCACCGTCACCATTGTTGTGCTTTATTCCCTAAAATGCCAAACTGTAAATAGGGACCTTTGACCTAATATTTTTATTTTTTAAAATCTCAGCTGGGGGGCACCTGGGTGGCTCAGTGGGTTAAGCCTCTGCCTTCAGGTCAGGTCATGATCTCGGGGTCCTGGGATCGGGCCCCACATCGGGCTCTCTGCTTACAGCGGGGAGCCTGCTTCCCTCCTCTCTCTCTGCCTGCCTCTCTGCCTACTTGTGATCGCTCTCTGTGTCAAATAAATAAAATCTTTAAAAAATAAAATAAAATAAGATAAAATCTCAGCTGGCACTTTGATAAAGAGCATTTTTCTCATGTTATCCCTGTCCCAGGAGACTTGTATACCTGTCTTAGCATCTGTTAGAGACTAAGGACCTCATCTGTAAGAGAGTGTGGGGTAAGTAGTTGCATGGCTCTCCTCTGCTTTTGCCTGTCCATGATTACTTCATCCTCCCCCTACAATATGTACTTTTTAAAAAAGTTATCTTAATTTCCTCCCTGGATTTATTTATAAGGGCATCTTTCTTCTCCCTTGGACAATAAGTTTCATTAAGGTCAGTGACCTTATGACCTTAATACTAGGAATTATCATAGATAATAGGAATACTTAGAAATACTAGAAATACTTAGATTCCCTACTAAGATCTTGGCATAGTAATTGAATGTAGTACATCCTCAGTGGCTTGAAGACCAAATAGGATAAAGATATTCTAAAATGTTAAGTATTAAGAATAATGAGCAAACCGGGGCTCAGTATAATTTTAATATTTTAACTAAGATGTAAAACCTGTTGGTTTCTGAAATGAATAAACATGGAAGCTTACTTTTTCTCAATGTTATAGGCTTTGTGAATGTTTAAAAGCATTAATTTGTTCTTAGATTTCCAATTTCTATTTTGAAATAAGCTGAAGAGTCTCATACCCTTAACCTTGAAATATAGTTATGTGTATTGCTTTCCAAAGTCAAAGTATAAGGATGTATCACCATTGTTAGAAATAAAGTAAAAAAATTATGTATGACCTTGTGAATGGAACTAGAAAACTTAGTGAAGATTCAAGATGATTCCCATTATTTCTGAAGTACCTACAGGTATCCACAGAACTCTTTGGGTGACATTTTACTAAATTCAGTAAAATAGAAATCTGAGTTTTACATATTACAAAGAAGTGTAATTCAAATTTACTTGTAACACATTTTCAAAGATATTTAAATAATAATATAGAACTCATAGCTCTTTGAATAACCTACCAATTCTATTTCTGACTTTATATTATTGAGAAATTCTCCCACATGTGAACAAGGAGATATGTATTGTATAAGGAAATTTCCAGGAATAAAATATTTAATAATAAAAAAGTTCAATCTTCATCATTAGATAAATGCATAAAATTTAGTACATGTAAAATGGAATAGTATACAGCACATACAAGCAGTCAATTCAATCCATGTAAGAGATTTCAAAATGTAATATTGAGTTAAAATATAATATGTGGAATGACAGATGAAGGTTGAAACTATTTATGTAATATGGATATGAAAACACAAAAAACCCCAATAATATTACTTATGAGTATGTACACATATAATATACATGTAAAGATGAATTATTTAGCATTTAAAATGGATTGGAAGGGTTAAAGTAATAATCATGGTAAGGACTCTCTGGAAAGAGGAAGGAAGATTAGGATTTAGGGTGGCAATAAAAAGAGATTTAGATACACTGTATCTATCAGTATATCTAATATACTGTCTATCTATCTTTATATTTGTCTATCTTTATATTTAAGAAGGCCAGAAAAGTATACAAATATGACAGTTAATTCTTGGTCATAGGGATATATGTTTATAATATTTTCCTTCTGTATTTTTGTAATTCTAAAAAACAAAAGTTTTCAGAAATTTTAGAGGTAGTGCTACTATTTCTATATAAATTATTATTTTTTCTCAGTTACAATTTAGAAAAGGATCATCAACAGTAAAAAGAACCAAGCACAGATTAGTCACATCTTGAGTCTAGAGTCATGAAAATATCTTCGTACCAACCTATGTCCAGAGCAATTTTGCTAATGTAACAGTTTGGCTTTATTTAGTAGAGGTGATAGACTCAGATATGGTAATGCTTTTCCTGCAACTAAGTAAGTCATTAAATATTTATAAAAGGTAAATTTCAGCGTCAAGAAGGCTTTTTCTAAATGGCATAGCAGACAGGAGGCCTGAACTCTTGTTCTAACTATGCTTTTAATCCCTACTCTGGAAAATGGGACCAGTCACCAATGATTTGTAAGCAGACCTTTTGACTTGTAGGATTCTGCTTTCCTGTAAGACTTAATAGTGCCCATAGGAGATCTATTCCACTCATGTCCATGTCCAGGTTGGTGTGAAGTGAAAGAGTTGAGGACTTATATATACTAAGTAACTGTTGTAGACCTAACATTTCATAGATATTTCTTATTTGGTTCTTAAAACATTCCTTAAAAGCAAACACTGTTTTCTCCATTGCCGCAGCAAAGGACTGGGGTTCATGGAGGTCAAGTCAAGATTAGAATATAGACACTGTCTAACTGCCACATCTACCTTTTATATAGGAATGTGCATTCAGAGCTCACATTAAAAAATTTGGTCACTATTTTGGTCATTTTAAATGTTTTGGTAAAGTTGTTACCATCTTACCCCTCACAATTTAGCTGCCTAGGAAACAAGGGTGACATATTTAAGGATTAAGTAGATGTTTGCTAAAGGAGACTTTGAGTTTGTATTAAAAAAATAGGATATCTATATTCAAGTGATTTGATAGATCCACCTTCACCTCTACTTTATTGAGAATCTGATTTAGAGAAAAAGGTTAGAGGCACGGTGCTTTAAACACATTATCGTCATCTAGTGACTGGAAATAGGTAAATGACAAGGTGACTGAGCAAATGCTAGGCCTCCCAGCTCACTGAAAGCTGAGAGCTATTTTGCATACTTTTGCCCACCATTTGTCCAAGCCAAGGGAGCAATTGCTGTCGTAAGTATTGTTTGCTTGGGTACCAAACCACACACATACCTGTTCCTCCTGTTGAGTGTAATTGAACCTCATTTGATGGGCAAAGTGGGGAAACAGTTCAGTAAACCTTCTGGGACTCGTCTGTACAATTACCTTCAAAGATAACTTTACATGGAGAAAGGTAAAAGTATGGCAAGAGAATTGGGTCAGTTCAAGTAGTTGGTTTTGGGAGCAGGTAAAGTATATAAAGAAGCAAAATAAAATAATAATTTAACCATCTTTGAAAGAGGGCCATTTGGGAAGTTTTTAATTTGATGTCTACATAAATTCCTTACAAGCATATTATAAAACCTTTGATGCGACTGTTTTAGCTCAGAGTATAAAAGAGATACTTATGATTTTCTTTTTAACAATTTACGTATTTAGCTAAATAAAAAAACATTTAATAGTAGATCTGTATTCTAACTGCTCACCTTGTTAAAACCATGTTGTAACTTTTCCAGGGCTATATGATTGAAGGGTTCTTTTTTAATTTTTATTTTTTCTTGAAAAAATAGGGTTATTAAAAGTAGCTACTTGCCAGTGACTAACCCAGCATGCAAAACGTATTTGTCTTGGCTGGACCCCAATCCAATTAAGTCAGAATCCCTGGGGGTCGAACCCAGGCAATTGGTCTTTACAAATCATACCAGGCATTGCCAGTTCTAATGCGCAGCAACAGAGAGAACCACTGATATATTCATCATTGCACTGACCATCTAAAGCTGGCTACCTTGCTAGAGTTGATAACACTCCTATTCTCTCCACAAGGATCTCCAAACAACTGACTGTATTATATTGAAAATATAAGGGGAAGATCAACTAAACCAATCTGAGAACATTTAACTATGTTTCACTGAAGTAAACGTAAGGAGAGGTAAATGGATCTCAAAAGAGATCATATTTATTTTTTACCTCTCTTAATAGATTATTTTAGTAATGAAGTATTTTAACATATTACTTAGTGAGCTACCATTTTATAGCTGTAGCCAAGCAGTGTTTTGTTTTGTGTTTACTTAAGAAGATACTGCCATATCCCATTATTCCATATTTGGTTATTAGTAGATGCATTAAACATGTCTTCCAAATGCACTGTTTTAAATAACCTATTAGTACCGCATGATAGGAAGTATGTATTGATCTATTATTTTTCCAAAATGAGTCTCATTTCATTCTATAAGAATAAAGCTAAATAAAATATACTATTATATCTGAACTATTCTTAATTCATAATTTCCTATTTGTGTAGCATTATCCTATATACCTTTGACAACTTAAATATTAATTTTATATATTATTACAATTATAGTTTGCCAAACATTTTTCAAAAGGTGGATAACTGACTAATAATCCCTGATGTACATATGCTGCAGGTACACACAAATAATAGTTATCAGTTCAATACAGTGAAAATGAAAGAAACAATTGTTGAGGGGTAGACATAGTAGAGTCACAATTCTGAGAGAGAAAAAGCATGAGTAGAACGTCGTCATTATTATGTGCCAAAACATTAGCAAGACGAAAAGATCTGAATCGTTTTTTTTGCACACATATGGTTTCTCTGTGATTTCTATTGTTTCTATGATCTTAATTTTTGTATAGTTAAGTATTTTAATTAAGTTTCTTAACCACTATCAAGAAATACACAGATGTCATCTTGTGTTACATTTGCCTGCTAATGACAGGATTGAAATGTTCTTTTGGTTAAGTCAAATTAAATTATAAGTTATTTAAAACAGATGACCGAAACTCAGTGTAATGCTTCCCTGTACTTCTGAGATCTGCCTCAGATGATTCCAAATGTCTAGACACTAACCAAGCATGTATTATGCTAGCAGTAGTATAATTTACACACTGATGTTAGCACTATTATAAAAGAGGCTTCAGTGTTTTTGTCTACAGAATGGATATTACAATATCCATTCTGCCCTGAAAATTATTTGTAATTTTCTGAGTTCTTTAAATAAAAATGTCTGGGTAAATGCATGAGTTGCATTTAAAAGCTCTTTTTGCTCAAGTACCTTCAATTATGATTTGGGTTTGCTGTATACTCAGTGGCAACACATTCAGAGACTGAGATGAGAGATTTCTTAAATTTTGAGAATTCTGCTTTACTTTCATCATCAAGTTCAGTATATATTTAGATTGCTGAATTTTAGGTAGATGGAATCTCATGAATGACAAAAACCATAATCGTCTCTAATCTGCTCAAGGTTTTCTATAATTATGCAGGTCACCACGTTACAATTTTTTTCCCAACTCTTTTTTTTCCCAACTCAATAAAGTTTCAGGTCCCTTCCTAAATATCTATTTTTGATTTATTTTTCAGAGTTCCTTACCAGTGTATTGTTGGATAACCTTTTTAATCCACAGATGCCTTTTCTGATATATCATTATTTTAATTACAACAAAGCCAATTTACCTATGAAATTATATTTTACCTAGAGTCACTTTTTCTCTGTGACTCTTCTGCTAAATTTGAGAAGAGTTATATTACGGAATCCCTGTGGAATGTAACAAATATAGTTACTGTTGCTTGGCATCCAAGGTCTACAGAACTGACATTAATCCTACAATGATCACCCATACCATTTTTAAAGACATCGTCTTCACCTGCCAATGAATTAAAAATAAAATTTATCAGGAGACGGAGACAATATAACTCAAAATTAAAACTCACTAAAAGAGTTGTATGTCTTCTTTCTTTGAAATGCAAACAAAGGTATTAAGTACAACGGGAGTATATCTTTGATGAGAACAGTCTAAATGACATATATGCATATCAGATAATTTATCAATTCCATTTTCCAGCAGAAATCTTTCTTAGAGTCTTTTTACTCTATGCTTTAAAGATTTTAGATCTCTAAGCTTAGAAATTTCTTTAACCTCTTTCTACAGTTAGATGTCCTCTAGCTTGGTCAAATCTCTTACTCCCATTTGCTTTAATTAATAATTTAACAACAACAACAACAAATTAAGATGGCTATGCAAAGACCAAAATGAAGTGAGGGATAAACCAACACTTATAATTAATCTACCTGTTCACCTGAGATATGCAATTACAAAATATAAGCAAAATAGGAAATAATAGCATCTTCTCATAGTTACATGAAACTGCATGATTTGTTTCTGTCTCTACATGAAACTAGTCCTTCTGCTTATGTACTGGATCCCATACTCTCCTGTTTTCCTGGAAGTCAACATTGCCACCCCTGGATGAATGAGTGTCAAAGTGTCCCAGCTGAAGTCTTTGATCCCAAAGTAAATTCCTCTTTTATAAATTTACCCAGATTTATGGTTTTCCATACTATCAGTATGCTAATGACTTCTAACCATGTATCTGTACCCTTAGTCAAACACTCAATTTCCCACAAAGGGCTACATTTCTCTAGTCTGTATCATTTTAGTAAGATATGTTTCTATCCTACTAGATGCTCAGGTTATAAACCTAGGCTATGAATTCTTGCTTCTTCTTTTTCCTTCTTCCCCTAAATCCATTGATAAATTCTGTCAGCTCTATCTTGAAAGATAAATAAAATTCCAAACTTTTCTCAACATCTCTTACTATGACTTCAGTCCGAATCTCAGGTAGATCTTGGCTGGATTACTGCAAAGTTCTCTTCTATCCCTACTTTGTCTACATTTGCCCCCATGGTAGTAGGCACAATCATCCTTCAAAAGATAAATCAGATCATTTTACAACCCGCTCAAACCTGTTAGTGGTCCTCTATAGATTTAGACCAACCCCCAAACTCCTTATGAGTGAGAAGGCATCCCTTGCTTACCTCACTGGCCAGTCCTAGTATTCTCTCTCTTGCCTTTTGATCCCTTGGAGATATTATTCTTTTTACTTCAAGGAATCTAAATGGGCTGTTCCTTCTTTCTGAAAATTTCTTTGCTCATATAGTCACATAATGTTCTCCTTCCATACTTTACCTTCGCTCAAATGTCCCTTCCTCAGAGCAACCTTTCTGACCATCTTATCTAAAAATTATTCAACTTGCCTTTCTTTATCCTTTGCCCTGGCTTTATTTTCCTTCCTGAACATGCTATCTGAAAACCTGATATTTATTTGTGTGCTTACTTTTCTGCCCCCTCCAACAGAATTCAAGTTCCATAAAAACAGGGATTGTGTCCTGTTCATTTATGAATTAGCACAGAAACTGACATGTAAGTGGAGTTCAGAACAATTTTTTTAAAATAAATAAATTAGTAAATAGATGAATCAAAGAAATAATGAATTGCACGATCATTCATTCATTCTTTTTATTGGTTAAAAAAAATTGCCAAGATGATGGAAGAACTATCTCTTTACCCAGACTAGTTCCCAATTCTTTCTGGAAATACATAGCAAGACTACACATGTCAGGTTCCTGATCTAGGTCTGGCTCTGTGACTAGAAGCAGCCATTTGCTATGATATGAACTATGTCCCACTTAACTTAACAAAATGTCCTAATGTATGGTCTATACTATGTCCTTATGTCAAGATGCCAGTGCCCTCAGCCAACTTGAAAGCTACATGTTGGAGATGTTCAGAATATCATCACCTTGTGTTTGGGGTTTACTGTATAGAACAGAGCATACCACTGTCTTTGGACTCCTTTGGACTATTCACCTAAGTGAGAAACAACTTCTACTGTTTTTGAAGAATCATATTTTTCAGTCTCGGTTTGCAATAGTTTGACTAATGAAATCGGTATCATAACTGTCCAATTTCTGCCTGAAGAGATGAATTCCAGACATAGTGTTCCAGATGTCAGATGAAGAAGGTAACTATGGTTGCAACATAGAGTGTGAATATTATGTATTCCAATGTTTGCAAATCTGAGCCTTCTGCTAAGTTTCATGTGTTCAGAGCTAGTACTGTTCCAACTGAGTCATTTGCCCCAGGCAGAGGAGAAGGACTCCATCCCCAGGTTGGAATGTTAGGGAGTAACCCCCTTGTTGAGTGCAAGTGGTTGAGCACAAGTGGAGAGAGGACCTGGAAATCCAACCACGCCAAATTCAAACTTTTAATGAATTCTCCCACTTTTATCTCTGTGCATCACACATAGCTTCTAAGGTACCTTTGACCTTTTAGGTGTTTTGGTGGTAAATTAGTCATTTTTCTCTGGGAACTTAAGTGATGGTTTCCTCTGATCTGCTCAGTAATCACTCCCTCTCCTTTCTGACTTAAAAAATAAAAATCTATTGGGGCACCTGGGTGGCTCGGTGGGTTAAAGCCTCTGCCTTCAACTCAAGTCATTGTCTCAGGGTCCTGGGATCGAGCCCCGCATTGTGCTCTCTGCTCAGCGGGGAGCCTGCTTTCCCCTCTCTCTGCCTGCCTTTCTGCCTACTTGTGATCTCTTTCTCTCTCTGTCAAATAAATAAATAAAATCTTAAAAAAAATCTATTTAAATTGCTCATCGGTTCATGTCTACTCTACTATTTCCTTTGTCCTTCTAAGAGTGTATCTCTTTTGACCCTTTATTGTCACTGTAGTTTTAGTGAGGCTTCAGGAGAGCAAGGAGATAATTACATACAGTCAACCTCCCTCGGATAATTAGAAGTTACTTTGCCAACTTTAAATATACCCAAGCATCTTCCATCCTAAAGGAAAACAAAACAACTTGCAAAAACAACACTTCACAGGACACTACACCCCTCTTGTGATATTGCTCAATTTCTCTTCTTTCCTTTAGAGCAGTGGTTCTCAACTGGGGGCATTTTAGTCCCCAAAGGGATATTTAGCAATGTCTGGAAACATTCTTAGTTGTCATGACAGAAAATGCCACTGGCACTTAGTGAGTAGAAACCAGGGATGCTGCTATATATCCTAGAATGCATAGAACAGCCTTCCCACAACAAACTATTGTCTGGTCCAAAATGTCACTAGTGCTGAAGCTGAAAAGCCCTGTTTTAGAGCCAACCTTCTCAGAAACTATGATCCATTTCACCTTCCACTCAGATCTCAAACCAGACTAATATGGATTTTCCCTTCCTTCTCTCCTCTGCCCTTCTTCAACTGGGTTGGTTTCGCAAATAGAGATTGTCCAGGAGATTGGAAGAGGCAGAGTATCTGGGCCTATCTGCTAAAACAAAAACAAAAAAAGAAAAACAAAAACCACAGCCTAAACCTAATTAAAAAAAAAAAAAAACACCTGATTGAGTCTCCCTAATCCTACCATATCACAGTCATA
The DNA here is from genome assembly GCA_028533885.1 of Nasua narica. Classification (NCBI taxonomy): domain Eukaryota; kingdom Metazoa; phylum Chordata; class Mammalia; order Carnivora; family Procyonidae; genus Nasua; species Nasua narica. The sequence continues at coordinate 13,219,789 of CM052813.1, forward strand.
AGGCACCTCCAATCCTATCAGGATCGCAAAAGGCAACAAAGTAAAATACGTAGGGTTGGCTTTCTTGCTTTATGAAAACCTCCCTCTCAAACTAGGAGGCACTTAAGTTGTGAAAGTTCATTTTCATATAATCTCATCTGGAGAAATCACAAAGGTCAACTCTCCAGGAGAAGGAGAAATAGGCTGACACGGTTAGGTTGTGTGGGGTTAGGGGTAAGATGAAGGCATACTGATTGGCTAATCCCACAAGTCTAGGAACTGAGGTCTTAGGTTAATATTAGCTGGATAAACTATTCCTTAACCTTCCCAGTCACCATCCCATTGTTAGTCTTATGGGGCCCCCAAGATCAGACCTGACATGATCCCTATTATAGACTGAATTATGTCACTCCTCACGACTCACCTATAGATGCCCTAATCCCCAATGTGAGTGCACTCGGAGACAGGGCCTATAAAGAGGTACTAAGATTATATGAAAACATAAGAATGGGACCCTAACCCAGTAGGACTGGTATCCTAATAAGAACAGGAAGGACATCATATAGATAAAACATCACGTGAGACCACAGACAGAAGATGGCAGTCAACGAGCCAAGAAGAGAGGCTTCGGGAGAAACCAAACCTTCTGACACCTTGCTCTCTTGTACTTGAAACCTCTAGAAATTTGAGAAATACATTTCTGTGATTTAAACCTCCCAGTCTGGAGTATTCTGTTATGGTAGCCCTAGAAGACTAGGACAACCCCCTAGATTCATGGTGGCTTGGAAAAAACATGACTGTTTGTATACTATAGCATCCTCTCTATTAAAATAAATAAATAAATAATGAAAATCCTGTGTCATTGCATTATTTATAACTGTATTTTAAAAAACAGCCTGATGTGTCACAAGCAATAGGAAAAAAAATAGAATCAAAGATTCTATAGAATTTTAACAAGTATTTTATTGGGAGAAAATGGGAGAATTTAAATAATAATAAGAAGAAAACTTAAATAGGTATTTATTAAAAAGTGGAATTTTACACAGTAAAACACAGCCAGAGTTTTTAAACGACCCTGTAGAGAGATTTACTCCCAATGAGACCAAATGTATAAGGTTTTTTCCTATTATATTTTTGTAGAGGTTTTTTTTTGAGGGTATTTCCCATTTCAGTTATTCTTCTCTCAGATGGTTTCTATTTGGTCTATTTACTGAAGTTTCGTAATCCATAGTTTCAAATGTAAGTAATTTTCAGTGAAGCCACTTCAGAGTTGTTTTTGGAGTGCTGGAAAAATCTTCCTTATTTAAACCAGTATTGTTCTTTAAGATTTTCTAGTCATTCTCATACATTCACAAATTCCAAACGCTACCACACAAACATACGTGATTGCTTTCGACCCGTTCATTTGTTCCTAATAATTTTTGCCAGTATATTTTATTAGGTTCCCAAATTAATGGGGATGTGATGTCACTTTGCCAGAACATTTCACTGATGGTCGAGGTATTTGCCACTTATTTTCTGTTGTTTCACAGATCCTCAGTGTTTTTTCATCAGACTCAGGATGAAAGCGTTCATGCTTGAGTTAACATTTCATATTCTGATCTGTCTGCTCTTTCCAAATGCATTTGGCAATTTTGGTTTGTATCAGGCTTCAGAGTCCACTGTAATTCCTGCGCAAATCTTCCGGAAGTGCTTGACTTTTCCTCTATAAAAACAATTTTAGACGAGCACTGCCATTGCTTAGTCCTTACCAAAGCAGTCGTTCAGGGAGGAGTCCATTTCAGATATGTCTCTAACATGATCAAAATCATCTGCCTTGTTAGAAGTCAATTACAGAGCCCCAGAGGTACTCTTATCCTTGTGAGGACAACATGGGGCCCAAATAATGAAATTTTATGTTTAGTCTGTTCTCAAGACTGGTTATGTAACCCACTATAAATTAATTGGACTAAGTCCCTAAATCTGAGACTGCTCTGTCTCTTTTGCAGCCTTTTAGAGAAGAAAAGTAAAACATGTTTGGTAACTTTAATCCAATTCCCGTCTGCCTACTGTGGGATAATGCTCTATCAATACCCTCTCTTTCAAACTAACATTTTCCTCTCTATTGTTCTTGTTTTATATTAGCATGTATAAGTTTCCCACACTATTTTTAAAAACGATTCTATCTCAGTCTTGTCTCTCATCTCTAGATATTTCTCTTTACCCCTCTCAAACCCGGTAAGCTTCTATCATGTCATTTCCATGTGCACTCTTCCCATCAACTTCGGTTTCTTTTTCACTGTGATTCAAGAATAATTTGCATACGATCACATGTTAAACATGCACTTGCATGAGTTTTCGCAAATGCATATCCTTGTATCACCCAGACCTCTACCAAAATACACAACAATCACATCCTTAGAAAATTCACTACTATCCCGTTCCAGTCAATCCCTTGCCCCCTCAGACACCAACACTCTTCTTATTTCTCTCACCCTCATCCAGGTGAGCTTGTACAGAACTTCACCTACAGGAAATCACACAATAGCTGCTCTTCTGTGTCCAGCTATTTTCACTTCGTGTAATGTTTTTGAGACTCCATCCTGCTGTTGCCTCTATCCGTGTTTTTCTTCCTATCACTGACTATTACTACATTGTATAAATGAACCACAGTTTGTCCGTCCTTCAGGTGACAAACACGGGGGCTGTTTTCAGTTTTAGCCATTACAAATAAAGCTACGATGAACAGGGGCACCTGGGTGGCTCAGTTGGTTAAGCAACTGCCTTTGGCTCAGGTCATGATCCCGGTCATGATCAAGTCCCACATCGGGTATCCAGCCCCCTGGGGAGGCTGCTTCTCCCTGTGACCTTCTCCCCTCTCATGCTCTCACTCTCTCTCTCTCTCAAATAAATAAATAATTTTTAAAAAAGCTACTATGAACATGTGTTATCACCTCTTTTGTTGTTGTTGTTGTATGTGAAAATATGCTTTCATTTTATTTGGATAAATTGCTAGGAGTGACATTACTGGATGATAAGGTAAAGGTCTGTGTCAGACTTTATAGGGACTTCCTAACTTACTTTGCATTAACTTTTATGATTTTATATTCCACATAACCAATTTCCACTGCAACATATTAGATGATAGAGTTTGGAAATGCAAAGAACACTCTCGAAGACGTCTTCAAAAGGCTTTCTCTATATTGCTCACCTTTGTGATAAGACAAGTAACTATCTGCAGTTGCTGTGTTTAGTGGATCATTTAAAGAACTCATCTTCTTTTAGCTCCATGCATTGTTGATTACTTGTCTGCAGAAACTCTCTCTTTCTTAGGTTTTTGGGATACCTGTTCTCCTTTCCATCTTCAACCTCCTCAAAAGTGTTCTCTTCCATTTATATATCCCTTGAAAGCTTGAATTACACAGGCCCACCCCTAATGCTCTTCTTTCTCTTTTATCTGATTATCACATTGGAAAATCCCAAGCACCACAGTTCTCATTGCCATCTCAATGGGCATGATTCTGAGATTGAAAGCAGACCTTTTGCTATTTTGGGGCTCTTGAATTATCTTCTTTTTATTATAACTTGTTATTTTCATGTGGATACAATACATATTTGTCCCATAAAGGACATTATTCTCATCTTAACATTTCCTTCACAGCTATAAATGGCTTCTTGCCTCTAATGTGTGGAATGCAGTTAGTAAAAGAGAACCAAAGGCCGGTTGTTTGATGATGAAACAAGAGTAGATATGTTGGCTGTGACTCTGATGATACAAAAGATTGGTCTTTTTAACTCTGATTTAGCATTTCTATGTAACTCAAAGGATGCCACTCAATTTCTCATCATTTATCCATTGGCCAGTGAAAACGTGATTCAATTAAACCTCAAAATGAGGAAGGTGGGCAAAGGTTGGAGATAAAAGCAGCCATTGAATAAACTACTACTTTAGGTAGAACAATCCATCTGTGCATCTGAGTAATTCGGAGACAAATTTCTAATATCTTTTGGAATGGGATGGGGCCATTCTTCTTTTAACAAAGAGGGGTTGACGAATTAAAGAATCAAAATAAGTTTTTTGTAAAGAAAGATACCTCACTTGTTTGTATGTGAGATTGTGTGGGTGCATGTGCGTGTGTGTCTGTGGGGTAGTGGGTATGTATGCGTAGGCCTTAAAATAGATCTTATTCCAGTGATAACCCCGTCAATACCCTTGCCAAAGTTGTTTTTTTTTAACTCATCCTCCTTTTCTCATCCAGGTGATCAATTTGCCACTTCTAAGCTTTTCATATCCAGTGGGCCAATTTTAACTGTAAAATATTGTTAAATCTCTCTTATACACTCCGTTCCCATTCATAAATCCTTATACAATATATTTATTATTCTTATCTGTAATATTCAAATGAGTTCATTACATCATGGATCCAGGTGCCTACTTCTGCAATGCCTAACATACACTGCTTATGGAATGAACTTGTCTTAACATAATTTTTATTATATGACTACTCTATAAACCCTTTTGACCAACTATTAGCACTAAACATTGAAGACAGTGTTTTGTATCCTCAGCAAAACATGCTAGGATTATTTTAATAGCAGCTATCCCTCCGTGCCCTCTGTTTCCTCACCAAACATTCACCCATCACTCTCCCACTGCCATTTACTTCAGCCATGACTGAAGTACTTTCTCTTCCCAGATACAACATACCCTTTCAGATTGCCATGTCTGTGCACATGCTACTACCCCCTGCCTTGCATCACTTTCTCCTCCCTGTCTACTTTTCACCTATGGATTCAGGCTTCATAATTCAAATCAAACATGAGTAATTATGTGCAGTCTTTATTCTGACTGGTACTACAATTCTGAATGTATGATATAAAAACAAAAGTCCTGTTAGTCCTGATATCTCTTTACAGAGAATATAATTAAATTTAGATAAAACATAATAAACTTTAAAGCATATTCTTCATAATCACCGCTATTGAGGTAAGCAAAATGAATTACATTTATGAGGCATCTTGCTTGAGTATGTATAAATAGAAGAATTAAAGAAATTTGCTCCTCTTTCCCCACAAACATGAAGAGGATTTCTACATGAAGAGAGGATTTATCTGTGACTCAAAATCAGTTTAAAGGTAGTCATTTCAAAGCTGCAGCTTTGTCTTATAGTTTCAGGGTGTAGCCATTGTGAGGAGTCTCCCTTAGTAAAAGCACCACTATCTTTGGGTCTAGGCATAGATGGACGGGGAAAAGAAAGAGAGAAACTAATTATGGAATAATGCAAAGGATTAATTTTACCATGGAAAAGGCAATATACCAACTATGGTGCAGACCAAAAGATTTTTCTTTTTTTCCTTATAGGTTAAGACCTGACTGCAAACATATGTTCTAAGTGACTGGAAGGTAAAAGAGACAAGTTGCTGGTTGGAAGGACATAGACATACATCATGTGGATGGTAGAGAGGGTGTAAAATGGAGAGCTTAAGTTCAGTCAAAAGAGTACACACTGCTCAGATCCCTCGACTGTTACCACATGGGGGATGTCAAGGTATTCCCTCCACGGTGAAGAACAGGTTGTTGCATCTGACCTCCCCTACAACCAAAAAAAAAAAAAAAAAGAAAAAAAAAAGAAATAAAGAAAAGAAGTACTGTGCTTAGTGGGACTCTTTGGATTTTGAAGGCCACATATTCCTCATTTGGAAGTATTATCCTGGCTCAATTCCCAGTGACTTGAAAAGTGACTTGTTTGGAGAGACGTTTAGAAAAAGAGAAGGTTCTAAAACATATCCAAACTTCTGTGAAAGCTGCTTTTGCCACTCAGGCCAAATGATCTGGCAGATCCAATGGTGCCTGAAGTGTCAATGGCAGATAGGGATGCTTTCTGGAGCCTTCAGTAGGCCTCTACAGGTGACTCGCAGCACCGACCCTCCCCTCAGGATTTTAGAGCAAAACCCTAGAGTCCTCCACATTTTCCAACTGAGAAACAGCTCTTGGCCTGCTACTGGGCCTCAGCAGAGACAGAATGCTTGATCAAGAGCCACTAAGTTACCACGACTTATGTACCTGGTACTGCTATCTGTCCCTCCAAGCCATACAGTTGGGCATGTACAACAAAACTCCATTCATCGAATGGAAGTGGTCTGAAGGTGCAATTAGGTCTGAAGGTGCAAGTAAGTTACATGAAATGGCCCAAATGTCCTTGGTCACCATCTTGCTATACTGCCTCCTTCCTTCTGGCCTGTATAGGGGTGTTCCCTGTAATCAGCTGGCAGAGGAGAAGACCCAGGCCTGATGTTTACGGATGACTTTGCATATGTAGACACCGCCTGCATAACGGACAGCTGCAGTGAGCACTCTAGCTGCTTTCTGGGACAACCCTGACTGAAAGGAGCAAAAGGTAATCTTCCCAGTGGACAGAACTTGGGGCTAGACACTTGGTTGCTTCCTACTGGGAAGGAGAAATGACCTTCCCATTTCTGGAGAAATGACCAGACAGAGATTGTATACTAGTTTATGGGCTATGGGAAATGGTTTGGCTGAACGGTCCTGGGCTTAGAAGGAATATGCCTGGAAAACCGGTGACAAGGAAATTTGGACAAGGAGGAAGAAGTACGTAGATGGGCAAAAAAATGCGAAGATATTTGTGTCTTCTGTGAATGGTCACCAAATGGTGATCTTGGCTGAGGGAAATTTTAATAAGCAAGTGGACAAGATGACCTATTCTGTTCTGTGGATATCAGTCTTTCTTAACAGCCACTCCTACCATTGCCCAGTGGTCTCAAGCTGGCCATGACGGCACGGATGGAGGTTTATGCGTGGGCTCACCAACATGAATTTCAACTTACTAAGGCCTGCCTGGCTCCAGCCTCTGCTGAGTGTCCAAACCGCCAGGAGCAGAGACCAACACTGAGGCCTTAATATGACACCATTCTCCAGAGTGAGAAGCCATCTATCTGGTGGCAGGTAGATTACACTGGACTGCTTCCATTATACAATGGGAGAGTTTTGGTCTTAATAAGATCAATATGTCCTCCGGATATGGATTTTCCTTCCCTGCATGCAATGCTTCAGCCAAAACTACTACCCATAGACTTATAGAATGCCTTATCCACCATCATGATACTCCACACAGCATTGCTTCTGATCAAGGAACTCACTTCACTTAGCCATTCATCTGTTGAAGGGACATCAGCTCCTTTCACAGTTTGGCCACTGTGTACATTGCTGCTATATAGTGGCTAACCAATTATAATAAAAATAAATAAATAAACAAACCTAGGTTTGGGATTAAAAAAAGAATTTAAAGAAAAAAAAACTCACTTCATAGTAAAAGAAATTTCGTATTGGCTCATGCTCATGAAATTCATTGATTTTTACAGCAGGCTTAGTAAAAAGTTGGAAAAACCTTTGTAAGACTCAGTAGCCCCAGCTACTTGGTAATACTTTGTAGGCTGCAGCAATGTTCTTCAGAAGGCTGCATATGCTACAAATCAAAGTCCAACATATGGTGTTGTTTATCCCATAACCGGGATTCGTGGGTCTAAAAATCAAGGGGTGGAGATGGAAATGACATCACTTACTATCACTCCTAATGATCCACTAACAAAATGTTTGTTTCCTGTTCCCACGACCTTTGCTCTGCTGGTCTAGAGGACAGAGCACCAAATGGAGGACTGCTTCCACCAGGAGACACAACAATGAGTCTGCTGAACTGGAAACTAAGACTGCTGTCTGGGTAGTTTAGGTTCCTCATGTCCCTGAGTCAATGTGTAGGATGGGGTACTCTGGAGCACCATGACGAAAGTGGACTGCTACTCCACAATGAAAGTAAGGAAGAGGCTGCCTGGAATACAAGAGATCCCTTAGGGTGTCTCTTATTATTACCATGCTCAGTGATTGAGCTTAAAAAGTTGTAGTAACTCAAAAAAAAGAAGGAAGAAGAAGAAGCAGAAGAAGCAGAAGCAGAAGAAGAGAAAAGGAAGGAAGGAAGGGAAGGAGGAAGGAAGGAAGAGAGCTATAACAATTCAGGTCAGGCAGGACTATCATTGGCCCAGACTCTTTAGAAATGAAGGTTTAGGTCACTTTGTCAGATAAAGAACCACAGAGTAATCTCCATATTGTGTTCCACAGTGTGGAAATTTCTAAAGAAATTAAAAATAGAGCTACCCTATGACCCTGTGATTGCACTACTGGATATTTACCCCAAAGATACATATGCAGTGAAAAGAAGGGCCATATGTACCCCAGTGTTCACAGTAGCAGTGGTCACAATCACCAAACTATGGAAAGAGCCAAGATGCCCTTCAACAGATGAATGGATAAAGAAGATATGGTCCATATATACAATGGAATATTATGCCTCCATCAGAAAGGATGAATACCCAACTTTTGCAATAACTTGGACACGACTGGAAGTGATTATGCTGAGTCAAATAGTCAAGCAGAGAGAGTCAATTATCATATGGTTTCACTTACGTGTGGAGCAGAAGAAAAAACAAGGAGGACATTAGGATAAGGAAAGGAAAAGTTAATTGGGGGACATCGGAGGGGGAGACAAAGCATGAGAGACTGCGGACTCTGAGAAACAAACTGAGGGTTTTGGAGGGGAGAGGGATGGGGTGGTATTAAGGAGGGCATGTATTGCATGGAGCAGTGGGTGGGGTGCATAATCAATGAATCTTGGAAGAGTAGCTAAAGGGCTTCCTGAAGGCAAAGGAAATGCAGAATTGGTAGCAGAAAAAGATCATTAAAAATATCAGGTACAACCACATGATCAGGTATAGAAATTAGTACTATAATTGTCAAATCTTCTTATTTTGTTATGAATATGTTTTTATATATTTTAATATATATGATTTATATTAATCATGTATTAACCAATAATTTAGTATATTAATATTATATAATATATAAGGATATATGTTATTAGTATATCCTATGATGATATATATTAAGCAGGTATCTTTGTTTTTCCTCCTTGTTTTATTCCCTTATCATATAACATAAGATGCACTTATTTTCATAATTAATACTTTACTGATCATATCATGTACTGTCTTATAATATTTAAGTATTACGAATTTTATATCATAGTATTTAAGTTTGGGGATATTATAATATTTAAGTTAAGAAGAATAAACTTTACTTGAGAACTTTACCTCCTATTCTGGGGACAGGGTTAGTGTGTTTTTGGTTGGACATGGGATATTTGTATCATGTTAGGTAGAATTATGACCTTATCATTGTCTTTACTAGAAATTAAGTGTGGTTTAAAGATATGTGTATGAGTGCTAAGTTAACCATATGTGGACTTGTGATGGTTCAGCCACTGGTTGCCCAGATATTTGGTCAAACATTATTCTAGCTGTGGTTCAAGAATGTTTCTGGATGCAATTAATTTTTCAATTGGCAGAATGAGTAAAACAGATTGTCCTCCCCAATGTGAATGGGCCTCATACAATCTACTGGAGAGCTGAACAGAACATAAAGCAGGTAAGGGAAAATTTGCTTTCTCTATCTGACTGGTTTCAAGGTGGGACATTGGTCTTCTCCACTTGGACTAGAACTTAACACTAACTTTTCTGGCTCTTACACCTTGGGACTCAGGCAAAAACTATACTATTGGCTCTCCTCGGTCTCTAGTTTACAGACGGCAGATTATGAGACCACTCAGTCACAATAATGGTATAAGCTAATTCCTTTGTATATACATATAAAGGAATCATGTAGACCTCCATGATTTCACAAGCCATTTACATACATATATATGTATGTATACGTGTGTGTATATACATATGTATTTGTACATATTATTAATTCTGTTTTTCTGGAGAACTCTAATATAATTGCAAACCTGTGCTTCAGGGACCTGGAAGGTAAAAAAGTGACAAGGAGCTGGTTGGAAGGGCCTGTACATACACTGTGTAAGTGATAGAATGTTAAAATGGAGAGCTCACACTCAGTCAAAAGGGTGCACCACTACTCAGATTCATCCTACTGTTGCCAATTGGGAATGCCATCCCAACGTAACAAGATCGTATGAACTTTAAGGAATGTCAGTATCCTGAATTTTATGTGGAATTTCCTGGTTTGTAAACTTTTATTTTATCATTAAAAAATTATATGATGTTAAATAAAACATTCTTGCAGTTCAAAAATGGCTTGCTTTTTTGCACTCTGATTCAGACTGAAGTATCTCTGAGAATTTGTTTTTATCCATAAGATTTATGTATTTGTGTGTGTCTGTGTTATGTATATGTGGGACTCAGTGTGATTTAAACCTGCTAGATATGCAGAAAACAAATGATCTCCAATGACAAACAGGAAAAAAAAAGTATGTCCGCTATTCACATTTCTGAGAAAAATTGAAAGATGACTAGAATTATTGTATCCTTATTTTTCCTAGACTGTTGGTGCAGGACTTTCACTATCTAACATAGTTGTGGAGTCCTGTGGGACTTTTATTCTAGACTAAAAAAAAAAAAAAACACACACAGACACCTATTTTTGTAAATATACTCTGAAGGATGGATTTGGGGATGAACATATTATGTGAATAGGTGGTACATTTTCCTGAAAGGGAGGGCATATGAGGAATGTTAAGAAGGTAAGACTTCTATAAAAGAAGAATCCTTCAAGGAAGGTAGCTCCATCATACTGCGGAGAGTAGTCCAAATATTTCAAGCCATGTCCTTGATCTGTGACGAGATTGGAGGCCCATGGCAAATCAGTGGGCATGCTTCACTCAGCACAGTAGTTGAGGGGTAAATGCAGAAGCAATGCATGTGCTTCCCTTTCCCATTTTTGTGAAATCTGTTCAGGCAAAACTGTCTCCTACGGCAGAAAAGGGAGAACTGGCCCTTGGTTTATGGATTTCTATTGTCTTTGGGATTATACATACATATACACACATAATACATATTTTTTTTAAAGATTTTATTTATTTATTAGAGAGAGAGAGAGACTGAGTATGAGAGGGGAGAAGAAGGTCAGAGGGAGAAGCAGACCTCCCGCAGAGCCGGGAGTCCGATATGGGACTCGATCCCGGAACTCCGGGATCATGACCTGAGCCGAAGGCAGTCGCTTAACCAACTGAGCCACCCAGGCGCCCCATAATACATATTTTTATATTATATGTAATTTTATGTTATCTTAGGTCATAATAAGGGTTAGATAATAAAACAGAAAAAGAACCACAAATCTGAGCCATTCTGATATCTTAGAAATTACAGTAAAGAGATATAGAATTATATCATGCATCATACTAATACACATTTCATAATCTTGACACTTTAAAAATACTACAATATGTCTAACTAATTCAGACTTAAGAACCATTTACTCGAATATATGCCATTTCATTTTACAATTCCAAAATAAGTCACCACTCTTTCCAAGCCTTGGAAATAGTTACAATTTAACTCTTTGTGACATTTGTTAGAAAAAATACTAATTAACAATCTAAAAAAAGTTAATAAATTAGGTTTGTTTTCTGTACCAAAAGAAGAGCCCTGGTTCTCAGTACATTACTTTAGATTTTTGGAAGACCAGTTTTATAAGAAGCGGTAGCTACTAAGTATATAGAGTGCAATGTGTTTTCCATTATCTACAATTCTTTTATTCCTCAGGGAAACTTTTCTTCCCCCCAAATAAAGCAGGATGTACTCTCTCATTCTAAGAGTGAAAAAAAAGTATTCATATCAAAAAGAGGCAGGTGGTATCTTCTTCCTTTTTATTGCTTAGGAGTGGAACGAAAATAACATTTTGGCATTCTCTCCTCCTTGCCTGCTTACCTGTCATCCTGCCAATTTGTTACTACATAAAGATTAATGGAAGATAAATTGGTAAAATGCAACCTAGAAGATCTATGCAAGGAAATAAATGTAAAATTCGTACCAGTAGAGGTTTTTAGTGGAAAGAAAGAAAGAAAGAAAGACAGACAGACAGACAGACAGACAGAAAGACTGGAGTTAGGAAAAAAACAGTTGTCCTGTTGCCTTTTTTCACTGAAACTAGTCCTGCTCAGGTTTCCAAACAAAAATTTGGAGGAAAATTAAATTTTAAGTTAAATGGCATTGTTTTGCAAACCTGCTTGTTTTTCATTCTTTTTACTGAATTCTCCTACAAACATATAGCACTGGGTGCTAATGGAATTGGCCATTCAGTTTCTCTCCATCATCCATCCTTCTATCGAGCCATCCAACATAGACTCAGTAAACTACAGGTTTTATTTTCATTTTCAATTTAAAGCTTCATTGAAATCTGAGAGACAGTTTTGAGAATTTAAATGATTGTTTAAAGGAATGTATGCTAAGAAACCAATTTTGCAACCACATTTTCACGATGAAACTTTGGACAGGATCCTGTCTCCTTAGCAAGATTCCATTGACATCTCAAAGTGTATTAAAATATACTGAGCATAATAATAAGCTCTGATATTTTAAATGAGGCTTGCCAAAGTTTATTGAGCATAGTCAAATTTGTAATTAGGTAGCCAGTTTATTTTAGAGAAAGAAAATGTCAATGATAGGGGTAATTTAAAAAATAAATTTATGAATGATTGAGATCTAAAAGTAACTTCATTATCCAAATCTCTTTTTTGATTTAATGATCACTCAATTTTCATCATTAAATAGTGCTGGCATTTGCTTTCTTTGTGTAAACTCCTACACATGTGCTTCTTCAAGCAACTGTTGCTATAATATTTGAGAAGTGACATTTTGTAGCTGTCCATTTGGCAAATAATTGACAGACTAAATTGAAAAAAAGTGTGGGTTTCTTTTCTGGCTATTTGTTTGTTTGTTTTAATGAGATTTTTGGAGTTGAAAGGGATCTTGTGACTGATTTGGTTCCCACACAAATTTTACAGATGATCAAAAGTTAGCCTCCAAACAAGCATTTGATTCTACAGGTCACTGAGAATTTTACAGCAGAACCAATGTCATACAACACTTAAAAAAAATAATCTATCACACTTAGTTTTCTGTAGAAAATTTAATCCTCTTCAAAGAAAAATGAGGCAGAAGTTTAAAGTTGTTGTTTTTTGGGTTTTTTTCCCCCCTTTTATCCTTCTAATTCTGGTTTGTGGATATGTTTACAACTAATTTGCCCATTAATTTGTTTTGCTCATTTGATTGTTTATTTTTTCTTGGGAGGTTCGGTTTGCTTTTCTCCTTGAGTCTTTATAAATAAGGCACAACGAGGAAACCATGAAGTATTTTCATCAAAACTGAATTCATTTGGAAAAATTAGAAAATAAGTTAATGGAAAAATCACCCCACTGGTGGGTAAGGGAACCAGTTCCCAGGTTCACGTTGTCACACCCAACCATGCAAGTTGTGCTTGTGGCTTTCCCAACTAAATGAAAATATTGTCATGGAATATCTATATGCTTCCTTCCAAGTCACATCTCTCTGATTCTATGAAAACAGATGAGTAACTGCCCTTAAAAACACAACATTTTATAAAACAAGACTGAGCACCCCTCCAAAGAATAGTCTAGGTTTTCCCTAATTACCAAAGTATAGAAAAATAAAGTCAAGCAATGCTTAATATTAGTAAAAGTTTAGAGTAGGGAAGACATACTTTTTTAACCATAGTACCTATTCATTTGGTCCCACATTTGTAACTTACTCTTTGAGATTTGTTCAAGCCTGAGAATAAATTTTCTTATTATGTTTTAAATTCACGATAAAAAGAAAGAGCCCATTTAAGCAGACAAATTTTGCTATTTTACTTCACCAAGCTAGGCACAAAATCCAGAAATTCCAATAAAAAGTGTAAGAATAAAAAATAAAATCTGGTTTGAAATATGAATACTAAGTATCTAGGTAATTATGATTATTTTTAGTGCTGCTCTAATCTGAATTTCAAAGTCGTTTAACCGATTTCCCTATTGGGGGAAAAAAGAGAGAGAGAGAGAGACTAGATAAGAAAATTATGTAGGAGAGGAAGTGCTTAAAATTTGTAGTTTGGCTTTTGGTAATTGTTAGTTACTTTTCTAGTTAGTTATTTTTCTATCTACACTTATTTTTCTGTCCAACATGGAAAAAAGGACGTATCAATATCATAAAGAAAAAATTGCAATGATTTAAAATACTAATAAGTAATTATATAAGTGATATTTTTCTGTTTCAAAATCTCAGTTAATTTTATAAGGCAATGGATAATCTTTCTCTGAATGTAAAGTAGAAACAATATATATGTTCAGGTAAAAATAATCAAATAATAATAGTAGTATTATAAAATATGGTGGAAAAGCAATTCAAAAAATATATTAACTTAAATATACATTACCATAATAAAAATGTGCACCATTGAACTAACTTTTTGAGATCTCTCTTCCCAACTCTTTCTTTCATGAAAGCAGAAATTTTGGCTTTCATGAAGAATGGTTATTTAAGTAATAAACGAACAAGGAAACCCACTATAGATCTGAAATATATGTATAAGGCAATAAATCTATAAATAAATTTAAGTTAATCTCAACACTAAAATCTAAAGGTTTAATATGTAGGGTTAGAACAATGCTGTTGAGAATTTTCCACATAATAGTTTTATACCATCAATTTAATATCCAGAAAGAAACAGTATTGCCTAAAGTTTGGATTGGTACCTAAGAAAGAAGAAATGAAGGGTTGCTGGGAGGTTGGGGGGGGGACAGGGCTATGGACATTGGGGAGGGTATGTGCTATGGCAAATGCTGTGAAATGTGTAAGCCTGATGATTCACAGACCTGTACCCTGGGGTAAATAATACATTATGTGTTAATAAAAAATTAAAAAAAAAAAAGAAAGAAGAAATGAGCATAATTTTATTCTCCTAAAATCTGAAAATTATATTTTTTGTTAAAAAATTTATATTTTTCTTTAAGAAGTTATTCATGATCTTACATTGTGGTTTGCTTTTTTTAAAAAAATAGTTACTTAACCTTAATTATATTTTATTGTTCATCATGATATTCCAGTTACTATTCTTTCACTGAAAAATGACCCCCAAACTTGGCAGTTTAAAACAACAATTTTGTTATGTTCATGGTTTCTGTGGGTCTCTATGATGTCTAGGTCCTCAGCTACAGAGATCCAAAGGTAGGGGTGACTACACAAGGACATGAATTGTCTGAAGGCACATTCATTCACAACTCTGACACCTATAAAGATTTGAATCTAAAACTAAGACTACCACCCAAACCAACACACCTTTTGTGTGGCTTGTCTTTCTCACAGCACAGCCGTTTCAGGAGAGACTTCTTGTAAGGTGGCTCAATGCTCGTGTGTGCGCACGCACACGCACACACACACACACGCACACACACGCAAGAAGCTATATTGCCTTTTATATGTCAGCCTCAGAAGTTAAACCCATTACTTCTATTTTATTTTGTCGAAGCACTATACGCCCTCCCATAATCAAAAGGAGACGTTACAGACGAAGATATCCATATATTTGTCCTATAGAGCTCTATCAACTCAAGATTCCACACGTACGTTGAAAAAACATAACAACGATGTCCAGAATATGTGTTATGTGTGCTAATCTTCTTTTGGGTTGCCCAAATGCACGTTTACATGTTAATCCTGGTGTGAAGGCCTTTAGCATGAAAATTGCTTTTTTTTTTTCTTTTTTAGTTATGAATTTCTTACATATATTTAAAAAATCTATGACATATTTTAGGAACTGCTAGAGTATCTCACTGCACTTGAGAAAATTATGCTTTTCCCATATCTACCCCAAAACACAAAGTGCTTTGTTGAAATGTTTCAAGTATTATCTAACAGAACATTTTAATATTTTAGTCTTTCTTGGTTTATTTTTACACTTTTTTGTTGTTGTTGTTAGTTGAGAACTGACAGGGTTTAGCTCATTCTTGACCACCCAAGGTTATAAAATCCTGTCATAGATAGTTGTGTAAATTCTTACAAACAAGAAAGATAGTATCTGTTCTGAACTGTTCAACCCAAGAGAAACTGTTGGATCTCTCAAGCACTTTCCAGTTTCATTATTTTTGTGTTAGGAAATTTTAGGAAGATTACATGATGATGCTTAAGATCAAAATATTATAAATTTGCAAACGTATCCTCAATACAGTGTTTCTTTATTGTTGGCTGCTACAGAAAAATGAAAATGTAGGAAGGGTTGTACTAGTCTTCCTTTATTTTCTCTATCTAGAGGAAAATCACTGTCCATATATTCTCTTTCATATCTGAATTTCAAAAAGATGAGAGCAATAGAAATGCATTTATCTTATGACTAACTTCTATTCTTTTGTATTACTGCAGCCTTCATGTGTGGAAAAATAAAAAGAAATTTGGGTGAGAGGTTTAGGGCATTCATGGGGTGGGGAATGGGGGGTAGAAAATTATATCCCATAACCTAAGTTTCCATTTTGCTTTGGTTGCTAAATTTAATGCCTGATTTTCATCATTCAAATATTTGACAACATCTTCCTTCACTGACTCCTTTTTAAACTTAGAAATGTCCTACTCTTTTTTTTAAAAGACTATTTGAGACAGAGGTGGGGGGCATGAGCAAGGGGAGGGGCAGAAAGAGAAGGAAAGGCAGGCTCCCCGCTGAGCAGGGAGCCAGAAGCAGAAATGGGGCTCCATCCCAGGACCTTGGGATCATGACCTGAACTAAAGTCAGATGTTTAACCAACTGAGCCACCCAGGTGCCCCTAAATGTCCTACTATTTATCGTATTTTAATTTCTAAGTACTTTTAGTGGCTATAAAAGGTGGAGTAGAGTTATTGCGTAAATATAGTAATGTTCAAAATGTCTATTTTCTGAAGTTCCATATAAATGAAGGTGAGGAGGGGCGCCTGAGTGGCTCAGTGGGTTAAAGCCTCTGCCTTCATGCAAACTCAGCCTGCGTGTAATAGGAAGGGCCTTGGTCATCTTTCCTATGGAGAGAACTGTGGTTATTAGATGAGCTTGAATAGATATAAAGAAAGTTATATCTTTATAACTTTCTAATCATAGAAAGTTAGAAATTCTATAGAATTCTATAGAATTCTTTAGAAATTCTATAGAATTCTATAGAAATTCTATAGAAAGGAAAATTCCTTTCTATATTCCAACTCCAAAGTGGTTTTTGTTTTGCTTTCTACCACTCTTTAACTCATGGTACTGACTGCCTTAATCCTACATAATCTTTAAAATATAAATGTTTCTATGAACATAACATGTAAGTTTTTTGAGGTATCTTTACCCTGAGACAGAAGGCTACATTCATTTAGGCATATGCGAACTCGAGTATTTGTTAGAGGGAGGAGAAAAAAAGGAAAGGGAAGAAAAGAAAGGTAATGTTGATGAAGAACATGCAGCATATCAAGAGGAGCATTAGTGTTTTTGTCCTGGAAGATATTAATGTTGTGAACTAAATTAATCAATTCAGCCTTGTCTTCCTATGCTAAAATTTACTTCATCATCACTACTGTTTTTACTACTAAGGATTTTGGTAATTATGTTCATCAGTGAGATTGACTCCAATTTTCTCTTATCATATTATTCTTGTCCGGTTTGACCATCAAACTTATTTTAGAGTTTATCATATTATGAGTTTGGGAGCCTTATAGTTCATGGAAGACGCTTCACAGAACATAGTTGCTCTGTTCCTTTAAGTTTCGGTATAATTCACCTGTACAATTGTCTGGATCTGAGGAAACTAAAGACAAAACTTTTCAATTTCATCACTTACCAGAGACTTGTTCTCAATATGAACTGTTCATAGAGACGTTCATTCCACCAGATCAAACCAGACAGTCTGCAGAAAAATCTGCAAATAGCAAAGAGGATGCCATCACCTTAAGAATTTCAGTAACATTAATGATTAAATGATATCATCCTGTAAGTTAGTTACTCTTCTGTTTTCTGTGATGCAAACTTAAATGATTTAACCAAATATATAAACATCGAATCTAGATATTTCACCTCTTCACTTGAAATATGACCTTTAGCAATTCAGTTCTCATTGACATTGTGATTTAGAAGTTTGCTGAGAGTTTACAACCTGCAATCTTTAATCTAGGGCATTAGATTATGTTTTAAGTCAAACTTTCTGTTTGGGGACTTTCTTTATTCATTACCTTCATTAAACTTGAAATGCTTTTAACTTTCACATGGTGTGATTATAGTCATATTTATTAAATAGTTCTTTTCCTTTTTAAGATAAAACATTTCTTTTTATAGAGAGGGAAGAAATGAAAGATCTTTCCTTAAGTCATGTTAGAAATTATGATAAGGTTTGTGGCAAAAAATATCAAAGTAGAGAGTGTTAAGATTTCTTGTATTTGGTTGGTTAAAAATTTCTTAATGAAAACAAACTTTTTGACATTATCCAAAGAAACCTCATTTTTGTCTATAGAACACCAATAGTTCTGGATGAAAAAAGGAAGCTCTGAAAAAACATGGTTTTCTTTTTTAGTTTGGGTCTTTTTACCAAACATGATCAATCACCACAAAATTCCAGAAGTTGTCTTTATAATATGTTGAAAAATTAGTAAATATTCATTTGCTCACTACATGTCAGATTATAACTAAAGTTTCTGACATTGTAGAACTTCAGAAATAGTACGAATGTGCAGCTTTATAATCTGCATTACCCTTTTAGTAGCATTTTAGAGTTCACAAGTATTTTCCTATATTTGTATTACTTTTTTCTTTCTAGTGTATTTAGAGTAGCTATATGTGACTATAAGTTACAACAGGTGTTGTTAATGCCATTTAACACATGAAGAGTGAGGTTGAGAAAAATGAAAACACATATTAAGTGGCAGAGTTAAACTGGTATTGACACATCTCTTCAAATTCAATGAGTCCTGTAACAGGAAAGTAATGGCAGTAAATTACAATGGCATGCAGAACCAGAAAGAAAACACGACAGTAATAATAGGGATAGACATTTATAGAGTTTGTGTTCTGTGTTTTACAAATCATATCTCATTTCATGCTACTAACAACTTTGTGAAGGAGAAAAACTTATCACCCATGATCAGATGGCAACAATAAACTGTTAATTAATTTGCCCAAGGTCATAAAACTAATCATTTTGCTTGTGTGATATATTTTCAATTCTGAAACATTCAAAATGAAGACCCCTTAAAATTTAATAGAGATGCAGTTAAAAGCTACACGTTTCAAATACTAACGTGTCAATGTATCTGAGCTTTGAAACCCATACATACATTTAAGATGGATATTTTAAGTTACAAATATATTTCCATATCTTTTATAGCTGTCATTTTTTTAAAAAGATTTTATTTATTTGACAGAGGAAGAGAAAGAGCGAGAGCACACAGCAGGGGGGTTGGGAGAGGGAGAAGCAGGCTCCTGCTGAGCAGGGAGCCTGATGCAGGGCTCTATCCCAGGACCCTGGGATCATGATGTCAGCTGAAGGCAGATGCTTAACCTACTGAGCCACCCAGGCACCCTGGTAGCTGACATTTTTGATAGTCCAGGAAATGAAGGAAAAAGATACAAATAACATTCCAGAATTTTAGAAAAGGAACATCAAGAGGAACTGGTTCTCGGTTTTTTCTTAGTCAATTCAAATTTAAATTATTCCATTTTCCTCATTAGAAGTTACCAGTAAACTCTTTCTGACCTGCCAACCACTCACATCTATTTGTCCTATAAAATTAGAAAACAGAACAAAAAGAAAGGAGAAAGTTAATATATCCTGTGATATGGGATATTGTTGCTTTGAACATTTTAAGACAGAATTTATGTGGAACCAGATTAATTTTAAGGAACTCCCTGTGGGTTCTGTTTGTTGTTTTGAATTGCTTTAATAGTAAACTTGCATTATTTATGTTTATTAATATTTAGAATGCACTCTGCAAGGATGATTTTCATCTGAGTTATAATTAGTCTCAGCTGATGAATGCAATAAAATGATTATAAACAACTTTGTGAGATCATTATCAGTGTCATGGGAGAAAATGTTAAAACACTGCTCCAACATTTTACCTTCAAAGATCCACTGAAATGAGCTTCAACCTATTTAAAATCTTACATAGATCATATTGAATTTATTTTCTTTCTCATAAAGTTATTGAACTTCACATATTGGTTCACTCCTCCAAATTCCAACTCACATTTCTTCTGTCTAAAGTCTTTAAGCATTGCGTTTGCTATCTATTTCTCAATTTAAATATATGTTCTCTATAAAGTATTTAGGAAATCAGGAGTTATAAAAAGAGCTACATAAATATCATGTACAAACTTATCATGCAGATAAAACAATTACTGGCTTTAATTAGGACTTATAATGATTTGCATGTTGGTGTGGTATACGTATGGTATATGCCCTTTACATAGTTAATATTTTACATACACTATCCTGATATCCATTGTTTTTACTAAGTAATGCAGATATACCATAGCGAAATTAACCACTTCATCATGATACTTTTATGTGGTGTTTTTAATTTGTCAATATGATGAATAAGAGTATAATAATAATAATAATTAATAATAGGCTTGCTTGAATATTTCCTCTGGCTAGATAAATATGAGTTTTGATTCAAAGCTTATCATATATTTAGTTTTTTATATATAAATTTATAGTCTAGTGAAGTCTTCTCTATTTACATGACTACCAGTATTTGAGAGTACCTGCTTTAAGATTACTAAATATTATCAGTACAATATTTGCATATTTAGTAAGAGTTTTCCATCTTATATTTAATCTGTTTTCTTTATTTATAAGAATTTTCTTCATATTTCAAATAGCCATTTATAATTTTTCCAAATATTTAAAAATCTATTAGTTATTATAAATGTTTTCTATTTTCTAAGAATAGATTTTCCAGAATTTTATCTAATGTATTCTTATTGGTGATATTAAAAAAAAAAAAGCTACATAATGGGGCTGCTTTAAGATATTTTATAGCATTTTTTTTAAAGATTTTATTTTTTTTTAAGATTATTTTTTTTTTAAGATTTTATTTATTTATTTGACAGAGAGAGAGACCACAAGTAGGCAGAGGGGCAGGCAGAGAGAGAGGGGGAAGCAGGCTCCCCGCCAAGCAGAGCCCAATGCGAGGCTCGATCCCAGGACCCTGAGATCATGACCTGAGCCGAAGGCAGAGGCTTTAACCCACTGAGCCACCCAGGTGCTCCATTTTATAGCATTATTAAATATATTTTTCTACTTCTACTTCGTTTTTTTAATTAGTTATTTAACCAAAATCATAGTCTACATTTTTATTTTTATTAATAAAAAATATGTACATCTTTTGAGTACATCATTTGCAGGGAAACTTTGGAGTTTTGGTAAGATATATTCTTACATTTTTTGTTTCCTAAAAACTGAATAATTTCAGTCAACCACTAGGGTTTAATTGGAGTTACTTATGTTTTTGCGCATTTTGGTTATTTTTTGTTGATACTATTCTATAGCTAAGTAATAATTATGATCAAAATAAATGGCACGCACAATTAGCTCTGTGGAGATTTCTTTTTATACAAAATTATAGTTTTTCTCTAAACGTTTTCTGGACATTGTGGACCAATAAGTGCAACTTTATTTAATTTATACTATTGATTTTTCTACTATGTCTTCATTTCCTTCTTGATACACCCACTGTAAGACATTCTCCTCTGGCTTCTCATATTTAGCCAAATCTCTTTATATTTACTTCATAGTAAAGTCCTAGGACTCACCCTTTCTCCCTTCTTTCCTTCCTCCCTCTCTCTAAACCCCTTCCTGATTTGAATGAATCCAGTAGTACTAGAGATTCAAATAAAATCAGTATGCTTATGATTCCCTTACGTTTATATCTTTAGCTTTAATCTCTCCATTTAGCTACCCAAATCCAGAACCTGCTAGTTCATTTGATATATATATTCATATGAATTATATATTATCTTATAATATATATCATATATATATGATATATATTATAACTACTGTAAAAAAGAAAGCCACAGGGACAAAGAGCATCACTTAGGCCAAGTCACCAAACCAGGGCTTAATGCGTAATCTAACTGAAGTTTCAACTTCCTCAGAAATGCAGATTTTAACTGGTCAGTCAGGAATTTTCTCATTAAGCACCAGTGAGGTAATTTATCCCATGGGCTCTCTCCATTCCCAGAAGGAAGATGAGGTAATCTGCATGACAAAGCTTCTGTTCTATCCCCACGCCCCCAAGGGAAAATGACCTTGCTTGGAATAATCCTTTTTTTCTAATAATTATTTTGCCCCACCCTCTTTCCTATAAAACCTTCCATTTTGTACAACTCTTTTGAGACTCTCCGTTACTTGCTAGATGGAATGCTGCCTAATTCATGAATCATTTAATAAAGTCAATTAGATCTCCAAATTTACCTGAATTTTGGGTTTTTTTGAATTTTTTAATTCAAAATTTTAAAAACTATACAATGTGTGTGTGTGTGTGTGTGTGTGTGTGTGTGTGTGTGTGCCTCCCTCTCCCTTTCCTTACCCTTCTTTGTTTTGTGTTCATACCTCTGGTCTAGTGGGTTTGTTTTGTTTTGTTTACATTTTTTTTTATTATGTTAGTTACCATACAGTACATCATTAGTTTTTGATGTAGTGTTCCATGATTCATTGTTTGCATATAACACCCAGTGCTCCATACAATATGTGGCCTCCTTAATACCCATCACTGGGCTCACCCATCCCCCCATCTCCCTCCCCTCCAAAACCTTCAGTTTGATTCCCAGAGTCCACAGTCTCTCATGGTTTGTCTCCCCCTTTGATTTCCTCCCCCTTCATTTTTCCCTTCCTTCTCCTAGTGTCCCCCATGCTATTCCTTATATTCCACAAAAAAAATTAAACCATATGATAATTATCTTTCTCTGTTTGACTTATTTCACTTAATATAATCTCCTCCAGTTCCATCCATGTTGATGCAAAAACTGGGTATTCACCCTTTCTGACAGCTAAGTAATATTCCCTTGTATATATGGACCACATCTTCTTTAACCACTCGTCTGTTGAAGATCATCTCAGCTCCTTCCACAGCCTGAATATTGTGGCCATTGCTGCTATGAACTTTGGGGTGCATATGGCCTTCTTTTCAATACATCTGTATCTTTGGGGTAAACACTCAGTGCAATTGCTGGGTCATAGGTTAGCTCTACTCAACTTTTTGAGGAACCTCCACACTGTTTTTGAAAGTGGTTATACCAACTTGCATTCTCACCAACAGTGTAAGAGAGTTCACCTTTCTCCACAACCTCTCCAACATTTGTTGTTTGTTGTCAATTTTTGCCATTCTAACTGGTATAAGGTGTTATCTCAATGTGGTTTTGACTTCAATTTCCCTGATGGCTAATGATGTTTAACATTTTTTCATGTGTCTGTTAGCCATTTGTATGTCTTCTTTGGAGAACTGTGTTTTGTTTTCTTTTGGTTTCCAGGACCTATACTTGCCACTCCCTCTCTGGCCACTTCCCAGAATGATTTGGCATATGGGCTCTTACACGGAGGCGATCTTGAAGATCAGAAATTTGGTCAGCAAGTCACTTCCTGTATGTCTGGTTGTGCCTTCATCCATTACCTTCTCAGGTCCATAGTTTTCTGTTAAATTGTAGCATTGGCTAGCAGAGAAACAGGCTGTTTAGCATATTTCCCGGAGTGGGAAAGTCCGATTCTAGTTCCAAAGGTTGACTTCAGTCTCCTCTGTCTTATAGAATACTTGACCTATGTCACAGTGCAGAGGCTCATCTCATTCTCAGCCTGCTGTTTCCAGGTCAAGAGTCCAGCTGGCCTGTCCCTTCCATCACGTGCAATGGGGTGTATGTCAGTGCCTGGATCATTCTGTTCACCAGCCCATGGATGTGTACATGTTTTTGATCCTAGCGTGTTTTGTGATTTCACAACTTTTTAATCCCCTTCATCATCATCATTAATAACAAACTTAAAATTTAAATCAAGGGGCTCCTGGGTGGCTCTGTTGGTAAAGAATCTGATTCTTGATTTCGGCTCAGGTCATGATCTGAGGGTTGTGAGATCAAGCCCTGTGTCCAGCTTTGCGCTTGGGCATGGAGTCTGCTTAAAATTCTCTTTCTCCCTCTCCCGCTGCCCCTCACCACCTCTCTGTCTCCCACCCTCTTTAAAAAAAAATTAAATTAGGTCAAGATGGCTAATGAGGTCAGAGATGAGTTTGCTGGTTAAATAACTATAGATTAAAACAAATTATGTGAATTTCAAATTATTAAATACAAACACATAATTCAACATTCAAGGTTTATATGTGAAATATTAGCTTCTCTTTATTTCAGTACCTAATTTACATAAGCTTAGTCTTGTTAAAAATGACTCCATATTTTAAAAAAGACCTTACTTCCATGCTTTGCTTGTGAACACTATGAGAATTTTGTGTTCTGAATATGCATGGATCACCTTGCGTGGTTATGAAAAAAGTTGTATCAGACCTCACCTATGAATTTAACAGAATTGATTTTCAGTTCTGATACTTTATTTTACACACTGTGTCACTGTGTTATGACTCCCAATGCAATCTCTTGTCTACTTATGACCAGAAAGTCCCTCCCATGTAGTTTGACATTTCACAAACTGAAATTACCAAAGTATGTCAGTATGTATACTCCTAAGGAAAAAAACAAAGTTTTTATTTTCCTAATCAGGCAAGATCAAGCCATTTTGGCATATAAGATATGCTGACTGTGAAAATGAAGTTTGCCTATACCAAATGCATCATTGCAGAAAGAGATATCTCTGCTTTTCAGGATCTAACAATGAAAAGCCTTAAAGATCTTATCTAGCTTCTTAATATATAATGGTTAGGTACTCAGTATGATTCAGTATGCAATTAACTGTGATAGAATTGGTAATGTAGACTTAATGTGACACCAGAAGTACCCTAAACAAGGAGCTTGTGGTTTAATTGTAGAATATGAGATTTTAATAGGGCTAGAAATGACACTACAGAGACAGGATGCCAGCACAGAATCAAAACTGAGTTTTCTCTTTAAAAAAGTTGTTCTTGCTCTTCAACCTGTGATTGGCATATATATCAAAGTAATTGAAAGAGAACAACATGTATTTGGGATCATGGCAGAGATTCAAGAACAGGTTATAGACTGCACAGAATAATAAGTGAAATATCTCTATCCTCTTGCAATGGTTTCAGGAAGAAACAAACTTGGCTCATATTCAGCCAGTGTGACCAAGGTAAAAAATAGGTGAAAACAAAAGAAATCTAGTAGAGTTAGGGACTGGTTCATCAGTTTCATTTTTCACCTAATGATTTGCTGTGGCCTCTTTTTGTTAACTAGTCTTCATAATACAACTCTGTGCCAATAATCCTTGTTAGATGCTATGCACTAGGTATTGTGTACCTGATTCAGTAAGAGTGTGTTTTATGGGGATCAGAACGTACGCCCTTCATTGCAGCAACAGTTAGCATGGTAATTACAGATTCAATTGATCCTGAGCTTCACAACTTCCAGATCATTGTGTACTTGTAAAAGATTTGCAATATAAATTAGCTTCAAAAATAAACATGATTTCAAGTATTTTAACTAGGGAATGGTTATATCCTAAGTGCTTAAATTTTTTTTTTCTGCTTTCAAATGACCACATACATAAAAAATTATTTAAATCCTATGATCATTCCAATAAATACATCAAGATAAACTTCCTGTCAGAATACTCACCACCTCAGTTAAAATAATGGTTCTTCCTCTGGATCCTTCTTGTTTATTATACATTTCATTAATTTGGCATTTATCCAGCACTGCATTATATTATTAATTATCCTAGATCTTACCTTTTGTTCAATTTAATTCTAAGCTTCATTATGACAGAGAGTGTGGTTTATTTCAACTCATGTCTCTAACACTCTATGTAGTATATTCATATAACCAGTGCTAGGTGCTCAGTAAATGGTGCTTAAAGTATATAATATTTCATTAATATTTTATTACATCTGACATTATTTAAACATGATGACTTAATGACTAAAAAAATATTTCCTCTGTTCATCTGGATAATGTGTGAAATTAAAATTTAAATATATACAGAGCTTTGATATATATGCATTGTCACTTAAATAGGGTTGTCTCATTTATTTGAAAATGGCAAGGTTCCCAACCCACAAAGACACATTTGAACTTGACTTTACATTGAGATATGATTTACATAAATCTCAATTTAAAATCCAGAATTTTCTGTGTCTTTTACTTACATTCATTTTGAAATACAAGAGATAGAATATTGCTTTGTTCTAACTCAAAGTACTGGTTAAGTACCTCAAAGATATCTAATGTAGATCACTTAACTAAACAAGTTAGAAGCCCTGTTTTCTTTAACAAACCGATCTCTACTTCCATTAGGTTCCTAGATCTCCCTTCCTGCAGATATTCCCCTCAGTCCTGTGGGGGAGTATGATGTCATAGTCAGTAATGACAGAAAAATACATTCTCTCCAGCCCAACTCATATCTCCAAGAATTCAACAAGTTTTGAGCAAAGAAGATAAGCTCTAGAAGACAAGTATCTCAAGGGAGTTTTCTGTTGCAATAGGGTCTCTCACTCTACTACAATCACTCTTGAATCTAAACCGCCACAAATACGCTATAGTCCATCCAGTGCTCCTCTCCCCTTCAGGTTTCTTGCTCACATATTCACAAAAACCCATTTCCCTGATTTCCATGAGCATCTATTAAACAGACTGACCTCCTCAAAGATTTTATGAACTATTAGCTATAAACGTAAACAATCAGAAATAGACAGCATTTCCCAGCCCTCCCTAAACTTGCTATAACCTCATGATTAAGTTCTGGCCAGTGGAATAGAAGCAGAGGCGTTTTATGTGTCTTATGGAAAGAATTCCTAGAGATGAGGGTGGAGGTGGAGAGTTGTCCTTGCCTCATTTTTTTCTTCATTACACTGACCAAAATACTGTCTTCGCGGGTAAAGCTCTTCAGCCAGGAGTCACATACTGAGAAGAGCAGAGCAGCAAGATAGAAGAAGCTGAGATTTTTACATGTGAAAGCAAGAAACATCTATCTTAAGTTCTTAAGTTACTGCAATATTAGGCTTTCTGGAATTCATACATGAACTTGACCTGAATAATACAACTCTGTATTCCCAATGCCAAAACATACTGATTCCTCAATAAATACTTGTCAAATAATATTACAGCATTTCATTGGGTTAATTGTGTTTCAGTGCCCTTTTTAAGAGTCGGAAGTCACTAACTGAAAATTCTTAATTGTAATTTCACTTTTTCTTTTTCCACATTTTTTTTTTTGAGGGAGAAAGAGTGCACTTGTACATGAGCTGGTGGCGGGGAGGGAGAAGGGGAGAGGGCAGAGGGAAAGGGAGAGACAGAGTCTTAAGCAGGCTCCAAACTCAGCACTGAGCTACACCTGGGGCTCCATCTCACAGCCCTGAGATCATGGCCTGAACTGAAATCAAGTCAGACACTTAACCAACTGAGCCACCCAGGTGCGCCCTTCCACTTTTTATTATCTAGAAAAGACCAGCCTGTATCTAGAGAGAACATCCTACTCCCAGGAGAACACAAGATAATAAATAGGGTTCATCACTTTTTTCTGATTACAAGCCCTTATTTTTACCTGGAATTGGTTATCATAGAAGAAGAAAAAGCCCAGGTATGAAAAAGACATTCTTGCCACAATAGCATAGTTAGAGCGTAGGGCTACAAATTTTTAGTTCATGTTCTTACTCCTACAATTTATCATTAGAACTACCCTCAGGACTTCTCATATTCTTAAGGGACTAAAACTTGCTATAAAACTATATATATATATATATATATATATATGCACACACATGTATATATATACATATATACATGGCTTATATATACATATATATATGGCTTTGGAATATATATATTTATTATATATATTATATATATTAAATATATATATTTAATTTCCAGAATATATATCTATACATATATATTTACATAATTCAGTTATTCTTGGTTGGGAGTAGGTGTATATTAAGTCATTTTGATTTAATGACCTCATGAATATCTGGGAGAGCATCCACTTTCCCATGGGTTTTCTGCAAATCCAAACCCTTCCAATGGTGGCATCAATGATCTGTCCCTAATAAAAACATTTTCTGCATTGGGGCTGGGATGTTTATAATCACTTCTGCTTAGCCTTGTAAAAATATTCAAAGGTAGCATCAATCTAAGAAGGAAAGGCATACTAAATAGATTATCAGTTTTGAATTCAAGAAAAACAAGCCTTAAGGGCCACCTGATACATAAATTATAGTGATAGCATTTGATATGCAAACAAATGGATGAATTTAGATGAATTTAGCTATCCAAGAAGAGTTTACAGGGGCACAACATGAAAAGTCATGTTACCAACACAAAAATATGTTAGAATTTTGGTTTTGTTTTCTATTGTGTTAAGACACAGTTGTTTATTTTAAAAAGAGATAAAACAAGCGTCATAAACTAAAAACAAACACAGTGTCCTGAACAACCAGATCAAAATTAAAAAAAAGTAAAATAAAATAAGATAAAATAAAATGACCTCGGCAATGTAAGACAATTTACCAGTACTAAAATAAAAGGCCTCCCAAGCTTTGGCCTCCAGTGAATGGAATGTTCTTGGCTGTTTTGAGAAAGGGTTTTGGCCACTTTGTTTCTGTTTCTTCTCTGCTTCCCCAGGCAAGTCAAAGCTGCATAAGCCCCTTAAGCATCTGGCGGGCAGGTTGCCTGAACTGTTTTATCTGGATTTCCTATCACTTCCCGAACTGGTTGATGGGATCCACACACAACTCCAAAGTTCCATCAGAATAGCCCAACATTTCCTTGAAAATGTCAAGAGAACTGCTCTTCGCATTATTTTGCCTTTAGGAACCCCATTTTACCTCCCAAGAGATTAGGGGAAAAGGGGCTTAAATGAATCCACTCAAGAACAGAGATTCTATAAACAGATTATAAACTAAAACCTAAGAATTCAAGCCAAGTACTTTCACTAATTATCCCATACTTTGAGAAGATGCTAATATTTAGACTATGTTTCCTTGATTTGTAAAAGCTGTATTTTATTCAAACTTATAAGATTTATGAAATGAGGCTAATATTAAATAAAAATACAAAAATATCCAAAAAATAAGAGTTAATTTTGACAGGTGTCTTTTTAAATTAAGTTCATGATAGAATTGTACGAGGAACTGCCTTGAGAAAAATAATCATAAGAGAATGATTTTTTTTTCCTTAGAGGTTAATAATGTCCCTTTTCTTCTACTAGTTCCTTCTCTAGTTGCCATAGGGATGTAGGCTCCAAATCTCAAAAAGGGAGTCTTATTGGTTTCTGAGTTGAGCGAGATTCTTAGCCTTAGTTTTTCTTTATGCCACGTCTCCCTTTGGTTCTGTTGGTTCAGATTGTGGCTCTCTTTTCAGTGCTATGGTTTTTGTTTGTCTGGTTGGTTTAATCTCTGCTTATATTAAGCCCTTTTCATTCAACAGGAGCATCATAAGCTCAAATACTCTCTGATGGATTCTTTTCTATAACATCTAGTACTATGCCTAATATAAAACAACATTAGAAAGAGAGAGTGAGAGAGAAAGAATTGGCTCACAAAATTATGGAGGCTGAGAAGTCCCAAGTTCTACAGTCGGCAAGCTGGAAACCCAGGAAAACTGGTGGTGTAAATTCCACATTGAGGGCAGGAAAAGACTTAAGTCTCAGCTCAAATTGTCAGGCAAGCAAAGTGTCCTCTCATCCTTTTTGTTCTATCTGGAACTTCAGCTGATTAGATGAGCCCTACCCACATTAGGGAGAGGAATCTGCTTTATTCAATCTAGGATTCCACCATAATTTCATCTAGAAACACCCTCACAGATACATCCAGAACAATATTCGGTCAAATATCTCAACATCCTATGGCCCACTCAAGTTGATACATAAAATTAACCATCACCTGATTATACACATATAATGAGAATACAGTTAACTCAGTTACATAATGCATTTCAGTCAGTATTAATCAGTAATAAAAAAGACATCTTTTTTCAAAAATTGTCATCCTAGTTGACTAAAGTGACTAACATTTCATCATTATGTATTTTCTCCCATTATATTATGTACCATCTACGGTTTAAAAATCAAAATGCCTTTGGATCATACACATCTTCTTGAAAAACAGATTTCACTGTCTGAACCACTCTCTTCATTGCCGGTTGCAAGCAGTAATAAAAATAGGATTTGTTGGATGGCAGACATTGTGTTAAGTGTTTTCATGCACCATCTCATTGAACACGCGTTATAATCCAGTGCTTTAAGGTAGGCACTATCACCATCACTATTTTACAGACAAGGAAACTGGAGTTTAGCAATATTAAATAATTTACCTAAGTTTATATGGCAAGTAGGTGATAGAGCTGGGATTTAAACTCAGGATTATTTGATCCCATAGCCCCAGTTCTTAACCTCTGAATTGTACTAACCCTTTGCTAAATTAGTTATGTGGAAAAGCACAGTTCCCTTGTCCCACACCAGTCAGAAAGATTGTGAACTGAGGGACATTCCCAGATAGCAACAGTTGTAAATGGTGTGAAATGCAACTGATATGACAGTGGGAGTATAATTGAAAAGAAAGAACCATTAGATCAAAAATGTTTCTTGGCTGTGTGTCTTTGGGAAATTCACCAAAATTCAATGATCTTTACTTGTTTTATAATACATAAAATGGATAAATATCATCTTTATTTAAAATACACTTCCCTAGAATTTAATGATGTGATATGTTAAAAGTAGTTATTATGGATACTTTTCTAAGATAAAATCTGTAAAGCAAGAGCAAGACAACATGATGATTTGTTTAGAAGAATAAAGAAGTGATTGACATACTTCTGTTGTATGTTAGAAACCAGGGTGAAATGGGTCAGTAGGAAACAGAAATGGTGGAAACTACTGCTGAGTTTTGGCAAATGATGCTTAGGGGATAGTGAGAGAATTACCCTTCCTGGTAGAAAGGTTTTCATTAGAGAGAAGGGGAAGATAATGTGAGAAAAGTGAGTAAGGGACATGTTTCAGAAGGCTATACCTGCTGAGTTAAGGCACCTGGTTTCTTCCCATAGTTTAGATTAGGGGATTCCTCAAAACTTTCTCAATAGGGAACGGGATGTAAAACTGAGGATTTTCATATCACGGTGATGTGAAGATTGATTAGATTTTAGAAATTAGAGTACAGTATGAGGTTCAGATGTGAGGTGAGAAATTAGAGTAAGAATGGTAGCTCTGAGATTAGAAAGTAAGAAATCAATAAAGGAAAAAACAGTGGGGCAATGATGAATCGGGCTTGAGTGATCACATATGGAGAAAAAAATTATTCAAACTTTTCCATTTTAGGTAACTAGTAACTAATGATTATTATTAGTAGAAATTATGACAACAACAGTTTGTGCCGGTTTGATGTTTCGAGAAAGACAGTAAATCCTGTATTTGCGGCAGTGGCGGGGACACTCTGGAAATGTCCAAAATGGAGGTGAAAAGTTGGAAGTGGGAGTTGGAGGAGAAATTACAATAAGTTTGTAAAACATACAGAAGAGACTCTTGAAGTCAAGGAAATGAATCTATTGAGAAAAAACAAGAGAGGACAAAAACCAAAAATGTAGACATAGCTAAATCATGTTTCTCTTTTGTGTTGCAATGAGTTAAACTTTTTGATTTGTGGGCAAATGTTCTTCCTAGATGAAGAGCATCTGTCAGTTAAAAACCCGTTCCACAACTACATATTAGTCCTTTCAAAGGAATGCAATGCATTTATTCCAATGTATTAAAAAGAAAGTTGACCTTTGAAAGAAGTCAATATCAAGGCATTTGTTTCAAAGGACTGTTCCTTTTCCCACAAAGGCAGTATTTTTTTTCAAATTCAATACATGGCATCATTAAAATGTTGAAAATTAAAGATTTCAAATCATTTTCACATAAAAAAGCATCAGCTTTCTCTGTTTTAAAATAGGGGGGTGGTTTTAATGTTAGCATATTTTCCTCCATGAGGACTTTCACCCTCTTTTAAACTAATCAAAAAACTAGTCAAGGAATTAATCCCTGAAAATATATGGGAAAATCACTTGTTTATTTTTTAAATCTTATTTTTACCAAAATCATCTTTTCTCTGCTTATATGCCACAGTAACCCAGTATGATTAGCCACTATTTGCAAGGCAAGGAAACAAATATTTCCAGGATGACTTTGTAAATGACAAAATAAAACAATCTTGGAGCTTAGAAGCCCAGTTCATATTACATTATTGGAGATTATGAGTTTAGGAGTATATTTTTAACTTTTAGATGGAAAAAAGAAAAATAAAACACTGTACTTCAAAATGAAGATAACAACTGAATCAGGAAATCCTGAGAGTCTCATTATTCTCAAAAAGAAAACGAATAAAATAGGCAAAAATAAATATTTATTATGCCTATAAATTGTTTAAAGTGGTCAACCATGACTCTGCCACAACATAGCAGCAACCAATCAATGAACATTCTAGATCTGGGTGAAAGAATGAGCTGTTCACTTTTTATAATCTCCACAAAAATCAGAGTTTGTCAAATTTAGGCCTAGTCTCCATGACATTCGGGATTCTACATGTTTGAGGGGTTTTGACAACTTGACAAATATGGATTGGCCACATATTTATGCAAAGCTCTATCTAGGTTGGAGAGTAAGAAGATAATGTAGACAGGCCTTTTGAGGTATGACAGGGGAAAGAAGATTAGCGTGGACTAACAACACGATCCACACCTAGTGACTTTCCAGATCCTTCTCAACGTACTTTGCATTCATGCCATCTTTAATTAGAACCAAGTAGGATAGGGAAAGTATTTACCAGAGTCCAAGTGAGTTCTCCTCACACAATAAAGCCATCAGAATAGAAAAATGACCACATTCCCTAAGGCACTCTATGCAGTGGGTAGAACCAATATGCCAGGAGCTCAGGCCTTGAAAATGGTTAAGTGGAGTGTAAGCAGTACATGTGATGAGGAAATGGCGGAAAGTGGGAGTTTTAACAACATAAGTACCATCATGAGAGCAAGACAGGTGTGTGTGTGTGTGTGTGTGCGCGCACATGTGTTGGGGTAAACTATTATAGCAGAAACTACAAGTGTAGGAACTTGGAAATATTGTCTATGAGTTTTGTTTGCTTTGTTTTTTGTTGAGACTTCATTTCTTTAAAAGACATTTTAGGTTCACAGCAAAATGAAAAGAAAAGCACACGGATTTCCCTTATACTCCCTGTCCCCATTATTGCATATCTTCCCCCATTATCAACACTCTCCACCAGAGGATAAATTTGTTACAAATGATGATTGGAGACTGACACATCATAAGTCCGTAGTTTACATTAGGTTCATTCTTGATGTTCTACATTCTATGGGTTTGAAAAAAATAAATAAATGGCATGTGTCTATCATTATAGTATCATACAGATGATTTTGACTCCTCTAAAAATCCTCTGTGCTCTTCCCATTCATCCCCAAATTCCTGAAAATTACTGAACTTTTTACGTTTCCATAGTTTTGTCTTTTCCAGAAAGTCATATAGTTAGAATCATATAATATGCAGCATTTCAAATTGGCATTTTCACTTAGTAATATGAATTTAAGATTTCTCCATATCTTTTCATACTGTGACAGCTCATTTCTTTTCAGTGCTGAACAGTATTTCATTATCTGGATGTACCACAGTTTATTTATTCATTCACCTACTGAAGAACATCTTGGTTGCTTCCAAGTTTTGGCAATTATGAATAAAGCTGCTATAAATATCTATGTGCAGATTTTTGCGTGGACATAAGTTTTCACCTCCTTTGGGTAAATACCAAGGAGTGCAACTGCTGTATCATATGGCAAGAATACATTTAGTTTCAAAAGAGACCCCCAGACTCTTTCCCTCAGTAAGTACTTGTGCAAGAATCCCCTTCTCAGACTCTGAGTGGATGTCTAAAATAAAACCTTCAATCTATTCATGAGAAAACTTCAATAAAATAAAATAATAAAATTCAAGGACTTTGGGGGAATATCAGACTTGTGTTTCTTTTAAATAAGGCACCTTGCTAATATTTGCCTTAAGACAATCTAATTTTTACTCAGAGGCCAAAGTATTACTCTTAGTAATCAGTAGCGGCCCGCTTTGTAATTTTTGTGAATTAAAAAAAAATATCCCCAAAGTTGTCCTTATTTCTGCCATTGACCAAAAAAGCTGCCATGCATTTAATGGACTTAATCCATCCTTTCTATGTCCAGGTGACACTCCTTATTTTCTCAAGAGAAACATCAAATGAGGAAAAATAAGCATAATAACTATAACAAAATTAGTGAAATGCTGTTAGTCAATTTAACACAAAAATATATTTCCCGGAATTCCATTTTCCTAGTTGGTGTTGGCTACAAAAGACACTTTAGAAGCACAGAAGTGAGGCAGAAGCCACATTTCTTAAGCTTTGGTCGATGAAAGATCCCAGGCACTATGGCAGCTGTGACTGATTTGTTAGCTCCCTTATTTGGTGTGAAGCAGGTTCCAGAACCACACCTTTTCCAGTGCTCATCAGCTTTCCTTTACCTTCCTCATGTTCTGAGTCAGGATATTTGGCGCTGGAGAAGCATACCGGCTTCTCCTGAAAGTCACTCATGCAACATAGAATTTCACTTAAAAAGGCCACAACAGCTACTGCCACTGTGGAATTGTCAAACTTCCCACAGGAGAGATCCACAATGATTATGTGACAGGGCACCATTCTCCAAGGGGACAGGCAGGACCTGGTGGTAAGTTGATTATATCAGACCACTTACTTCATAAGAAGGGCAGCACATCATTCTCTCTGGAATAGACACCTATTCTGGATAAATACTTGTTTTCTTTGCCTAGATTTTTTTCTTGCAAAACCACTATCCTTAGACTTCCTGAATGCCTTAGTCACTGTCATATATGCCATGCAGGATTGCTTCTGATTAAGAGATTTGTATTCTGACCAAGGAATTTTACATAAAAAATGAGGCACAGTAACACTCACAGGATTAACTGATAGTGCTATATTCTCCAACACTCTGAAGCAGATGAGCTAAGAGAACTGTGGAATGAACCTTCAAAAATTCAATTACAGCACCATCTGAGAGTCAATTCCTTGCAAACCTGAGATAGTGTTCTTTAGAATGTCAATATCTTCTAAATTAATGACCACTGTGTGGTCACTATACCAGGCAAGAAAACATATACAATGTGGGTGCTTGTTCAGAGCAAAATGAATGTGGGATGGATAGTGTTAAAAAAAAAAAGTCACAAATAATGACCATGACCATATGACCAGTTGCAGAAAAAAGGCTCATAATAGGTCATCTTATCCACCTGACATTTAAGAATGTCATCTAATTGGATGACTCTGTGTTGAGAATTCAACAATATTGTTCTCCTGCCTTGAACCTGCTGGATATCGCTTATTTACTTTGATAGGTAGCTAAACCTAAAGAGTTGGTGATTCCAGTTTTAGCTGTCCTTCCACATGTAGTTTCACTTCCTGAGTAAATCAACACATTCCTCTGATACCTGGTATATAGACATAGTACCGAGCTGGTGAATTTGTTTTTGTTAGAAGACAGAATCAGATGCAGTCTTATTTCCCCTGGTAAGAACAGCAGTATGTCTTCAGAATCCTACTTCAGAGGTGTATCAGCTCTCCAGTCCTGTGATACTCTAATTTCTAGGGTGATCAGTTCCCTGCAGTCCACAGGAGACCATGCTGCTCCATTACATGGATCATATGCTCTCATATGGACTTAAGAGTAGGTAACATGACTTAGAAATCTTAGTAAGACAAACAAGTGCCAGAGGGTAGGGGGAAAAAATCCCACAAAGCTTCAAGAATGTACCATTTGGTGAAATGTCCATGTGTCCATTGGTCTAGGGCCTTGTATTGGTTCTCTACTGAGAATGAATACATGTAACAAATTTCCACAAACTTGGTGGTTTAAATAAACACAAGCTGATTATCTTCATGTTTTGCAGGTCAAAAATCCGCTATGGCTCTCACCAGACTAAAAAGAATGTATCAACAGCCTGCATTCCTTTCTGGATGCTTCTGGGGGGAAATCTCTGATGTGGCATTTTTAAAAGATCTGAAGGAATTCAAGAGCTGAAACATGGACACCTTGGTAAGAACATTTAGGCAATGAGAGAAACAGGTCAAAGGCGATTGAATAGGAGCATGTTTGTCAGCTTTGAGGACCACTGAAGAGGCCAGTGAGCACAG
Source organism: Nasua narica (assembly GCA_028533885.1). Lineage (NCBI taxonomy): Eukaryota > Metazoa > Chordata > Mammalia > Carnivora > Procyonidae > Nasua > Nasua narica. The sequence continues at coordinate 13,255,984 of CM052813.1, forward strand.
GGGAGACTGGCAGGAAGTGAGTAGGGAGTAGATGGGGAGAAACATGTGCTGGCAGGGAACGTAATGCCTCCTTTATATGGGATCTTATTTTGAATGATCCCTAGGAGAGGAGGGTCATTAGAATGATTTCAACAAAGGAATGAATGACCAAAATGCCATATTCTTATAAGGAAAAAACAATGGAAGAATTATTTATAAAATATTTAAGATGAAATATTGGTACCTGAGAAATAATTCAGGAAATGGTACATTAGTGTATCAACAGCCTGGATTAGATATCAGGAGACTCATTTTCTTGTGAATTTTATAACAATTTATTTGCATGACATTGGATTTAATCTATGCAGTGAATAGGATGTGTGTGTACAAAAAAAAAAAAAAAAAAAAAACTTATTAAAGGAAATCAGTTTCTTCCCCATCTCACCCTAGCCATGTGTTGAGGTTTCTGACATTTCTTTTTATCTTTCCTAACTTATTTTAAAATTAAATCAAATATATCTGTAGTTGTAATTTGGTGATTCATTTCCAACAGTCCTACACAGGAAGAAGCAGGTAATAACTTTCTCAAATGAACACAATGATTTCTATAGCACTGTCTCTATTCTCCTGGCTTGACTTACCTTCTCATTGAACTAACTTTATCCACAGCAAGTCTCCACTGAGAGCAAAGCCCCCAAATTCAGAGCCATTTGGAAGCTGATAATTTTCTGTGCATATAAAATTATTTTTTAAAAGAATGTAACAGCAGTCTGTTTTTTAGTTCCAAACTGAGATTTTGAGGAGAGTTCAAAAAATCTCCAGTCTAAGACTCTCATTTTGTAAACCTCTGGCATTTCATCCATAGTTGTTATTTATTTGACTTCGACTAAAAAGTTGATAAAGGTTTCAAACTCAGGTTATAATAAATCTGTATTTTACTGTTGAAAAGTATATCATTTACATAGAGCAAAGTACAGCCATAATGTGATAAGGCTGTTACTTTAAAAAACTAACCAGTTTCTAGAAATTCATTGAAAATAGTGACCTTTTCAAGCTCTTCTCTTTCAGATGGTGTCTTTGATTGTAATGTTTTATTATTCAATACTCTAAAATAATTCCAGTCTTTGTTGCTATAATCCTTTTAATTATAGGACCATCAGCTTTTACAGTATAATTAAAAATATATGTTCAACAGTTATGGTATGACAAGTTCCTTCCTAAATACTAAAAACGTAAGATAAATAATATAGATTTAAGCATTTGCTTAATATCAGTAACTTTCCAAGGTGCTCATCTATTTAACCAAAATTCAAAATCCTGCAGGGACCCAACAGTAGCTAGTATTTCCTACTATGTTTGGTAGGACTTAGCTTCATCACTTAGAGTAATTACCTGACCATATCATTTCAAAAGTAGCAACCCTGAGATAAAAAAAGAGCTGAAATTCATTTATAAATAGTGAGCAGATACTTTTAGAGAGCACAAAAATGCTATTTTGTAGGGAAAAAATTCCTTGTGACAGTGTTCCTCATACTGGAGTCTCTTTCAGCCATGTTTTTGCCATAATTTTGATAAAGCTACTAGTGTTGGAGCTTTGGATAAACAACCTTTAATTTACAATAAGTCTTTTGAGTTGGCATGTTCTTTGAACTCCATTAAAAAGAAATATGGGGGGAAAAGACATTTTATAGCACTATTCATTTTATATCATTATTGCATAGCCCTGGACAGCGATGCTGATGGCCAAAATGATTATATGGATGATTATAACTTTAGTTAAATGTTAATACCTTAGATTCAATGCTTTTCCTTCTTCATTCTTTTTTTTTTTTTTTTGGTGGATTTGAGCACTGACTTTCCAATAGTGTTGCTTATTAGTATACCAGTATAATAAAATCATCTCCTATGAGGTTTCAGGTATTTGTAATCATTGTAATCAATGGTTCATGAAAAAGTAAAGGCTAAACATAACATCACATAATAATAACATCATAGGATCATTTATATTTTTACCTAAAGCTTGTTAGTAGTTTTTACTGTTTACAAATAAAGCTACTATGAACATTCATAGTGATGAGTTTTTCTGCTGTGTGAACAGAAGTTTTCATTGCTTTACAGTAAATATCCAAGAGCAGTAATGCTGAATTATATAATAAATGTATATTTAGTTTCATGCCAAACTGCCCGGCTTTTTTTCCAAAGTGGCTATATAATCAAAAGGGTCTGTACTTCAAGACTACCCTGTTTTTAATCCTCTGGCCTGAGAGACTGGGACTTTTCTTGTTGTTATTGTTGTTTTGATTGTTTGTGTTGTCATTTTTCCTTTGCTCATTGAAATTTCTGAATTGTGGGCTGCTTTAGCAGCCAAGCCGGGGCATACATACTCTCCCTCTGGCACTCTTCACCGGGCATCCCCAGCCGGTCCACGTTTGACTCTCCACCTGTTAGAGACTTCCGAGAGGTGTTTTACGTGTTTTGTTCCAATGCAATTTTAGTTGTAATTAGTGGGAGGGTTCTGGTGGAATGTGCTTACTCCACCTTGGCTAGAGCTAAAGTCCTCAGTCAAAATCATTTATATTCAATTCCCCTGTGTCATGAGAAAAATCATGTATTTTAGAAAGTCAGTTCAGTCATGATGAAGCCAATTGTGTTGGCTACTCTATACCTCAGTCTGAGAGGGAAACATGTTTCTACATGAACGTGTGTCCCAACCTCTCACATTACAGGGAGATTCTCCTTTAGGAGCTCTGAGCACTGCATGAGTATATATCAAGGGCAGAACAAGATTCACTTTAAGAATGAAAACAAACTTCCACATAGCTGCCTTTTTACAGCTCTGTGCAAATTCACAATTTAAAAACCCATTTAATTGAACTGAGAAAGTGCCAGCCTCTCCACCCACATGCCCAAAAGCCATTCTGCTCACACTTTCTTGTTTGGAGCACTATACTTCTATCCCCTGCTTTGAAAGAACTCACAGGACATCTGTCAAATAACCCCACAGAAGCTATCCACCAGGGTATCAAAAATATTCTTTTAAAAATTTCATTCCAAAGCCACAGCATTTTAAAATTAGCATGAGTAACTTACAATGCATTGTCATTAATCCCTTCGAGTAGAGTTCAATATGTCAAATTTTCACATTGTTCCTAATGACTATATATTATTCAGAAACTAGTAATTCATGCATAATGAATGTACAGTACACTAATCTCTTTTAAAAGTATAATTAATCCACTATTTGTTTTTAATAAGGTAATTATTTAATTACTAATATACATAACATATACATGTACATTTATTAAATATATGTGTGTATATATAATACGTACATAATTATTCTATTAGTTGAGAAATGAAAAAAATTTGCTTGGGGTTCCTAAAAAATTCATATTATTTAGAAAAGAAATCTCTCTAAATAAAATTCAATGTTTTGTCTGGATAAAATATAGACAAACTGAAATCACTTCATACATCTAGATGTGTGTTTGAGTTCATTTTATCTTACAAGTCATACATCATCATTCAGAGGTTAAAGCAATATGAAGGATGAGAAATGGTTTGGCTTTTTAAGAGCTGAGGAAATATACTTAAGGGAACAAGAGAGAATAGCACGGTCAAGGATATACCAGTCAGTTACAGGATACACTTTTCCCAGTGTTCATTCCCATATAATATTATGGCTTATAGAGGTTATAAAAAAAGATATTAAAAATTACATGAGGGCACGTAGGTGGCTCAGTTGGTTGAGCATCTGACTCTCCACTTCGGATCAGAACCCTGCGTCTGGCTCTAAGGGGGAGTCTGCTGCAGATTCTCTCTCTCTCCTTCTGCCCCTCCCACTGATCACATGCTCTCTCTCTAAAATAAATAAATGAATCTCGAAAAAAAAATAAAGATCACACGAAGCCCTGTTCTAAAGATGTCAACTTACTAACTAATAACATGTAGTTTGCATGTTTGCTTGTTTGAAGCCATAATGAAGCCAACTTATATTTGAAGTTCATGCTTTATAGAAGATCATGTTTTCATTTTTATTTTATGTGACAATTATATATGTTGAATTTCTTTTCCAGTAAGGTCTGTTCCATAGGTGGAGCCCTGTCTGACATAGCAAAACAGAAGAGTGAAGATCTGGTCCAGTGTAAAAGGAACTCATCTGTGATATCCCAACTAATTTCGATGGATATTTAGCAAGAGAATCTCTGTATGTGACCTTGACATTTTTTTTCTTTCTCTAAAAGGACAACTATTAATAAATACTATGGAGCTGGAAGCAGAGACTCTAGAAGCTCATCCATCACTTTGACATTTTTCTTTATGGAATGAGAGGACTGCACGCATGCGGGTACACACGCACTTATTTACACACAACCTGTGGGTAAATTTCCACTCATGAAAGCAACAATAATTTATAGAAAATGATTCATTTTAATTAACAAAACACACAATTAACAATTATCTTTTCCCTGTATTTTAAACATTGAGTTAAAATCAGTATAGGCTAGAGCCTAACCATTGTGACCCTAGTCAACAATAAAGCAAATCATCTTTTTTTAAAATAATTTTTTTAAAGATTTTCTTTATTTATTTGACAGGGAGAGAGAGATCACAAGTAGGTAGAAAGGCAGGCAGAGAGAGGGGGGGAAGCAGGCTCCCTGCTGAGCAGAGAGAGCCTGATGTGGGGCTCTATCCCAGGATCCTGAGATCAGGACCTGAGCCGAAGGCAGAGGCTTTAACCCACTCAGCCACCCAGGCTCCCCATAAAGCAAATCATCTTGTGGTGAAGTTCAAATAAAACAATAATGAAGTGTGAGTGATAAAGCTACTCACTATTTATTTGAGTGCTCTGCCTTCATGGTACTTGAAAGTATTGTACATCCTGGATCCTTATAACTCAAGCACGGATATTTGCATTGCCTGACTAACGGAATTACATTGGAACTGGCATATGTTGCTTCTAGGCAGAAGCATTTAATTGTTGGTGTTGGACTTTCCTTTCTCTACCTCAACAATCCTAAAGGCATATGTTGTTATGGAAGCGTAATAATAAATTATAACATAGACAACAGCTGGCTTAAAGAGTCAAGCCTCTACAGACTTGTAGAGGATTTTGCATGAGGTCGAAATAAACCTTTATTATTTTTAAGCTGCTGAGATTTTTGGAGTTTCTTGTTACTGAAGCATAACCTATCCTATCCTGACTAAGCCCATTGACAGTGTGAAATAAGAGGATTAACATTTATTGAGTGAGTCTAGTAGTGCATAAGAGGCTTTTGAAAGATTAATCAATTACTCTTCATAATAATCCATATAGTTGTTGGTATTACCATCGCTGTTTTACAAATGGATTGTCAATATGGCTTTGTCACATGTTCCATTAATGGCTGTGGCACACTCCTCAACTCCATTTCTGATGAGTTCCATCGACTACATGATAGAGTTTCATAATTTCTAATAAAAAATGATTTCCTACATAACCAAGGACAACCTTATTCCTGTGAGTCTCTATATGGAGGTTGCTCTAAATCTGCAAAACAGTTAACCTATGAGAAACATATATGAGATGTTTATACCTCCACCCTCATATTTTTGTTATTACATGGATTTGTTTCCTACTTAATGTAAGTAAACAAAAATGTAAATGATTTACAACAACAAATATATCCAAGTAAATCACACTTCTTGGATCTGTCCAGCAAAGTTTACCTCATACTTATGGGCAGGGAGGTATGTAAAATTGGTTAGTCACTGGCCTCTGGGCTCAGAACAGCTGTTACTAATCCAGACAGCCATTTACCAGTTTTATGATTTCAGGTAAGCCTTGCAACTATTCTATGCTCTGAGTTCTTCATATAAATGCTGATATTGCATAAAGATAATCAATATGAAAAGTTTAAAACATAGCTGGACATATAAGAAAGTCAATATTGGATATTATTATATACTACATAGAGAGAAAATAAAAACAGCTTAACATTATACTGACTTTTGAACACTTTACCCTATGTTAACACTGTACCAGATACTATTCCTAAATTACATCATTACATCTTCAGGATAATGCTGACACTTCATTGTTCTTACACTCATTCCACAGATGAGGCAATTTACATTTCCAAAATGGTAAGTGGATTTTAGTTATCTTGGTCTCAATTCAGAGTCTACTATTTATACAACAGTAGTCTCAGGACTAGTAATCACCATGCACAGAAGACCAGTTAGATCAAGGATGAGGGTCTCAAGAATATTAATCTGGCTATTGTTAAGATGAGAAGACAAAACAGTAAAAGTCATGATGGGCTATAAGATATGCACATATGAAGCATGTGAGAGCTCTCAGGAATGAGCCTGCCTCAGACTGGGCTGATGGGTACAAAGAGAGGGAAATTGGAGTTTTAGCAAGCATAGAAAAAGATAGGTGGAATTCTGAAAAGTGCAAAAGTATCCCTGGTGAATGAAACAGCAGAATAAAGGATCTTGCAAAAAAAGTAGAGGGTATATTAAAAATAAAGCTAAGAGACTTGAAATTATTAAAGTATTTTCAAAGCAACTGTGACTATAATTATTCTCAGTATATGATGGTATAATTCCTATTAGCAATTTCTCTCAAAAAAATAAACAAATATTTAAAAAAAAAGAAATAAAAAATGTCTTCTCTTATATATCTTCTTCCCATATTTCCTTTCTCACCAAAGTTTTAAGTGCTGTTGGTCATCTGAACCATCATAAAGTAGTTGTGGTGTGAGATGTTATATGTCTTAGTCTCATTACTTTCTCAAATCCAATTTACTTATTCATATTTTTTTCAATCAAGTGGACATCTGAAAGTTAGGAGCTCACCATGACTATTGGGGATCAAATTGAACGTGAAAGGTTGGCAGAGGATTTATCTTGGGGCAGTCTCTCAAGACCACAGCTTGAAAGAAAGGAGGAAAAGACCGTGATGATCCTTGGAGCCACCGTGTTCCGCAAAGTGACACGTTTAAATGGTCCAGGTGATGAAGACGGGCCAGAGTTAGACCTTACTACCTTCCCACAATCTAACAATTTTGAAAATAAAGCAATCTATGAGCTGTCACTCTATAGATTATTTTTTATCACTACCAGCTTTAGTTATGCTCCCAAGCCACAGCTATTTCCTCTTGCTTTATCTGGTCTCTTGCTTTTATTGGTCCCAAGTTCAATCAAATGAACTGCTGAAAGTGTAACTCTTGAACTAGCTCATCTGCTGAACAACGAACTCAAAACAAGCCTAGGGCAGCAAACGGGATTTTAATTGCTTACTTCTATTTCTCCTGGGCCTAGCTCTCTAGGTGGTTGTGTGACAGGAGGTCTCACTGAATTCAAAATTGTGGGACAAAATACCCAAGCACAAATGGTAACCATCCATGACCTTGATCCTCCTGTTTGTATGTCTTTCCTTGGTCCAAGTAATGCTACTTAACACAGTCACCTGGAGATATTAAGAGATTATAGACTGCCCTCACTTCAGAGAGCTCTTGAAAGGGGAGAGGGGGGAAAATAATCGCATTATCCTTGCCATTATTAAGCACTTATTGAAAGCCACCAGAGGGCTAGACATTACACTGAGAGTATCCATTTTGCACACATTAGGAAGTGCATACTCCTTTTACTTTAGAAACATATTAACACCATTGCTCTTTCTGTCACTTTTACTTTCATTTCCTATAGAATCTTTTGGGACATCTTAGGTAGTAAGAACTCATTTGGATTGTTTCTCGAGAATGACCTTTCATCCTCCTTGTCAGTTTATCTCAGCTGGGAAATATGTCTATTCCCAGAAATGATCTTCCTCCTCAGCCATTTCTATATTGTGAGAAGGGCAAGGATTCAATTCATCCCTATACAGTTTAATGGAAAGAGTAAAAACTGACAGAGAAGGATAACTGTTTGCAGCATTTGCTTATTCTTGGCCACTAAAGTTCTTAATATTTCAAGGGAGTCATTATGGATTCTACAGTATACCAGATACTTTTGCATTAAGAATTTAATATACACAATGACCAGTATGGTGGGAAAATGTCCCTATGTTGCAGATGTTGAACTTGAGATGCAAAGAAATTTAGAAATTTTCTCAAGGCTATGCCAATGGTAAATAGTGCAGACAGATTTGAAGCTCCTTCTGCCCAGCATAAAGTGTAGGTGATTTCCAGTTTGCTAACATTGATAGAAATATAGAAAAAGGAAAAAAAATTAACAGCTGATTAAAAAGTTTTCCACTTATAATTTTAGTATTAAAAACCATGAATAGGGATGCCTGTGTGGCTCAGTTGGTTAAGCATTCGGTTCTTGATTAGGCGAGGGTCATGATCTCAGGGTTGTGAGAGGGGGGCTCACGTAGGGCTCTGTGCTGTGTGTGGAGCCTGCTTACGATTCTGTCTCTCCCTGTCCCTCTGTACCAACCCCGCTAAAACACACACACACACACCCCAAAACAACAACAAAAACACATAAACAACATATGGATATGGTTCTGAGTTTGTTAAGAGTTGTGTTTGTGCTTATTTCTTTAAGAATTTTGTAATTAAAAAAAAAAAAGAATTTTGTAATTTTAGGGATTACGAACCCTAAAACCCTAACGTTTGTAATCCCTAAATGTTTGTTTAAGCCAAACATCCTAATATAAGGAAAAGAAAAATGATATTGGTTATCTTCACTATTAGAGGTATAGTGCTTACTACATCAGAATTCATACAGACAAAAAGCCTAATCACTTCTGAAGCTCTTAAATAAATCATAAATATTTCAAATATCATTAAATATTTAATGTAACTTTTTGTACATTTTAATTAACAATAGAATTGGCCAAGACATGGAAATATAACCAAATTTCTCCTGTAAGATATTCATAAAACTAACATTTTTCACCATTATAAAAGTATGATAGAAAAAGAGATCAGATTTGTGTTTACTAGAGGTGGGGTAAGGTGGGGGGACTTGGAAGAAGGGGGTCAAAAGGTACAAAATTACAGTTAAAAGATAAGTCCTAGGGATGTAATGTACAACAGGCTGACTTAGAGCTGACACGACTGTATGCTACATAGGAATGTTTAAGCATATGCTCACCACTTATTTTTCCAAAAGGATAAAGGAGTTAGGACTAAAAGTTGGAAAATTCCTAGAAATAAAAAATCATTTCTTCAAAATATATACATATTTTTAAGATATATAAAATTCTACATCTTTGAAGATCTCACATTGTTTACTCTTGAGTTTTTCTTTATAATCTCCCCCAATAGTCCAATTACCTATCTTATCTTCCTTTCTCCTATATTTTTGTTCATACTTAAAAAATTCTTAAAAATTCTTATTTTAAATAACTTTCCTATAATTAGTAGAGCTGGATTTTACTTCTGACTCAATTTGATATTCTTAACTCTTTTAATACAAGAAATTCATTTTTGTATTGTTACAATGAATATGTTTAGTTTTATTTTTATCATATTTTACTTGTTACCCTATTTTGCATTTTCACATTTTGGGGGCTTCACTTTGCCCCCATGTTTTCTATATCATGCAACATAAGCAGGTTTCTTATCCTTAAGCTAGTCGTTTAAAACGCATGCAACCTGCTTTAAATTCTAGAAATAAAGATCTATAGTTTTAAAGAAAGTCACTAGACTAAAATTTCTCTATTTTCATCAATATAAATGGTAAGAAAACTCCTTTCAACTCTAGTCTACATGAAGTTAGGCAATCAAACCACTTTTACTTATTACTTAATCCTGGGCCTGCAGTTTTTATTGATATACCCCATTGCTTTATCTTCATTTCTATTGTTAAATTATTATTTCATTATACATCTTAATATCCAGAAATTAACATTTTTTATTGTTTTGTAACTCATATATATGAGTCATTTAGATTTCATTCCATATTTACATAGCTACTTCTATTTCTTTCTAATTTTTCCATACCTTTCGTATAATTTCTTCATTTGTGCTTTAATTTGTATTCACTTTTCACTTGAATGAAGTGCATTTTAATTATACAGGTGATGCTTTTTGTATATTTAAGAGCCAATATAATTGACTTTCATGAGTAAAATATTTAGACATTACCCTCTGTTTTGCTCGTTTTATAAACTGTGTTTCATTATCTTCTATAGTTACAAAGTTGTCTTTCTTCTTTTTTTATATATTTATTCCATATTTCCTCTGAATATTTGAAGATTTTTTATCTTATCTGTTAAATTCAAATATATCACTCGATTGTGTCTTAACATTTACCACTTGTCTAACTCTGTTAACCATGAACCTAATTTACGTGTGGTTCTATCATTCCACAAATTTTCTTACATTATAACTAACTGTGAACCCATGTCTCTTTGTTTAGTGACTTCATTAGGAATCACATTAGATGTCTTGGGTTTATTTTTGTTGTTGGCTGTTGTCAGGTCTTATTTTCTCTGACAGCTTTTGTTTGTCTTTCTCTTTTATGTTTGGAAGAATTTCTTGCTTGTTCTGTACTTTCTGATTCAATCTACTTCAATGCAAACTCTTGATTCTCCAATTCTACTATGCTACATCCATTTTTCTATGATCTTTCTTCATTCTTTTTGATAGCCCCTTTAGTTTTATTCTGAAATTTCACCTCATCTTTTATTTCTCAATATTTTCTTTAAGTAAACACAAGGGATGATACAAACTGAAAAACATGATTTCTATTTAACAAATCCTATTTAAAGGTTTATTTTTTCCTTATATTTTGAGTGCTATATATATTTATATCTTTTATACTGCACTTTCTTCCTGGATTCCATTATTTTATATTACTGTCATTCATCGTGAAGTGAGATAAAGTATCTTTTGGTATTCAATTCGCACCAAAAAAAAAAGTGGGGGGAATAAATCCCTTTGCAGGTCATGTCACTGATCAACTATGTGATCAACTATGTGATGCTTGGAGATTTGAATTCATATCTCAAATATAAAGCTCAATATAGCCAGATGATAAGCTTTCAAATGATTTAGTAGCATAAAGGAGAACAGAAATATATGATTACAGATATTCTTTTGAATATTATCCAACGTCTATACCAGAGCTAATTTCTGCAACCGATTTTTCATCTTGATTTTCACTCAACTGGATAGAACCAGGTTCCTTATTTACTATTTTATTGATGAATTAGAAAAGCACCTCTCGGGGTACCTGGGTGGCTCAGTCGTTAAGCATCTGCCTTCAGCTCAGGTCATGATCCCAGTGTTCTGGGATCGAGCCCCACATCAGGCTCCTTGCTCCGCAGTAATCCTGCTTTCTCCCTCTGCCACTCCTGCCTGTGTTCCCTCTCTCGCTATGTTTCTCTCTGCCAAATAAATAAAATCTTTTTTTTAAAAAAAAAAAAAAAAAAGAAAAGAAAAGCACCTCTCATGTCAAGAATTGGCTGCATAAAATTCTCCGAAATGTGCACCATAGTCAAAACAAAGCCAGCACTTTGTGTTCATTTTGGCTGTGTCTGCACTTAGAATTACACCTGCAACCAACTACCTTCAAAAGTGGTAGCAAATGGGGTGCCTGGGTGGCTCAGTCTGTTAAGCGTCTGACTCTTGATTTTGTCTCAGATCATGATCTCAGGGTCCTGGGATTGAGCAGTTGAGAATCTCATCTGCTTGTCTCCCTCTTCCTCTGCCCCTCCCCTGGCTCATGTGCTTGCGCGCGCTCTCTCTCTCTCCCTCTCTCTCTCTCTCTCAAATAAATAAATAAATAAAGTCTTTAAAAAAATTAAAGTGGTAGCAAATGATGTCAAACTAAACAGGTCAATATTTATACAAATTTCCTCTTGTTTTTTCAATTATTTTTCATTTCACCGTTTTTGGAAAAAGTAGAGATGGAGTTTCTTCACTTACTTTACCATCTTTCCATAATTGAGTGTTGGGTTGATCAGATGAAAATAATACAAAAGAAATTTAATCTATTTGTGATGATCCACACTGATTAGACTCAATTGTAAGACATGGAATACCCAGGCAAAATGATATTTGAAGGAAGGGAAAAACTAAATAACCGAAGGAAAATAATAGTGTTTTATAAGGGTATCTGCCCCCTAAAAGCACCAGAATCTGACAGCAATAAGCACATAAGTTTTACTGTATCTCTCTATAACAAATACTAAGTTCTTTATGAAGAAAACTAACAAACTTTTTGAAAATCTCTAAGCCAAAAAAAAACAGAAAACCTCTAAGCCAACATTTATGAAGTTATAATGATATGTTCTCATATACATTTCTAATTCTTACTAGTATCTGAACCAATCTCATTTTACCCAGGTTAAAACAAATAAACCCACATACCCACATAGACACCCTGTCAAGCATTCATTCATTTGCAGTAGTTACCCAGGATCCATTTCCATTCCATTTCTAAGCTACTGACACTTTATTTCTGTTAACAAGCATGCTGCCCTTTCAAAACAATAAGGGAAAAGATGGTAGACTCTTTTGTGCTAGCTTATGGGTATGACTCTGACAGTAAAGACTCTTCCTTAGCCCCACTCTGAATCCTTTCTGTGTTCTAGGCAATTCATTTTCCCCATTGTGTTCTGCCTGGGGAGTAAGTGCTATATTTAGCAAGATAATTTTTGCTGGTTTCTAGACCAAAAAGATCTTCCTTCAGTTCAACTTTTACATCAATTCCCCCCTACCTGCACCCACAAAGATAACCAAGCACATATAGGAATGCCTAGCAAACCTATATAATGGTTGAATATGACAAATTCTTATTCAGTATCAATTTCCAGTATGAATTCCATTCAGTAAAGCATTGACTTTGAATCATGTTTCATACATCCTACTTTTCTAAGAATTATCCCTCTCTTCCTAGAATCTGCCTGGATCTGATTGGACTGGAAAAATAACCTCTTCTTTTATCCCTATTCTTCCCTTAAAAGGGAATTTTCCCAGGAAAGAGATGTGTTTGAGGTATAACTCAAATATGTCATTTACCAAACTGTATACATTTTGGAAGGTACTTAATTTCACTAAGCTTCAATGTCTTTACCTATCAAATAATAAAAAGATATTTATAACTGATTGACATGATAACATATGTAAGCAAGTTTAGCACAATTTCTGAAACTTATTCTGTATTCAATAAGTTCAGTTTCCTGAAGAACCAGATGTAAACCAGAACTAAAAGTGGGCCCTGAATTAAAACTATGCATACTCTCTGTAATGAAATACTATTTTCTGAATTCTAAATGCTGGAGATTTATTTTATTTTAAAATTTTGAAACTTCTACTATTTTTGTTGATGAAGTTTGGTGTCAATTATATCTAAACTTTTTATATTAAAAACTTATCATTTGATGGAAGAATGTGTTGTTAGTATCCAAATATCTTGGCATTTTCAATTACTGGCTTATGTATAAATTGGAGATCTATGTAGTCACTGATAGCTCAGTGCATATCAATAGTTGATGAGTGAATGAATACCAATCGCATACTTGGTAAATCTGAATCACTTTCAAAAGTTAATTTGTGACCTTTTGGCCGTAATTCTAAAATCTTGATTTTTCAGAGAGAACTCAGGCCTCGGAAATCCACTGTATTCTAAATACACTATTTGGCTCATAAAAGACAGTGAGAGATACCAGCAGTTTTTACTCCATGCCAGAAACAATTATAAGATTAGCACACTTAATCATCACAATGGATGTAATCACTAGATTCTACTTTAATCCCCTTTTTTTAGATGATGACATTGAGATAAGAGAAATGGCCTAGAGTCACACAGTTAGTGATGGAGTTAGGACACTGTACTTCTCACATCAAAACATCTATCCAAATTTCTGAAGACAAAGTTGGCTTTTGAATAATTATGTGAGACCAGATCTGCTGCTTGGGACATGAGAAACCTGAGTCTTTATACAAATTCCTGACTAATGGAAAGGCCTGGAAATTGATACACAATGTTAGATGAAAGATTGAATGCAAAATAATCAGCATAGTTCATCAGCACTTATTTTAAGTGTCACGGTTGCCACTGAGAGATGGGCAGGCAGGAGGCTGGTGCACATACGCTGTCTCTATCTGGAATATACCAAGAACTTTGCCTGATTACATAAATAAATGGAGTAATTGGGCCCATGCCTCATGTGGAAACTCATGTTCCTAGCAATTATTCCCCCTTAGGAAGGTAAGTTTATTTATCAATGTCTACTTGCTACACAGTTCAAATAAATCTTTTTCTAAGTGAAGAATCTGACTTGCAGTCCCTGACTATCTGAAAAACATGACCATTCAACCCAATCTAAGATTTACACCTTAGCTCAAAACATGCAACAGTGCAATATGCAGCCTTAGGTCCTGGCTGACAAAATGTTGATCTTTTATTTGACATTAAAATCAATTATTGTGAAAAGGAGGAGCAATCGCCCTATTAAGGAAATTGCTGCTGATTTTATATTCTGTCACATCAAAAGTCAACTAGAGATTAGTATTCTCATATTTTATTGTTAAAACATTTTAATTTCTTTTAAGTGTGCATTTCAGGTCGTGAATCCTTGATGAGAATCCAGCTCAGTAGTTCCAATTTGCATATGAAAGCTACAATATTGTGACACCTACCTGTCAGCAGGTACTTTACCCTCTTGAAGGTGTTCACCTGCCAAAAGTTCTTTAATGTTGGGCTCTAACTGAAGAATTAAGGAAATAAAAAATATATAAATAATGTGCCTAATGCTTATTTAAAACCTCTTCCAGATTTTCTGATTTTCTTATTATAGAAAAGAAAAGAAAAGGATATTTTCACTTTCTGGAGTGACTAAAGAAAGCATTCAACTTTGTTGGGCCTAAATTTGTGGATAACGGTTGGACCCTCCCATATGTGATACATTTAAATGCTCTCTGAGCCTGTTGTATTCTTCTGTTTTTATTTTAAGAAAAAGGCATCTCCAGCCAAAAGCAGATTCTATGCCCTAGCAGAGATTGCATGGGATGTACTGGGCAGAATAAAATAAAAAAGAACCGAAAGTTCCATTAAAATCTATCTTTTCACGTCCAGCACCCCCCACCCCCCACCGCCCCATCTCTGAATTCTTCAAGTCAAAGTGTTATAGAGAAAAACCATAGTAGCCTAAAAATTAAGAGGATCAATTCAAAGTTTATTCAAGAGACTACACCCCAAGAAAAGCAACTTCCCCAGTTACACTGGCCTGCTTCTTCTACTGAAAGACTCTCTTGACCAACACACATTTGTGAGCCTAAAGGACTGGGAGGGCATGTCTATCTCTGCATTTCCTTCTTTCCATCCCTTCTGTCGGGGATAGCTGTGGGAATTATTCACACTCATGTCTGCCTTCCTCTGATGCTCTTCAGGCTTCTCCACTAAGAATTACAGTGTTTTGGGGCCAATAGGTTTTTGTACAAACAGATATTCTGATGTCCATACACGCATTCATCCCTTCTTTCAACAAACTTCTACTACGGCGGTAAAGCGATACAATACTAAATATTGGGGTCAGACCTATGAGATCGTGATCATTTATTAGCAATGCAAGCAGAGGCATATTACCTCACCAAGTG
Organism: Nasua narica; assembly: GCA_028533885.1. NCBI lineage: Eukaryota > Metazoa > Chordata > Mammalia > Carnivora > Procyonidae > Nasua > Nasua narica. The sequence goes on from CM052813.1 coordinate 13,271,508, forward strand.
AATACCAGAAGCTTGACCTAAACAGAACATGTTTAAGGACTAAGCGATACTATGTACAGAAAGTGGCTAGTACAGTGAGTGCCTTTACCACTGCACATGCTCCTCAAATAGTAACTTTAAAAAGAAGAAGAAGACTTCCAGAGAGAAAATGAATAAGCTTTAGTCAAAGAAATTATTCGGTTTCTATTTTTGCCATTAGCCATGTGAATTCGGTCACTCTATCTCAGGTTTTTTATTTATTTTTTATTTATTTTTTAAGATTTTATTTATTTATTTGACAGAGAGAGAGACACTGAGAGAAGGAGGAGCCAGATGTGGGGCTCGATCCCAGCACCCCAGGACCACAACCTGAGCTGAAGGCAGATGCTTAATGACTGAGCTGCCCAGGCACCCCTCAGGTTTATTTTTAAAATGGTGTTAACCATACTATCGACCTCAAAAATTATTGTGATATTTAAGTGAAATAAAGACAGATAAATCTCCTAGCGCAAAGTAGATAAATTTTAGATGACTGTTACTTAGTACAGATTATGATGGTGACAGACTAAGTGAATAGAGAGTAAGTCGTGGGGCCCCGAACAGAGGATATGACAGCCAAGAGCTGGGACAGCACCTCACTGTATGGGGAGGAATGTGAAAATGTCCACAGTGAATTAGAGACTTGAGTTTAACAGAGTAACATTTAAGTCGTCAAGCCCACAGGGAAAGCAGGACTCCCAGAAGAGATCTCCAAACTTTGGAGAAGACAGAGATTGTAAGATTTGGTTTGACTTAATAAATGATTACTTTGGGTGTGACCCAGCCACTATGTTAGATGCTGTGAATATAAAGATGGAAGGAACGAATTTTCCTGAACTGTGTCAGAGTGTTCCATTTGAGGTATGTATCCTAGAACACTGATTAGAGAGATTAATTCTTAAGAAATGGGAGGTGAATAAACACAGCAAAGAGCACGGCACTTGGGGAATCCCAAAGAAACAGGCATTTACAAATTGAACAAGGAAAGAAGGGATGTTGTAAGTAGAAAGAGAGAAAAAATTATGAAAACAGAATAATGGGGGATTTCATGGTATATTCAAGGAATCGTTAAGAACGCATACCCTACAAAGATTTTGGATTCTATTCTCCCATGTAACACAGTCTTTATGCACAGAAATGCCATGATTAGAGTTGTATTTTCTTTCTTTCTTTTCTTTCTTTCTTGAGAGAGAACAGGGGGAAGGGACAGAGGGAGAGGCAGAGAGTCTTTACTAGGCTCCACACCCAGCTTAGAGCCCAAGTGGGGCTCGATCTCAATGACCCTGAGATCATGACCTGAGCCCAAATTAAGAGAGAGATGCTTAAGCGACTAAGTCATCCACGCACCCCTAGAACTGTATTTTCAAAAAGATGATTTTGGAGGCACCTGGTGGCTCAGTTGGTTAAGCAGTTGCCTTCGGCTCAGGTCATCATTTCAGGGGCCTGGGATTGAGCCCTGTGTCAGGCTGCCGGCTCAGCAAAAACCTGCTTCTCCCCCTCTCTCTCCCTGCTGCTCTCCCTGCTTGTGCTCTGTCAAATAAATAAATAAAATCTTAAAAAAAAAAAAAAGGTGATTCTGAGGGTAGTAAATCAGAAAGGGAGGTTTGGGAGAAAAGGAACCCAGAGAAGATGTTATTTGTTTGTTTGTTTGTTTCTATTGTTTTTAAGATTTTATTTATTTACCTACTTACTTACTTACTTGAGAGCGAGAGCATGAGAGAGTACAAGCATGGGGGAAAGCAGGGGATGAGGGAGGGGGGAAGAAGCGCAAGCAGACTCCATGAGCCTGAAGAGAGCCTAAACAGAGCCTGAAGTGGGGCTTGATCTCACAACCCTCAGATCCTGACCTGAGCTAAAACCAAGAGTCCAGTGCTTACTGACTAAGCCCCCCGGGTGCCCCAAACATGTCATTGGTTTTTTAAATAAATGTTTATTAACTACCTGCTAAATATGCCAAATGGGTGCTGTGGATTCAACAATAAACAGCAGCGTCCAGGCCTTGCTCGTTTTTTGCAATGACAAGAGAAGGATTAAGAATGATGGTGAATTGTTTGTTTTGTCTTGTTTTTAACTTGGGCATGATGCTGTAGAAATGTGCTTTCTAAACTTTTCAAATGAAATACCCATAATGACTAAGAAAACTTGATGTATAACCTCAAAGGGATCCCTAGGAGGGATAAATTGAATAATAAATAAATTGCTTGACCCATAGTAGGTGTTTGTTACTGCCTTCAGTGACCTTGTTAGAGTCATAAAACGTAGATACATGGAACCTTGAACCACTTTTTTTCCTTTCTATTCTTATTCAAGTAAGAGACGATCTCTGTCTTTAATTCTTTCATAATACACTCATATACGCTCTTAGTTTTGGCTCTTGGACCTTCTCTGTTTTGGTATAGGTTTGGTTTTTCCTTTTTTCTTTTTTTTTTTTTCTGACTGCCTCACTTCACTATCAGTTTGACACCTTTAACTACTATCATCACCATTGCCATTGGTAACTGCTGTCGCCAATGCAACTAAGACTTACCATTTTAATTACACAACGATCTGCCTGCCGTCTTTGCGGTCAGAGTCCCTTAGGTAAGGTGTGATATTTATGTTCAGAGGAAGCAAGGGGTCCATGTAAATGAATCATATTTATGGACAATTCTATCACTTCACTATTTGCATTAACACATTGGTATTATTCCAAAGTTTTTAAACGGTACAAAGGATTATACAGCAAAAAATCCCTGTCTACTCCTGTTACCCAACACCCATCCTTCCGGGTTGGGGGGTAAAGGAGGGAGGTGTTCACGGTTCCTCTACTGTCCTTTCAGAATACTTTATGCATGTAGGAGCAACACAATAGAGAGTGTTTTACTTTTATAAACTATATATAGGCTTGTTTACAGTTTGCTCATCACCTTGCTTTTTTCACATAATAATGTATCTTGAAGAGAAGAGTGCCTTCACTTTTTTTTTTTACAGCTGCATAATGTTCTCTTTTATGTGTGTTCTCTTTTAATATAACAGTTAAGTTATATTTAGGTACTGCAGTTGGAAAAAAAATAATGAAAGTTTTATCAATAATCCCTTTTGGGTCCTAAACCAAAAGCAGTTATTTGAGATGACAGCTCAAAAATAGAAAAGCTCTACCTTCTCCTCAACACTATCAACCGGACAAGCAGTTCTGCCAGTTTGTGTAGTTAGATCTTGGAGTCTATCAGGCTCTCGTTAAACTCCAACATACTCAAAAAACTGAGTGTGAAAATACCAACACAGGTTTTTTATGAAAAGGTATTTTCATAAAAAGGCCTATGCCTTTATGAAAAGGTGTTTTCCTCCAGAAATGATCACCTACATCTGTTTATCTTTACAACATTAAGCACGAATGGTTGAAAATAGAAAGTTATGGAATTTAATTCATATCTGGCTTTTTTTCAATCAAAGTTTTCAGGAATATTTCCTCAGTACACAACGTATTCCACCAATGTGTGTACCTAAGGTTTGTGCATCTGTATTTCTGCTGAAAATGTGAGCTACAATGATTACTAGAACTAAAATTAGTCTGTATCACACACATGTAAGAAAACTTAAATAGTTTCACAAACATTATTTAACATACACACTTTTTTTTCTATTCTTCAGCATTGTTTTTCACTGTTTTTCAAGCTAGATATATTAAAGCTTACAAAAATCTCCAAACCTACAAACTCCAAAAAGTTTTTACACTGCTAAATATAATACCCATTTTATAGCTCCTAATTTTCTGGGTCTCACAACAGGATAGTATTTTCATTAACTCCTTGCCTCCAGCTTATCTTCAACCATAATTCTGTTTTACTTAACTATATTTAAAAGAGTCCCTTTAGCACTAGGGAAAACTTCACACAAACCAAGTAATTTTCAGTATGGCTTACATTTAAAAAAAGAAGAAAAAGCTTCACATGGCTTTTAATGTTAATATGAAATGACTTTAAATCCAAAATTATTTGAACAAATAAAAATTCATTTCCTTTCTGTCAATATTCACAAGCAGATGTTTGTTGTATCTATGCCAACTTGATTAAATGTGGGTTGGGTCAACTAATTCATTTAGTTGAGCCATTATACAAGTGCTCATCAGTAAACCATGTTTAACATAATCTTCCTAGGTAATTCGGGGAAAATGTTAATTTCCCTTAATTTCCTCAAACCTTAATCATCAATATCCCTTACTACCACTCCCACTCAGCAACCAAATTTACGTGTACACGCATAAACACACACACACACACACACACACACACAATCCACTGTGCCTCAGTTAGGTTTTACTGAAGAGTTGTGAGTAGAGAAGAGGAGCAAATACAAGGCACTTTCAGATAAGTTATATGTGAAGACAAAATCTATAAATCTAATAGCCCTTTTCCTTGTCTTGTATACATTCTGTTCCAGTACATGCATGGGAAAAAGTGATATGGGAAAGCAATTCTAGATTATTTAAATAGTAGATTAAAAAACATGGAGGGACACCAAAATCAAACAAACCAAAGCAGTAAAAAGGTTGCTATGTTCTGCATTTATATAGGGAGAATTTCAAGGACTTTACTTATCAGGGAAAAAAACAAAACAAAACAAATTGGGTTCTGAGATTGTTTCACTCATTTTCCAAATATAGAAATTAACTCCAGCAAGTCTGAACAGATAGTCCGGTGGACAGAACGCAGACTAGACCCAGGAGTTCAAGAAGGGATTGAAACCTGTGTGTTAGCATTCAGATGTCATCTGAATCTATTCACCATTCTGATCCCTCTTTGTGTTTTGTTTTGTTTTGTTTTGTTTTGTTTTTAAGAGTTGGAACAAAACAAAGGTTTTTCAAACTGGTACAAGAGCTCTACTGAGCAGCTAGGTTTGAGATTTCCCACCTTCACAGCCATGACTACCTCAAAGTCTTTTTAAATCTCTTTAACATATTTACTTTTAATCGAGATTTCACCTGAAAAAAAAATCTAGTCCGATTAGTGAAAATCGCTAGACTAGAAAGAGCCTCTTGCACTTAAGGATTGAAGAGTCTTGTGGTTCTCTAATAAGGCAATCTCCATAGTTACCTATAGAGTGACATTTTGATTTGCAACTTGGAAAAATTTAAGAGGGAACTACTGAGTGCAGCTGAGGCCAAGGAACTTGGGAACATCAGCCACACTTTTGACACTACCTGTATTCTCCTCTTTGGTATCCTAATGGATCTGTAAAGGGTGAGTCTTTATAAAATGCAGACCAAATCCCCCTTTAAAATCTTCAGAGAGCTGCTGATTGTTCTTGGGTAAAACTGATACTCCATGGCCCAGATAAAGGACATTCTATGGCCTGGGTCTTGGGCCCTGCCTCTAGCCTTACTATCCATCACCCCCTATGAAGGCTGCACTCGCTGAGTTCCTCAAGCTACTGCACTTACAGTTCTTAGAATTCGCTATGCTTTGTACTCATTGTCAAACCTTTGCACATGTTCATACGTACTCATGCTTCTTCCTAAACCCCCCAAAAAGGAGTCCTCCCCCCCCCCTTTTTTTTTAAATCAGTGAAGTTTTTACCTTGACTGAGCTAAGGGATTTTATTACTTTCAGGAATCATCCTCCCCTCTCTCCTCCCCTCTCACTCCAGGCTGGATCAGGTATCTCTCAAAGTGGTGCTCATAAAACTTAAATTTAACTCTGGCACTGTGCTTATGCTTCTCAGTTGTGATTTTGTTTAAATTGTCTTTCCCCACCACTAGGCTAGCAGCTCTTCAAGGAAAGAGACCAAATCTTTTATCTATTTCAGGGCCTCCTAGAGAACATAGTAGGTGATCATGAAATGTTCCCATTACAAATGAATGAAGAGACAGTTAAAGATACATATTCTGAATATACTAAGACCAACTGGCCAAAGATTAAATGCTTGTGAAGCTTTTATACTCACACTGCACTAACTGCAGCAATTTTCAGCTGGGACATAACCATGTACCTGTCAATTCTAAGATGCAGATTTTTTTAAACATGTTAATATTTCGGGGCACCTGTGTGGCTCAGTGGGTTAAAGCCTCTGCCTTTGACTCAGGTCATGATCCCAGAGTCCTGGGATTGAGCCCCGCATCAGGCCCTCTGCTCAGCAGGGAGCCTGCTTCCCTCTCTCACTCTCTGCCTGGCTCTCTGCCTACTTATGATCTCTCTCTGTCAAATAAATAAATAAAATCTTTAAAAAAATAAAATAAAATAAACATGTTAGTATTTCTAACGTCTCTTGGTAGTGTTGATTGCCCTTGCCTGTCCTTCAGTAAAAATAAAAGCGGCTATGCCAAAACTTGCAGATAGAGTGTTAGTGGCTCAAAAAATCTGAGACAACTGTAAAACATTACTTTATCCCCTAGAAACCAGAGAGTTTCAGGGAAGGGTTGGGGATGTGTGAATTGGAGGGGTCTGTCATTATTGCTGAAGGCTGATCGAAAGGAGCCCAGCTCCAGATAACCACAAAACTGGAGTCCTACCTTGATGACACTTAGTTCTCCGTAAAATATTTCAAGAAGCATCCTTCGTGAAATAGAAAACCACAGGCCCACAACAGTGTCACTTCGGCCAAGTTATCAAATCAGGACTTCCTGCCTTATTTAATTGCAATTTTAACCTCCCCCAGAAATTTAAGTCTTAACTGGTCAGTCAGGAATTTTCTGATCAGCACCAATGAGGTAATCTGTCAAAAGGCCCTTCCCATCCCTCAAAAGGAGATGAGGTAATCCACCTAATAAGACCTCTTGCCCTTCCACTCAGGGGAAGGTGATTTGTCTGGAACCACCCTTTACTTTCTTTTGCCAACAACTTTCTTACCTCACCCTCCTATCTACAAAAACCTTCCACTTTGTACAACTCCTCAGAGCTCCCCTCTGAGGGAATGGGATAGGATGCTGCCTGATTCACGAATCATTTAATAAAACCAATTAGATCGTCAAATTTACTCAGCAGAATTTTGTTTTTTTTCGCACCTTGATGGGATAGAAGACTACCCTGCATGGGGAAAAGTGGACAGCAGTATTCTCAGTTGAAAAGAGACTTTAAAGGTAAGTTAAATACCTTATAACCAAATTATTTTGCTTACATTTTTTATATACGCTGAAAATACTTATATCTAATTGATTTTAAAATGGTTCTTTCAGTAAGTATAAAGTAAAAAATTCTAAGTTACAAGAAAATGCTATATAAAATTTAATTAGCTGAGTTTTTTTTTCTTTGTTAGTGATATATAAAATAATTGTGGGATTTCCATTCAATGGTATTTTAGATTTAATTGTATGGAGTCAATAATGGGACCAAGGAATGGGTCAAAATCTAAAATTTGGGCACTTTTGCTATTTTAGTGATTTAGTCCACAGCTTAGGGTTATTTAAAGTTCTCTTATACTTTGTTAAATTACTTCCCAGTTCCTTACATTTAAACTAAATTATCAGTGAGATTGGATGGCTCATGTGTTCGTTGTTTTTTTTTCCCCACTCAAAAGAGATTATGGAGATGACATGCTGTATTTTTACTAAAATTTGAAGTTGTAACATAGAAATAAATATGCCAAAGTGGAGAGTTTGCTCAGCACTAGTACGAAACACAACATATGCGTTTTAGTTATTCATATTTCAGATCAATATACCTATCCATATATCTAATTCATTTTACTTATCCAAATCTTTCTTTTCCTCACCACCAATTGACAAAAATCTTTTTTTTTTTTGGTAGCTTTTTTTTTTTTTTAAAGATTTTATTTGTTCATTTAACAGAGAGAGAACACAAGCAGGCAGAGAGGCAGGCAGAGGCAGAGAGAGGAGAGGCTCCCTGCGGAGCAAGGAGCCCGATGCGGGACTCGATCCCAAGACGCCGGGATCATGACCCGAGCCAAAGGCAGTTAGTTGCCTAACCAACTGAGCCACCCAGGCGTCCCTTTTGGTAGCTTTTTAATGCCTTGGTTGTTTGTCTTTCAGCACCAGGATAACTCACCGGCAGCAAATGGCTGGTATGGAAATGGTGGTGCGTTTCTCCTAAGCACATGCTGCATGTGGAACGGCACTCGTACTGGGGGAGGAGATATATTTAATGGATGATTCATACCATTTTTTTTTTTTTAAAAAAGGAAGTAGCTTTCTTTCGAGTATAAAAGAGTTGGAAGGAAATTTTAAAGAAAAACAACATAAATACATGTAAAACTCACTTGGCAAATAGATTTTTAACATGCATATCACTGCTGTCTCTGTCTTTTCATCTTTAGACCTACGTGATTAATAATTCAAAGTTTGCGTTAGGATTAATTTTGCTGGAAAGGTTTCTAAATAAACATACAGTAAACAAAGATATTTGAGTCTCCCAGTAGTGCACTTTATTATCAGAATATGTGGCAAATAAAACAATTGCTAGAATAGCTAGAAAGCATAATCAAGGTTGCAGAAAGTCTTAGGGATTGTGTGTGATGTGTGTGTGTGCATGCGCACGTGTGCGGGGCTTTAAAGAAGGAAGACAACCCATATTCAATGGGAACCTAATTATCTAGAGCTGGTTCCTGGGGGTCACCCGTGGACCAATTTTGCAGTCAGGCAATGCTTTTCTTTCATGAAGACACAGCTCCGATTCGGCACCGATGCCACCTTTCTGCTTGTACCCACTCACTTACCCAAACATCTTATTTAAATTTCAGATGGTGAAAAGACTTGATTAAGAGCTTAAGGCCTGTCTTTCCATCCTTTTTATTGCATTTCACAGCCATTGTTTTTCTTGCTAAAATTTTGATATTTGTTATGTTTGGGACACACACAGTTTTTATTCTTAGGAAACATTATTTTGATTATTATAGGAAAGAAACAAATGTCTCCCAATGTTTCTTTCTGAAAAATGCACACACGTGTGTGTGTGTGTGTGTGTGTGTGTGTGTGTGTATACATGAATCATGAAATGTCTCAAATTCATATCATGGATTTTTTTGAATGATAAATGAAATAGCAGATCAAAAATGCATAAAGCCTATCATTTGATTTCTATCCCTGCAAAAGCAGTCCTCTAAGAGTAAACCTCTTTAAGATGTAAAATCTGAGTTAACATTTATTTACCATTTCCTATGTATCAGACACTATTCTAAATCCTTAATATATTAAGTTATTTAGTGTTGCCAGTGTATCTATTTTATATTCAAGGAAACCGAGATGCTGGGAAGCAAACAGTTAAAAAGTAGAAATTCTGGGATTTGAACACAGTCTGAGCAGAGCTCTTATTCTTAATTTACCATACTACACATTTTAGCTACTCCAGACCAGTCTCTACTGGATTTCAACTTGTTGTTTGGCTTTCATTGAATTATTCCACATATCCTTTTCTAGGTTTTCATACCTATAAGTATAAAAGTTAAACTAGATACTTCCTAGGACCTTTCCACCTTCCAGCTTTAAAGCCATGTGCCTGAAAAGCTGAGCAGCAGAACCTGCAAAAATTTGACTACTCAGTTCAGGAAGGGAAACACATGCCTGAAGAAAGATCCCATTGTCCCATCACAGGGTTTTCAGATAGGAATTAACCAGTGAAATAATTATATGTATTTATATTATATATATTATTATAAATTTACTTTATAATTATATTGACTATCTTCTCAGGTCCCAGCCAGTAACAGATAAAGAAGAATATTACAGACTTCAAACCCCTAACAATGATTATTCCAATATGTGCCAGAGAGTTAAAACACATTATTAGAAGTTCTATTCTAGGTAAAAGAACTGAGCACAAGGGGTTACCACAGGTGGTCACTCAATTTTGGGAGGGAGTGGCCAATGCATTTCATTTATTTTCCTTGTTCTGACTTGAGAGGTCATATTTGGACTGTGTGACCATACTTTCAATCTCCATTTTTGATGTCTAAACTGTGGTGTAGCATAATTTACCAAATATAGGATCTTAAAATGCTACCAAAGTAGCATAATTTACCAAATATGGGATCTAAAAATCCTATTGTATTTAGTACTTCTGGTACTAATATAAATTTTCTAAGGTACGTAATATTAGGATTTGAAGTGACAGATTAATGATATCTCTTCTCTAGCCTTCAATTTATACCAACTGAGAAACTGAATACAGCTCAAGGAGACAGAGAAAAAAATATCAGCATTGACATTAGTGGAGATTTTAGATAATACAGCTTATATGGACGGAACTGAGGAGCTGTGGAGGTTACTTTCAGAGATGTTGAAGAAGTCAAGCATCAGATGAGAATATAGCTGAGACAACTTTCACATTTCTTTCAACCATATGATAAGTGATTCTAAGACCAATATGTTCATATGCATGAATAAATTAATATGCTTTTTGGCACTTGGTAACAAGGTAATAAAATAGTACATAAACAATCAACAAACTTGTCTACGATTTTTTTCAGAATATATGTAACCCCCACCATCAAATACCTTTCACTTAAGTTGTAGAGAGTACGATATTAAGCAAGTAATGAAAAATACTAACCTCAACCAAATGCACTGACTTGAGGGACAAGAGGGTATTTGTAAAGATAGCAATGATGGCCAGTTGCAGTAAAGGGAGATGCCTCCTATTGGATAAGAGTTTCAATCTAAAGCATAAAGGAGGTCTGAGAGGGAAAAAGAGTAAGGAAACAAAGGTGAAGATGTATACAGTCCGTGCCCCATATGTAACTTGCTGAATGAGTCAAGTGACACTTGTAAAAGAGAGGGAATGATTTAGGCTGGGATAGAGGACCCACGATGAGCACAATGAGGAGTGGCCTGGACCATAGGTGAAAACTGACTTATAGTTGTCTGAATTGCAGGAAGAGAAAAAACCCTCATGCTCCTGAATGGATCTTATCTAAAGAAGCTATTTTAAGAATATTGTTCTAGAGGAGAAAATCTAGAGATGGATAAGCAAGAAAAAGGCTGTCACAGGAGTGCAGGGATGAAGTAACGAACACTTAGACTTGAGGGGCAGTGCTGGAGGTAGAAAGGAGGGTGTGTCTGAGAGACACTTAGGAGGACAAGACGGCCTGGTTGCATATGCTTGTAGACTGAGCATTAACTAGAAAGTCCACATTATGACCTGAATCCAAAGTTCTGGGGGGCGGGGGGGAACAGATGATTTATGAGTTTACAAGAAAACTAGAGATGCAGTTCTGGATATTTTTCTAAGCTGTGAAACATAAAATCTTGTTTCAGCTGAGACAAAGAGTTTTCTGACCCGGAACAGAACTTGTTTATTTTCTGATTCCTTTTTATTTCCAACAGTTTCAATAGTACAACAGCAATTATAACCCAACATCGAAAGATAGCCCAGCAGGGTGCTCAAATCCATACTGAAAAGAATCAGATGTTCTAGAATTAACAGAAGATCCCAACTGGCTTTTCAAGATATATAGAAGACTGAGGTACATGTTCTATGTAAAATGGGGTGTACAATTATTCAAGGGATGGTTGGACTCACTGGAGTTAAAAGTGTGAGAAGCAGGGGCACCTGGGTGGCTCAGTGGGTTATGCATCCAACTCTTGATTTCAGCTGAGATCATAATCTTAGGGTCCTGAGATCGAGCCTTGTGTTGAGCTCCGTGCTCAGCAGCAAGTCTGCTTCATATTCTCTCTCTCCCTATCCTCTACCCTTCCCCAACCGGCTCTCTCAAATAAATAAACAAACCTTTAAAAAAAAAAAAAACTTTGAGAAGCAATAAGCTTTTTGTTTTAACTTAAATTAAGCAGGTATAAATAGTACCTGATCATGTATAATTTTTTGAAAGTATCTCCTCATCACGTGGTTATATTTATGCTACCAACGTATGTTATTACCATAGGTACCTGACCCAAAATGTTTGTATTGAATCTGATTTTTTTAAAGTCTGCCAAAAATATAAGTTAGTCCCTCCTTTGCTATTTGCAATGGAAAGGTTCTATCTTGCTTTAAGTAATCTTCACAAGTATGATACAATCATCATAATTCTTCTCAGAGACAAAGGGAAATGCTCTTGCACAGCTATCAGCTTTAAAAGAAAGAATGCCATCTTTCAACTCTGTGCAACTTTGTAACAATATGCTTATGTTATGTAGGGCTCTGATTATAGGTTTTATTCATTCATTCATTCACAATTACCTGAGTAAAGTTTAAGTGCTTCTTGTTCAAATGTAATCTTTTTCAAACGTGATCTAAGGTTTAACACGTGAGCCGAGTGTGCCAAGGATTTTCATCTTTTTATTCTTATTAACAAAGTTTAAAACTGGAGGAAAGGATTTTCGGTGCATATTTCCCTCCATTGTTACATCTGCAAACTGATTAAATCATGCTGATGAGACAGCAGCTCCTGTAAAACCAGCACTGGGCATTTTGCAATAAACGGAAACAAAAGTCTATCAATTTGGTACTTGTCAATTTGCGTTCTTGTAAACAACAACGACGACAAGGGGTAGGAAGAGCAAAGGTGAAAAATCTGCAATTTCAAACTTGTCTTAGTCGGGGTGTTCTTCTGCAGCTCATTGGTAAGGTCAGCTGACGCAGGATTTCAAGGCAATTAGAGTAATTCAAACCGCAGAACATCCCCATGGGCTAGTTTGAAGGTACCTTCCAAAGATGCTCTTTTCTTCCCCCCCTAACCCTGGTTGCTGCCACATCTAGCAGCTGCTTTCTTTTTGACAATTCGTCACTCCTGAAAAATGTTTGCAAGCAGTTTGGATAATTTCCAATTCATTCTTGCAGGAAATGAGGATTTGCTTCCTCACTTGGGATACCTGCTGCTAGGTTTATTCACTAATAAGCATGATAAATGTTTTAGCCTTTGATCAGTGCTAATTTAACAAGTAAGCTCCCCAGAAAAAAGTCTTTGAGGCTCAGAGGCTCAAGACGGCACATGAGTTGGAAATATGATTGATTGTGTTGCTGTGAGAAATTTCCATAAAAAACTTTTATCACACTGCTATGTTCTGAACAATTAAATCAAAAATGAAAGATAGTTACCTTCCAAAGAAGGACAGAGGCAGCCCAGCAAACTTCACAAGACACTTTTTTTTTTTTTTTAAACCAGCTGAGGCTAATTTTCCAGAGGAATATCAGTATTCTTTTCAAACAAATTCCACCCACATTATCTATTTCTTTATCCTTGACCAAGCCATCCCCTTCACCCATGATTCTATTCTCTCCCTCCTTGCCAGACCTGTAATTAATACTTTCAATAAGTTATAACATGACATATATTGTGAAAACTGAACAAATCAAACAGAGGAGAAATAGATATCTGGGAGTTGTGTGTTTAGAAGCCACTGCTGTCAAAAGGACTCAGACAAAAACTAAATAATGCAAGTTGCCATTTATTAATTGGAGAGCAGTCTACACATCCAATTCACCCATGTGGACACTAAAAGTGAATAAACACAGAGAACGTCAAGTTCTCTTGGTTCCATACCAAATTTCTGAATTCTCTCCAGCATGAGACCATTCAAGTTTATTTGTTTGTTTCTACCATACAGAGAAGTTATGTTTTCAGTTTACCATAAGAAGTAATCTGAACTGCTACCTTTTTTTTAAAGATTTTATTTAGTTATTTGACAGAGAGAGAGAGGGAGAGAGAGATCACAAGTAGGCAGAGGCAGGCAGAGAGAGAAGGGGAAGCAGGCTCCCTGCTGAGCAGAGAGCCTGAGGTGGGGCTCGATCCCAGGACCCTGGTATCATGACCTGAGCTGAAGGCAGAGGCTTTAACCCACTGAGCCACCCAGGTGCCCCTGAACTCCTACCTTAAATCAGTTCTTGAGTACATCAAAGGTTGTATTTCCAAATGACATTCAAAATATGTAACTTTTATAAAATAAAAGATACACATAAAATAAAAGATCCCCTTGCCAACAGAAGGCTCTCATGGAGGAAACAGGCACACGGATATAGGTGGAGGTAGAATCTAGTCATCAGTGATAAACATGTTCTGCTAGTCAAGGTTTACACTATAAGACAACAAAGTTAAGAAGTAATTCCATTTTAAAAGAAGGATTGGAAAGGGAAAGATAAGAAAGGAAACTGCCACCATGATCCAATGATATAAGAATATCTAAAAACATTAAGACAATACAGGTACTATTTACTGTATATAGGCATACACAGTAGTAAAAGTTTAAAAACAAAGAACAGTGGTTACCTTATGTAATAAAGGAGGGAAGGAGGTGCACTGTATCAAAAAGGTTATATCTTGTATCTGTGTTGTTTTATTTTCAGAAAAACAATCAACATTTAACACTTTTTAAAATCTTGATGGTAGCTATCCAAGTGTTCATTAATTTTTTCTGAACTCTTCTGTAGACTTGAAATATTTAATAATAAAATACATAAAATATTAAATGTATTATAGTTTATATAGCAATTATTCTAATTTGAAAGAAGAAAATGCTGAAGATTGTTAGATTGGGGAAATGCTCTGAATTTATTTTATTTCCTTGACTGATCTGACAATAATTAACATTTTTTCCTATGGGAAAGATGGAAAAACATGGTGTTGAGTTTATAAAAAATCAAAACATCTGCCTTTTTTGATAATCAGTTTTCCCTAAAATTTTGTGTTTTTATTTCTATATTTAACCTGTCAAAGGGATAAAGAAGAATTTTCCAAGCTCATATTGGAGCTGTGATATTATATTTTGACATTATGTAATAAAAAATGTTAAAAAAAAAAACCTAGACATATATACTGCAGATTAGAAAATTTAGCTTTAGGGGTTATCAGGTCCTTAAATGCTATTAGGAAATATGTGAACCTTCAGTATGTGGAAGGTGAGTAGAATAACGATAAGTATATCCTAAGTATAAAATTAACATCAATTGGTCAAAGTTACTATGAGATATATTTTGGTTCTGGAGTAAAACTCTAAGACTATTCTAGTAATTAAATAAATAATAAGATATTTGCCTTATGAAGTAGTGAGTTGTTAAAATGTATTAACAGTATAGCACTTTACATTCTAAGGGCTTATGAGTCAATGATAATATTCATTTATTTATAAATGGATACACTATGTAGTGTTTGTAATTTTATCATAAATTTGCAATTAAATAATTTGTTTTATAAGATGATGTGCTACAGCAAAGGAATCAACAAAATTAAAAGAAAACCTAAAAAATGGAAGAAGATATTTGCAATTGACAAACCTGATAAAGGGGTTAGTATCGAAAATTTATAAAGAACTTCATCAAACTTAATTCCACCCACTTAATTTCCACCAAATTCCACCAAACTTAATTTCTACTCAAAAAATAAATAATCCAGTTAAGAAATGGACAGAATAAAAATGAACATTTTTCCAAAGAAGATATATAGATGATTAACAGACACATGAAAAGATTCTCAACATCACTAATTATCAGAGAAATAGAAATTGAAACCAAAATGAGATCATCACACCTCTCAGAATGCCTAAAATTAACAACACAGTGAACAATGGATGTTGAGGATGCGGAGAAAGGGAAGCCCTCTTGCACTGTTGGTGGGAAAGCAAACTGGTGCAGCCGCTCTGGAAAACAGTATGGAGAGTCTTTGAAGTTAAAAATAGAATTACCCTACCACCCAGCAATTACAATACTCGGTATTTATCCAAAGGATATGAAAATAGTGATTTGAAGGGGCACATGCACCCCTATATTTATAGCAGCATTATCTACGATAGCCAAACTACGGAAAGAGCCCAACTATCCATCGACTGATGAATGGATAAAGATGTGGCATGTATATGTATATGTGTATATGTATGTGTATGTATATGTCTAACACTCACACAATGGAATATTACTAAGCCATCAAAAGAATGATATCTTGGGCGCCTGGGTGGCTCAGTTGGTTAAGTGACTGCTTTCAGCTCAGGTCATGATCCTGGAGTCCCAGGATCGAGTCCCACATCGGGCTCCCTGCTACATGGGGAGTCCGCTTCTCCCTCTGATCTCTCTCTCTCATTCTCTCTCTCTCTCAAATAAATAAATCTTTAAAAAAAATGATATCTTGCCATTTGCAATGACGTGGATGAAGCTAGAGTACATTATGCTAAGTCAGAGAAAGTCAAACATCATATGATTTCACTCTCCTGTAGAATTTAAGAAACAAAGCAGATGAACGTAGGCAAAGGGGGGAAAAAGAGGGAGAGACTGAGGTTAGCAAACCATAAGACGCTCTTAACTATAGAGAAAAAACAGAGTTGATGGAGGGAGTGGAGTGGGGGATGGGCTAAACAGGCGATGTACAGTATTCAGGAGGGAGATGAACCATAAGAGACTGTGGACTCTGAGAATCAGAGTTTTGGAAGGGAGGGGTGTGGGGGGATGGGTGAGCTTGGTGGTGAGTACTAAAGAGCGCACATATTGCATGGAGCACTGGGTCTGGTGCATAAACAACGAATTTTGGAACACAGGAAAAAAAAGAATACAGATGTTGTCTTGTAATTCTCTTGTAATTACCACAGTATATATATTTTTAAATTCTGTAAATTTAAAATTGGCAGGACACTTAGCTAATTTATTTTTATTCAATTTTCCAATATTTTTATTCTAATTTTTTCAATCCACCCAATATGTCCTTTACAGATTTTTTTTGCATGTTTTGGGGGTTTTTTGTTTTTCTTTTACATAACTTTAATATGAGCTATTACATTCAGTTGTGATATCTCTGATCCTTATGAATTTGCTATTATTGCCTCTTAATATTTAAATATCTCCTGAATGGCATAGCTTTAAAAAGATTGTTAAAATCTTTGCTATTAATAAAACAAAGGAAAACACACACAAATTAAGCACACACACACACACACACACACAAACACAAATACCTCTTATGTAGTATATATATATCCTTTCATCTTTTTTTTTCATCTTTCCCCCACCAAACCTCTTTTTTATTTTATTTTTTTTTCAAACCTCTTAAAAGTATATTCTATACTCTTTTAGGTCAGCTTTCTATCGTCTCTCTTCTATCTTCACTACTCAATGTGAAAACATTTTGAAGACTGCCAGTGACTTCAGAAATCCAATGAGCTTCTTGTGCTCTAACTCCTCCTGACCCTATCTTCAGCACTACGTTTTTTCTTTTTTACTATCTCACTGATACTAGAATTGGTCTTACTCCGTCCTATTGACCTGGGTTCACCTATTTTCCTCTCTACCTTTCTAATCAGATTTTATCCATTTCATTTGTTGTCTTGTCTTCTTACAGTCTCTTAAAAATAAAAGCTTTTAAGCCTCTCTTCAGCACTCTGAAAAATCCAGGACTCAACAATTAGCATTATGTAGGCAAAATCTACACAGATACCACAAATCTTATCCATGCTGAAATTCAGCATTCAACTTTCAATTTGTTCTCCCATCAGCACATCCAATTCATTATACAAACGTTACTCATAGTCTGTTCTCTCTTGTTCTTCATCCCTGCTCTGCTTCTTTGAACTGCAACACTTAGTTTTAAGGATATCTGGGACTTTCCCATCTCTCTTGTCTCCCGAAAACACATGTGTCCCCCACTTCTAGCCATTCTGTTTTGTGTCCCTCTCTCACATTCATTCTCCCCACTTGAACCACTATTGCTCAAGTCCAAGTCCTTTTTACCTTTGAACTTCTTTAACTGATTTCCATAAACCCACTTGTCTCTTCATTCTTTCAAATCATTCTCTCTTCATCCATTCTTTCTTCAATCTTAATAATTATAATATTAGAAAATTTCTCTATTCTAAGATTATTTTAAGTAAAATTCTGAAATTCTCCCAGTCATGTTAATTTCCTGTTGGAAAAAAAAATATCACATCTCTTCTCTGCATAGAGAATAAAGTACAAAGTCTTTGACCTGGTCACTAAGTCTTTAGATGATACTGACCCAAAATACTTTGCCAAACATTTTTTTAAACTATTTTCTAAAGTTTCCCATGCTGTTTTCACTCCCTTTGTCTCACTTCTATCTTCTTATTCTTTCTCTACATTATATGTATATATGATATATTCATATGTATATGTATTCATATGTATATATCATATATACATATATATGTATATATGACTATGTATATATGTACATGTATCTTGTGTGTGTGTATACACATATAATCTTGTGTATGTATATATATTTATATAATCTTGTAGACTATAGCATTTTTGTAGAAATGTCCTCGGTCTGATTCTTCTTTCTTGTGTGACAAAATGCTCGGCACACAATAAGTGCTTTATAAATATTTGTTTTTCTTTTTTGTTAACTATCATATTTTATTTTTAATATTTTTAAAGTTAATTTTTATTGTTTCTTTCAAGTTTTTATTTAAACTCCAGTCAGTTAATATATAGTATAATATTAGTTTCAGGAGTAGAATTTCATGATTCATCACTTACATACAACACCCTGTGCTCATCAGAAGTGCCCTCTTTAATCCCTATCACACATTTAACCCACCCCCCTTCCCCTGCCCACCTCCCCTCCAACAACGCTGTTTGTTCCCTATAGCTAAGAGTCTGTTTTATGGTTTGCCTCTCTCTTTTGTCCCATGTTCATCTGTTTTGTTTCTTAAATCCCACATATGAGTGAAATCATATGGTATTTGTCTTTTTCTGACTGACTGCCTTCTCTTAGTATAAACATTTGTTTCTTAAGTTAATGTGTTAATAAAGTGCCTAAAATACCAGCCAGACTATGAACTTATGGTTGCACAGTATTTTTTAAACAGAATTTTACTTTTAAAGTGGTTTAGTGCAATGCGATTTGAATTTTCCAACAAGTAAGGATTATTACAATTTTATCTCTGAATTATAATAACTTTCCAATTACCAGAAGGCTAGAACATATTTAACCTAACAGACCCCTCGGTGTTAGCCCTCCACACTTCCAGTGCACAGAGTAGAAAGGCACTAAAGGTTCATTACATGAACACTTTCATACATGTCCTGGTACCCTCCTGAGCAGCTCAGTGGAAGGCTAATCCTGTTGTAAGAGCTGATTGACACCAGATGCTGCAATTGAGATGAGTTTCCAAAGGTTAATGAGTTATACACACAACTATAAATAGCATCATGTTTTCCTTCAGCAGCCAGTTTTTCTGCAATAGAGAGTCTTCAGATCAGTACTTTCCAATGGAGCGTCTCTGCAAAAGAACTTTCCCTAAGACTTCACCTCTGAGGGGGAATTTGAGTCAAGAAGTATTAGATGATGAGAACAGAGTACATTGTAATAATGACTGTAAATTACTGGTAGTGACAATGCTAATGATTTCATAACTAGAGATCCTTGTTCGCCCTGAAAATGCCAGAGGGGTTCCCTGACAAAGCTCGAAGTTCTCTTTGCTGGACCATCACCACTTCTCAGTTTGTGCCATGGTGAGCATGAAGTATAAGATACTGTAATTTAGTGATTCTAAAACTCTGGACTACATCAGAATCACTTGGTGGGCTTGTTAAAATACTTCAGGGGAGGCAGTGAGATGGAGGTATCTCCAAGTTTTTGATTTAGTAGGTCTTCCGGGAGGTACACAAATTTGCATTTGGTGAGATTGAATAATTTGGATTTTCCGTATGCTCTTACATGATATTGATACTCTTGGTCTGGGGACCATACTTGAGAAGTTCTGCTCCAGTTCCCTCATCTTCAAACTTGGTTACATATTAAAACAACCTAGATAGGGGTGCCTGGGTGGCTCAGTGGGTTAAAGCCTCTGCCTTTGGCTTGCATCATGATCTCAGGGTCCTGGGATCGAGCCCCGCATCAGGCTCTCTGCTCAGTGGGGAGCCTGCTTCCCCCTCTCTCTCTGCCTGCCTCTCCGCCTACTTGTGATCTCTGTGTCAAATAAATAAATAAATAAATAAATAAATAAATAAATAAATAAATAAATAAATAAAATCTTTTATAAAAAAAACTACCTAGATAGCTTTAATCATTGCCACCTTTCCACTCTCCCTTCTTACCCCACACCAACATCCTGAGATCCTCAATGATATAGGGCATAGCCTGGTCATAGATGAGATGAGAATAAAAAGTGGTTCAGAATCACAGGAGTGGTCCACTGCATTAGTCCCCAAGGGCTTATTTAAGATAGAGATTAGGAAGTCAGCCTCTGAAGTTGACCAAGAAGGGCAAGATATGATTCAGAGAAATCAAGAGAATGCTGCACTGGCAGTTTATTGCTATTCCACATCAGGGAAACTGCTTACTGGGGCAATAAAAACTTCCAAAAGAAAATCACACTGTCCATATGGAATGGCTACTGTTAATATTTTTTCATCTTTACAGTATCTAGTAAAACCAAACATAAAGTCATCATCTGTTCATGAATTCAAAGAACAAAGTTTCTTCAGGTTAGTACTGCTCTCATCTAGAGGTCTTATTAAAGCATGGAGTGCTGAGTACTATCTCTAGAATTTCTGGGGATAGGGCCCACAATTTTCATTTCTATTTCAAAGTTCTGAGGTGACCCTGATGCTGTTCATTAGGTACCATAGTCTGAGAATAATCACTCTGGAAATGAGAGGTTCAGCAAGACCTGTAATATCAAGGCATTTCTTGAGAACCAGACAAACTATCTTGACGATCTCACCTAGCTGGTTCCAGGTTAACCAGGAATCATTAATGAAGGTCACAGGGATATATGTAATAAGATAAAGATATCATACATTAACTTATTCTATGTTCGTAATTGCAAGTGTATTAAGAGCTTAGTGTTACACATAATACATTAATATTTTTCTTTTAAATTATTGGAACAAAAAATAGTGCTAACCACATCACATATATTAAATAACTAGATGAATTCTAATTTAGTCCAGATCCCTTTCTTAACTCTTCAGAAATGATCTGGATTTAATCTAAAGAAAGAAAAGATGAGGAGGAGGAGCAAGATGGTGGAGAAGTAGGAGACTGAGATAGAGTCGGATCCCAGAAGTTCACCTAGATAGTTACCAAATCATTCTAAAAGCCAGCATATTCAACAGGAGAGAGAAGAGAGGAAGAAGAGCAATTCTAGCAGCAGAAAATCGACCACTCTGAAAGGTAGGACATTTGAAAAAGTGAATCCAAAGCGGGGGGAGGGTCTCTGCAGAGCCGTGCAGCACAAAATTGGAACGTTTAGAGTCAGCTCCGCTGAGGGACATCGCTCCAGAGGCTAAGCCAGAGATTTAGCTCTCACGGAAACAGAGTGGTTTCAGGACCTGCAAGGTCACAAAGAGACCAAGGGTGTCTGAGCGCGGCAGAGCTCCCAGATATCAGGGTGGAGAAGCCGGCGGCAGAGAAAGAGCCGCACAGTGCGTTTTCAACTGGGGCTTACCTTAGACCGTGGCCGCGGCACTTCAAGCAGGGACCCCACAAGGCATTCCGGAGAGACCTCCTCCTTCCTTTTCTGTGAGGAGCGGCGTGGGAGTGCGCAGCAGGAATCTGCTGGGTTTGGAGACTCCAGACAGGGCCGCGTGCCAGAGATAGAAATGCTCGACCACCTGTGGCTGAGCTCGGACCTTGGGTGGGGACCCGGGAGACGGGAGTGATTGACTGCTTTCCTCTGAGGGCGCGCTGAGGAGCAGGGACTCCAGCGCTCAGCTCCTCCGGCTGGAGACTGGGAGCCGCCATTTGCACTCCTGGCGTCTAGGGCGATACGGAAAGCGCTAAGGGAACAAAGACTCCCAAGAGCGAATCTGAGTGAATTGCTTGACCCATCACTGGGCAGGGCGGGGCAACTCCGGCTGGGCAAAGACATTTGAGAACCAAGTTCAAAAGGCCCCTCCCCCAGAAGATCAGTGAGAATATCCAGCCAAGCCCAAGTTCATCAATCAGTGAAAACTGGAAATCCAGAGTAATTTTCTCTCTCACGCATCCATTCTTAGCTTGTTAAAATGACAAGGCAGAAAAAGTCACCACAAAAAAAAGAACAAGAGACAATACCGACGGCTAGAGACCTAGTTAATACAGACATCAGTAATATGTCAAAATAGAGTTCAAAATGACAGTTATCAAGGTGCTAGCTGGGCTTGAAAAAAGCATGGAAGAGATTAAAGAATCCCTTTTGGGAGAAATAAAAGCCCTTTCGGGAGAAATAAAAGCAATAAAATCCAATCCTAACCCGAAGCACATTTCACTATGGTTTTCCTGACCCCAGTCTTCTGTTACCTGTGTTTTGTTCCTCACTGCCTTTAGGTTGCCCGACCCTGCAGGGGTGTGGGGCAAAGTCCTGCATTACCGTTACTAGTTCGCACCGGCCCCAGTCAGCCCACTCCTTAGGCTCCTCCTCTCCGTGGCATTTAGTCCTTGTATTATTAATGCCCTTACCAGATCTACCACTGCACCAATTGCCAAGATCAGACTCCAGTTGCTCCTTACTCACTATTGCCCTTTAGATAATAAAGATGATGCCCTCTAAACCAGGTGTTTAAATGGGGAATGATAAGAAAACCTGTGTTCTGAGGGGGCCGACCACTCCAGCAGGGGAATCCCAGCCCCAGGGCCATTCCAGGTTCCCCCCCAGCCCCACCGGCTGCGGCCGCAAGAGTGGCACAGACACGGAAGTAGAAATGTACAAACTTCCCCCTTTATCTGTGCTTGAGGCTCAGACCTTGAGAGATTACTCTCTTCTGGGCCCACTGGTGTGAAATAAACCTCTGATCCTCTGAAAAAAAAAAAATCAAAAAAGCTATTAATGAAATCAAAAAAGCTATTAATGATTTTCAAACAAAAATGGAGGCTATTAATGCTAGAATAAATGAGGTAGAAGAAAGAATTAGTGACATAGAAGACCAAATGACAAAGAATAAAGAAGCTGAGAAAAAGAGACACAAACAACTATAGGACCATGAGGGAAGACTTCGAGAGATAAGTGATACCATAAGATGCAACAATATTAGAATAATTGGGATTCCAGAAGAAGAAGAAAGAGAGAAAGGGGTGGAAGGTATATTGGAACAAATTATTGTAGACAATTTCCCTAATCTGCTGTGGGGAACAAGCATCGAAATCCAGGAGGCACAGAGAACCCCCCTCAAAATCAATAAAAACAGGTCTACACCCCATCATCTAATAGTAAAACTTAGAAGGCTTAGTGACAAAGAGAAAATCCTGAAAGCAGCTCAAGACAAGAAATTGGTAACATACAGAGGCAGGAAAGTTAGATTGGCAGCAGACCTATCCACAGAGACCTGGCAGGCCAGAAAGGACTGGCATGATATATTTGGAGCACTAAATGAGAAAAATATGCAGCCAAGAATACTATACC
>CM052813.1:13295216-13450462 GCA_028533885.1 Nasua narica
GGTATTATGCTAAGCGAAATAAGTCAGTCAGAGAAAGACAATTATCACATGATCACTCTGATATGAAGAATTTGAGAGGCAGGGAAGGGGGTTATGGGGGTGGGGAAGAGAAATGAAGATGGGATGGGGGAGGAGACAAACCATAAGAGCCTCTTAAACTCATGAAACAAACTAAGGGTTGCTGGGAGGTGGGGGGTGGTAGGTTTATGGACATTGGGGAGGGTATGTGCTATGGCAAATGCTGTGAAATGTGTAAGCCTGATGATTCACAGACATGTACCCTGAGGAAAATAATACATTATATGTTAATAAAAAATTAGAAAAAAAAAAAGAAAAGATGACTAGTGCCATTGGTCTTTACCACAGTCATGTTGCCAAACCAGGTTGTTCTTGTTGTTGTTTTTTAATATCTAATATTGACTCTATTTTTTCAGTAATTATAGGCTGAAATCCTTGAGTATACCCAAATCTAAGAATATGCCTTAGCATATAGCTCACCTATTCATTAACCAATGAACCAGAGATTTTGCTGGCAGAATGGTAAGATAATCTGATAATAATAAAATCATAATTTTGAATGATAAAATGGCCAATTAAAAATAAAAGGTATTATGACTGTCTTAATCGAAGTTAATAAGGAAGATATGCATTAATCAACTAATTCACTAAGTGTATCATTACAAACTGTGATATTACAGTGAGAGAGGTTTATAAATAATTTACCTGTTAGAGGTAGTGCTTGAATACTCAAAAAACCACTCTGAGCTATCAAGGCTGCGGAATATTAAATGAGATAAGGAACACACTGAGAGGCACACTCCCAGCTGAGTGACTGACATGTGAAGCCAAGAAGGTTCAAATGTGTGTCTCAACAAAATTACAAATCAATATATGTCACTGACCTCCAGGAATTATTCCTAGTGGTTATAACTCTGGATATTAAAGCCATGTATGCCAAAGTTCTACTGTGCTTCACAAAACCAATTTTTAAAACGGTATTTGCAATCTTGGTTAAAATTCTCTTTAACAAAAGTAAAGGCCAGCTCTTTTATATTAAAGTCAATATATATGATAGTGACTTTTTAGGAATAATAATGACTGAGTTTAAACAGTATTAATACAATAGGTTATACTCATATTTGTACTTTAAATATACTTAAAGATCCCAAGAAATGTGCTGTCAAATAATTCATTATGAAATATAGAAATGGCCTTATGAATAGGTAATATATAATAAGACCAGGTTTACAGTTCTATATTTTCATCCTCCTTTCCCCATCCACTCATTTTATATTTACTGAAATTTTCATTGAAGTACAATTCAGACTGAGAAAGGCACAAAATTTAAGTGTATAGATCAATGAATTTTTACAAAATAAATACAGCCATTTGAAGAGATTTAGAAGATAATGCCAATGTCTTTCCATTTAGTTGTATCAACGTACACCTCATATAGCAACAGATGAGAGTCTCGGTGGCTTTATATTCTTGCTAATTCTTTTTTTTTTTTTTTTCAAAGACTTGATTTATTTATTTGAGAGAGAGAGAGAGCACGCACAAGCTGGGGGGAAGCGGGGAGAGGGAGAAGTCTACTCCCCGCTGAGGAGGGAGCCTGATGGGCTCCATCCCAGGACCCCAGGATCATGACCTGAGCTGAAAGTAGATGCTTAATCGACTGAGCACCTCTTTTCTTGCTGATTCTTTTTTTTTTTTTTTTAAGATTTTATTTATTTATTTGACAGAGAGGAGAGAGATCACAAGTAGGCAGAGAGGCAGGTGGGGTGGGGGGGAAGCAGGCTCCCTGCTAAGCAGAGAGCCTGATGCGGGGCTTGATCCCAGGACCCTGAGATCATGACCCGAGCCGAAGGTAGAAGCTTTAACCCACTGAGCCACCCAGGCGCCCTATTTTTCCTAATTCTTGCTATTTTCTTCCATTTTAGTCATTCTGGTAAAGTACAGTAGCATTGAATTGTGGATCTAATTTGTTATTTGTCTTTGGATATTCTCTTTTTGTAAGTTTTACTTTTGAACTGTCATTTACTTGGTGATTGGCTGGAACTTAATATATGCAGTTTGCACGCAGAGTTTATCACCTACACGTATTGCAAATATTTTCTCTCCTTCTGTGGAGTCTTTTGATTATAGAGACCTTGCCTTCTCAGCACTCTAACCTCAGCTCTGCTTTTGAAAGATTTACCACTAAGCTTTCTAGCTTCCCACCTATTCAAAATCCAGCAAATGAATTGAGAGCAAACGCTGCCATTTATTTGAGCTTTCTGAGTCACCAATTCATAACTCTTAGCTCCATGAACTCACCAACATTGTACAGTTCCCCCGTCCCGTAACCTAAGGGACAGAACAGAAGCATAACCTACTGTTCTGGAAAAATCTCTAATCCTTAATTCTCGAAAGTCTCTTTGATGCCATTAATCACTTTAAAATTTCCCCCAGCTTTTCCATTTGTTCTCAATGGGGCTGTTGAGCTTTCAAAGGCCACATTATCCCACCTGCAAGTGGATGCCCATACCATATACCAAAACTCACTTATAAAACCCCTCAAACACTGGTTAAAAATAACTAAATATACAAGAGAGTAGTATGACCGACTCAACTTCTGACTTGAAATGATGAAAAATGCATAGTCTGAACTGGACAGCAATATTCAAGAATAAAGATGGTAATTTGAAAAGGAAACCTTTAGGAATAAAATTCTAATTTCATTTTTTTCTATTTTTGTTTTTGTTTGTGACTTACTGTATTTTTGAGAAGGAGTAAGACAAGGCAGCCACCTGGAAACCAGGAGACTCAGTTCTTAGGGGCTACCTCATTAATGAATTTTCCCTCCATCTTCCTGATTCACAAAATGAGAACTTTACATTAAATCGTCTGGAGTGTCTTTTTTTTCCTTCAAAAACTGGTTTTTGTAATATTTCCACATGTTTCTTATTTGCAGCTTTTTTTTTTGAGCCTAGAGAACTACATTTAAAATATTAGTTATTACTTTCCACAAAAGAGGCAAGTAAAGAAAGAGTACTTTCCAATTTCACTGCTGGTTTGAAATGACTGATAAGGGATATCAAATTAGGGATATAAAATATAGACAGTAGTCAAGCAAAATAACTAAGAGCAATAATTCAGATGCTCAGGTTCAACTCCCAGCTTCAATACATTTATACATACATTATATGTATGTGTAAAATTTCTGAATATTTTATACATACATTTTCTGAATATTTTTCTGAATATTTTATACATACATTAAAATGAGTTAGTATATTTACAATGCTCATAACTATGTTAGGCAATTAGGAATATAAGGTGTTCATTTTAAAAAGCAATAAATATATATATTTACATATACATTTTCATAAGATACAATTCATATAAAAACATCTTTGTATTACTACTAATTGGCAATTAATAAATGATTGTTCCTAGTGAACAAGTCCTGTATATTTTTTGAGAAATTGAATGTAGTCATGAAAAATGCATTGCTACTTAAAGGAACTTCACTCAATATGCATATCTTGGGTAAACTTTCCATTAATCACAAGTAGGTGCTTGTTTTCGTAGATCAGAGTACGTCTCTATTAGAGTCACAATGTCAGGGAAAAGGAAAAGGTAAAGTAGTCATTCTTCTGAAACCTCTACCTTCAATATTGAGTAATCCTGAAATAATTTCCACCCTTACTCAGGGGAGAATGAAAAGTTGAGAGAGTTACTTTCATTGTTTTTTTTTTTTCACAACTTTCTTTTTTTTTTTAAGTCTCAGTCAGACCCCTAAACTAACATCCAGAAATACATCAAGAAAGGCAGGTCTGATGTTGGGAATGAGAAGAAGCTCTAAGTCCTTAACATCTTTCTTCACTTCAAAATCCCCTGCCATGTTCCCTTATCACTTGGCCTTCTTTAGTCCCTTGAAGAATTTGGCCTCGAAGTCTGAAGAATGACAGAGAAGGAATTGAGAAAGCTTTAGGTAGAATTGAAGCCCAGTCTGTATTGTTTAAGTATTGTATTACAAACAAAAGCTCTTTATTTGGAACTGCCTGGAATTTTTAACCTTTTTTTTTGAAGTAGTAAATTAGCAAGAACTGTCAAGTTTTCTGTTGTGTGTTTCAATTTCTTGATATATTTTGAAATTTACTACAGAAGGTCTTGGGATCAGTAGACTGAAATGTCATTTATGTGAACCTTATAATCATGGGCGTTAAAATGGCTTGTCACACCATTTCTTTTCTTCCCAATTTTTTCTTTTCTTTTTTCTCTTTTCTTGAGTCCTATGCCTTTAAAGCCTTAGTTTTTGGTTACAAAGTTTCTTAGAGTGTGTTCCCTTGTCTTTAGCTTCTGCCCAGTTTTGCTTTGAGCATTAGTCTTAAGTTTTTATCCCAGAATCCTTTGTGGGCCTCACTTTATTTTCAAGAAAGACGCTGAAGTTTGAATTTTTATATGTATATATAGTTAAATTTGAATTAGATAATTTCTGAGATCCAGAGTATAAGACTTTTCCTAGAATTTGATAATACAGGATTCATGTTACTTTTGTTCTTCTTTTTGGTCAAGATTAAAATCTAACAAACTGAAGACTCTTCAGAGGAGGGTGTGTAGGAGGTGAGAATACTTAACGTGAAACTGTTCAGAGGCTAGAATGCTGAGCCTGTGATAAAGAATTTTCAAAACTGGATTGTAATGATACTGATATTCAACCTGGATTGGGTAGGGCCATTTTTAAAATCTTTATTTGTATGCTCCTACCCCTCATCTTCTATGTGCTTTAACTTTTAACACCCAACACCTCTGGCTTTTCTTCAACAGAGAGCTCCAAGTCACTGGAGCCAAGTTAACCTTTGCTCCTTAGGCAAAGAGAGTTAGAATTACCTAGAACTCTCCTGGGCCCGGGCATGATAGTCTTTAACCAGTTAATGACTTATGCAGGGTCATGAATGCACTGCTCTCTTGCTTCCCGAGGCACAACTCTTAGCATACCTTACACTGTAGAGATGCTCTGCAGGATTAGGCTGAAGATGCCCCTTCTAGAAAACCATGTGTGAGATTTCCCCCTTAACTGACTTCCTACCCACATGTTCAGCCTCCCTCACTCATACCATTTTTCCTTGAATCACTTCCTCGGAAAATCACTTGCAAACACACCTTCAGTTCAGGGAAGGCTCAGGTCTATTATACCAAAGACACAGGCCAAAATGCTCTAAAATATTAAATCATTCACACATGGTTATCAACAAATATTTATTGAATATTTATTGAAACCTCTCTATGTACTAATGCACTGTGCTAATGCAGATAAAGTGTGGGAAAAGACAAGAAACTGGAGAAGATGGGTATTAAGTCAATAACTTCATATACATAGTTGACATTAAGTCAATAACTTTATATAGAGTTAGTTGTTAATTATGGTAAGAGCTACAAAAGAGAAGAACATTTGCTTTCTAAATGGCATTCATCTGAGAAAAATGGTTTACACCTATCCTGAGAGGCTTCAATGGACAGATCTGACAAAAATGGGTAGAAAGGTATAAGAGGACAGATTTTAGCTGAATGTAAGGAAGAAACTTTTAGCAACCAGCTCTGTCTGGAGATGAAAAGGGGCTCCTATGAGAGATAAGAACCCATCAGTAGAGGTAGGCATTTACAGTCAAGCTTCAACATCACTCATTGTATCGAAGAAAATCAAGCCTCTGTTGGACTAGATGAATGAGCCTTAGCCTTAGTGCCTGGGACTCTACTCAGTATGGTGACACTAGGCAGTGAATTGGAGGGAAATAGGAGAACAGCTCAGAAGATACTGAAGAGTTTCAGTTCAGAGTCAGGAATTAAATGTCAGGAAGTTCAGTAAAAGAGCTGGTTGTCATAAAAGATTAAATAATCTTGTCATACAGCCTCTGTCAGGTTCAAAAATGTCTTTCTGCCATCATAGGCACATTTATAAAATAAAAATAAAATTTGTACTTATCTGTAGAGTTGATGTCCCTACATTCATATTACGGAGGTAACCCTGGTTATAAAACCCTGATGGAAAGAAGGACAACCTGAAATCTTAAATGGCATTGCTCTTATTTTATAAACTCATTTCATAGGCTGTCTTCTGTTAGACATTCGTAGGACATGAATATATATGTACATGTATGTATTTATAATATGTCTTAAGTGCCAAGGGGCAGATGACCACTCTAGGTCTTCAACACAGTGAGCATGTTTAAACTAGAAATAACCTGATACATATCCATATTATATAATACACCTTGCATAAAATATAGAAAATAAAGAAATTATGTCAAATAATAAATATTATGTAGATGTTCCCCATATTAGTATGCAAGTTTTTTGAGGGAAGAAACCATGTCTATCTCATTTTTTACCATGTCTTCGCTACCTAGAGTAATGTCCAGAAAAAAATAAGTGAAAAATAATTATTTAGAAGTTAATACAAGACAAAGTTTTCTGAATAAAGCTGTTGTATGTGTGAGTATACATATATAGTATACAAAAAAGGATATTATCACAAGTGGCAGTTCTTCATCATAATGTAGTTTTACTTACATATATTTTTGAGTAATCATCTCTACTAAATTAGTAAGAACTTTTCCAGGCAAGATAACAAATGTCAGCTTCCTATGACTGATCACTGATGCCTCACTTGCAGCTAAAATGGAAGGAAGAAGAAACAACCTTTTGTCACACTGCCCTATGTTTTACAAATACTTTAATTAGCATAGTGTTTTAGACGCTATAGAGAATAAGAAAGAAAAGAAACCTCTTGAGTGAATAATCGAACATGAACATTTCAAATCAAATGGTTACTCTGCATAAAAGTCCATAATGAGACCATTTCTGCATTGATGAGATTTAGATGTGCTTTAGATCTTTGCCCCCCAGTGTCTTTCTGCCCCATCCTCTGTCACCACCTCTGGAGCTGACATGATTTTGTTCTGGTATAAATCACCTTCATTAGCTGAACTAGATTAAGTTGATGAGTTCGGCTTGAGCAGATTTACGAAGTGACACAAAGTTTGAAATCTCAATTTATTTCAGTTCCATGTATCATCTTCTATGGGCAGTTTTATGAGGTGGTAATTGGGCAATAGTTCAGCATTCTGATAGCCCCAGGAGATTCAATTCTATTATAATAAAGGACATTTAAAAAGTCTAACTATTTTATTAGAGAGTACCCTGAATATCAATGCATTTATTTTACTTTTTAATCCGAGAAATACTTCAATACCTACTCTTTTTTTTTCCTTTTTATTCGATATTGTTCAAGCCTGGGGCAATGACTCACCAAAAGGTGAGCTAGGAGGCGTCAGGCTCTATTGGACTAGATAAGTTCTGTACATCACTGATTACTACCCTGATGACTTCTTTATTCAGGCCCGGAAGTCAGGTTTGCTTCTTTGTAAAGAAACTACAGAACCAACGGCACACAATGAATCACGCCTAACAACACGCTGACAAGCTGGCAAGAGACAGCCTGTATAGTGACAAATACGGCTGATGACAAGTGTACACATCTGTGTGGTAGGATTTATGAGAAAGGAATACAAACAAGGAGGAGATAGGTTCTTTGGTTTTATAAGAGAATTTAGAGGCTCTCTTCCTTCTACCCAAATAACAGCAACATAAGGAATACGTATTAGCCCACAAGATTTATTTATTACAAGCACAGCCAGATTACAAATGGTCTGTGCAGATTAGCATTTTGATTATCACACCGCTGTTCCAAATATCTGATGAACAGATATTAGAATGGTTCTTAAACATACTGATTAAACACACATTGATGCTGCTATTTTTAACACTTGCGTATATTCAGGGGTAAATCAGTTTCCATACGCTTCCTTAAACCTTTAAGTGAAAAATATAAAAGGGATATACCCCACCAGACTTTCCGCAGGGAGACAAGGATCTGAGCCACTATTTTTGGTTCAATTTGGGGGATTAAATAAAGTAAGTTTAAAAGGGGGTTGACAGATTCAAATACCGACAATTAGGTATTTGAATGCCTTATGCAGGAATCAAGGTGCTTTCACAAAATTTATCATCTTACAGTCTGCGATCCCCCACACGTGCCTCTGTCTGTAACACAAATGCTCTGCCTTCAACACAGTCAGTCAAAGCGTCAGACTTTCCTTAGTTCTCAAACACGTTCGCCAACTTAAAAGATGTGTCTTTTGATAACAATAAAAACAACAATAATAATTATAATAAACCTGTCCAGTGAGTAGGGGAAACCTACCCCATGCAGGACAATCTGTATCGGCCTGGGCACGGCTGCAGCACGGATAAACTTTGACAGATGGCGAGTGCTGCGTTGTTCAGCGGATTTAGGAAGACACACGGAAGTTTAAAAACTTTGGTTTTTTGCAACTTGGTTTTACTAACCCTATGTTTCTTGATCTGAGTGTGGTATTTAGTTTTATAACTGTAATTGTTAAATTTTTTTTCTCTTTTGTCAGTATTATCCTGTAAGGTCTAAGCTTGTACTTTTCATATAGTTATTAATGCCTATTAATGATTAATGATTTGTCAAGCAAAATGAAATTAGACTCCAGGCTGAAGGGCCTAGATGTTTCTCCCTACCCTGAGTGGCCCCCACTCTGAATGTGGTTTCCGATGAAGCTTCCTCATGGCCTGTATCCTTAGAGAAGAGATGTTCTGGGAACAGATGGAGGCTTGACTATCCTCAGGTGCCTGTAGTAGAATCAAAGCCTTATCTTGTCCTTACCACCATTTTAATCTCCTAATTTTGAAAATGGATGGTAGGGGTATTATTCAGAAGCCTGGACAACATACATGTTATTCAACCTTGGGGAATGTTGTCACTTGAGGCTCAACCCAAATTGCTTATATCCCGCGCCTCCCCCCCTCTGGGGTATAGTGGGAGCAGATAAGGGGACTGGTTGCCACAGGAAGAGGATGTGTGAGAGGCTATCTTTCTTCTCTTTTCAGATGTTGAACTTTAACAGCCTGGTCATGGCTTCTGGGTTAGACTAAGGACTGGTTTACGCTCTCACTTACATTTGTACTTCAGTTTGCTTAGAGTAATTAATCACCATCATTGCTTTCATGAAATCCCCATCCAGAAACTATACAGGAAAAAAAGGAAGTCTTCTTAAATCAAAAATAAGTACCTAAATTTCAAATGTGGTGCCTATGGCTCTCTGCTGTATTGTTAAAATTTTAGAATTAGAGGATTTTAGAGCAAATTTTAGAGCAAAAATAGCGTAGAGATCATTATTTAAGACCTTTCATTTTCCTTCTGCATTATTGGCACATAGATCTACCATCCAGTTCATTCTGCTTTTATTGAGCGAATTTCAAAGTAATATTTTATCAAATGTCATGTACTTACATAATTAGCATAATTACATATAAGTGCATAATTAGTGTAAATACATATAATTACATTATTATAGTATGTGATAATCTTGTAAAAAAAGCTTTTCTAACTTTATGAGCCAAAACATATGCATTGTGAAAGCATATTAGATAATTTTGAATATTCAGTATCTGGCTCTTCTTAATTGAGTTAACCAAATACCACATCTTAATATGTGTATTTGAAAGATACTGTTATCTTTACTTTTGGCAGTTGTTTCATAGTTTGTGTGTGTGTGTGTGTCCATGCTTTTAAAGAAAACAACAGACCCTGAGAAAGAAAACATTCTTTCTCTATCTTTTAGTTTAGGTTAGCATATAGAACAAGTAATCTTTAAATTCAAATGAAAAAGTTTTACGTGCCAATTTCATTTGGACAGAAATTAATAAAACTGTGAACTCAGTGACCTGTCAAATAATGGGTGTTAAGGAAAATGCTGGATGTCACCTCTACTACGCTACAGCTCCCAGGGCACCAGAACGAAAAGCATACAAGGAATTTTAAATACTGGACCAAACAAAGAGAAACACTACAGACAGAGAAGCCTGCACTTAAAATACTATAACCTCTTTCTTGCCAGTCTCTGTAAACAGTTCTAAATATGCCATAATATTTATTTCCATCCTCTACCAATGCCCCAGAATGGTTCTCACATTGAATATACCTCTTTAAGATTAAAACTTGAATGTTTTTCCTCATTAATGCCAAAATTCTCCATCTATCACATCCCTGTTTGAAGATGGTATATACAGTTTATCTGCAGTGATGTTTATATTCTCTGCTTGGCATTGACAGTTAGTGGATAAAATTATTAAAACACAAGGACATTATAGATATATTCTCCTATCTTGTTCTTTTGGAAATCACCTGAATATCAAGACAAAAAGGAAATTTAAAGTAGAAAATATATTTAACTGTAATATATAATGTTGAAAGAGAAGATCGGGGCGACTGGGTGACTCAGTGGGTTAAAGCCTCTGCCTTCAGCTCAGGTCATGATCTCAGGGTCCTGGGATCGAGCCCCGCATCAGGCTCTCTGCTTGGTGGGGAGCCTGCTTCCCCCTCTCTCTCTGCCTGCCTCTCTGCCTACTTGTGATCTCTTTCTGTGTCAAATAAATAAATAAATAAAATCTTTAAGAAAAAAAAAAGGAAAGAGAACATCAAGTGGAAAACTCACGGGAGAGAAAAATAATTATTTCAATTAGTATGTGAAGACAGGTATGTACATACTGACAAGACGGAGGTTACTCTGCCCCTAAAAATTATTCAGGAACAAGTAGCATCACCAATAGAGGAATGGGTAAGGCCAGTGACAGAAAGTGAAGACTGTATAATGTCTGTAACATCATCAATTAACCCTTCAGGTCCTCACTTTCCAGGTTATGCAGTAGAAGAATTATTCATTCCCAGCCTAGTTTGGAGGTCAGAGGTATAACTACCCATGCTGAAACTAAACCAAAAGGTTCTGAATACTGGAACTCCAGTCACAGAAGTGGCCAAAGGTGAGGTACTACACAAAAAGCAAGAAGATTAAGGGCAATTCTACACACTAAGTCAGTGTCAGTATGGGTCCCTAAGCAGGAGTCAGGTGGATTCTCCAGGAAAAAAGAAATCACCTCAGAGAAAATTAAATTAAATTACATTTTACTAAATTGTTAAAAAGAGATCCTGGAAATTAAAGAGTCTAATAGTTACAGTTAGAAATTATGTAAAAGAGTTGGATGATGAAGGCAATCTCACTGAAAGGAAGACTGAAAAGTGATTCGTGTATCATTTGCTAAACCTCCTATTACCGGTTTGGCCTCCAATAGAAGACGCCATTCAAGTTTCTCCATTAGCCCCATCTAGTTTCCTGCCCTCTCATACTGGGCAGAGAAACTTTCCGTCTTTTCCACAGAGAAAAGAAAATCGACAGATGTGGGCTCTATTTACATTTCCACTTAACCAGAGCACCTTCCTTTGCCCCCGACCTTCCTTTTCTGACCCAGAGGAATAGGCCTTTTCCTCTCTGATCCTGAGTATCCCCTTTGGGCCCAGCTTCCTGGCCAAATCCAGCTTCTTTTGATCTCCTCACTGTCCTCTCTTTCTTGTCTCTCAGCGTTGTCCTTCCCTCTTCTTTCAGACCTTGCCATGTGTCCTTGTTGGGATCTCTCAGAAGCAGAGACCCGAACAAAGATTCAAGAGCAAGTAGTCTGTTTGGGAGGCTGTGCTAAGAAGTACTAGAAAGGGAGTGGGCAGGTTAGGCAGGGAAGAAAAGAAAGCGATTGAGGGGTCTGTTATCAAGCTAGCTACTACTGTGGGGACCCAGAGCTCAGTTTCCCTGGGAAACTCTAGGATCTAGGCCTTCACACACCAGGGACAGACCTGAAACGAGGCTTGAAGAAACTGGAATTGTTAGCCACCAAATGCTTGTTTGACATTGGGTAAAAGCTATTTCTCAAAGCTCTTGCACTTTAGACTTTCCCTCCAAGTAAGAAACCTGTTCCTTCCTGCACTCAGACAAAAGAGCACAGGGTTGCAGGCATGTGATGAGGCATCTACAGTACGCAGAAGTGAACGTCAAAGGGATCTATCTGGGTGGGCTTCTAACAGCAAATGATAGGGTATGCATCTCATGGACTAAACTAAAACTTACCGGTATTCCTGGCTTTCTTTCCCCCACCTGCTATCACCATAAAATACCAAGAATTCTTCTCAAAAATGCCTTACCATATTCTTTATCTCTTCACTAATTCATCATGAGATCTTGAATTATTGCAAGAGCCTTGATTTCTTTGATTTCTTTCATATCATATTACTATCATTTACACAACATAACCTAATCCACCCTTTATTTCCTACTGTAACCTCCCATTTCCTGCAGGACCCATGGGGATTCGAGTATTCTAAAAATAAAGACTCTGGAATCATACAGCACTAGGTTTGGATCTTGTCTTTGTTCTTTACTAGCTTTATGATCTCTGGCATTGTACTTTATATTCTTCAAGTCTCATTTTCCTCATTTATATACTGGGGATATTTATAATTATCTTGCAGGATTATTTTGGATATGACGAATAAAATGTTTAATTTGTTTTACTTTTGGAAGCTCGTTAAATGGTAACTGACTTTTATTCTCATGACCGGGATTAGCTCGTCACAGAAGGCCCTTTACAGCATTGCTCCTACTTCCTGTCTAGACTCTGCTCCATTTTCCTATGCACGCATCATGCACGGCAAACACCTGAGCCTTTTCTCTAGAATTTGGCCCTGCTCTCTGACAACTCTTATCTCATTTACATGCCAAGAATGCCCGGGAAAACTCCTACTCACACTTAAAGAACCCACTCAAATGCCAAGTCTTTTGTCAACTGTCTCCTTATTTTTCTAGGGAATTAGTCACTCCCGCTATCACACAACTACGTTCAAATGTTACTTTTGTACACTTTTTTACATATGTCTCCCTGACCTGCCTACAAGCTTCTCCAAGTCAAAAATAAAATGATGTTTACTTTCATATCGCTAGCACCAGAGAGAGAGTATCCACAATAAACGTCTATTAAATGCAGAGATGAAAAAGTAGATGGATAAATGACGGATGGATGCAGAGACAGACAGATAGATGATAGTCATACTATTATGGACTACTAGTTTAAGATACTATAACTAGTGCTTGTTCTAATGTAGAACTGAAATGAATATTGATTTTCTAAGGCAGGGTTTTAATGCAAGATGCAGAATTTTCAATGTGGCAGGTTATATGTGAAGTATTTTAAAAATATGAATATGATTGAGTTGGCTTAGATTCATATGTGCAATTAGCTTCTACTTCCAAATATGTCAAATTATTCGGTGATTGCCAAGATCACACTTAGTAACATGCCCTATAGTAAAGATTAAAACTCCTATAACATTCATTCCTCTAGAGCCAATGAGCATGTCAGTGCAGTTAAATTCTATGTGTGCATCCAGGAAGAGAATGGCATAAGGGTGATGCTAATTACTTCATAATCCGACCAAGGATGTATAAATACATCCTTGCTAGGATCTCATATATATGAAAATCTGAAAGTATTGACCTTTACTATATCAAAAAGTAGAGCTAAAAGGAAACTCTTGGAAAGTATTTATAGACTTGTAAAAGCAAACAACCTATTAAAAATGACTAGTGTATTTAGATATGGTACGAAAACACCCCTTACAATTAACTAAGTATGGAAATATTAGAAGTTTCTATAGAAAAGCTCAGAGAGATGGCAGTGCAAAAATTTTTTATCTAAAAAAAAAAAAAAAAGAAAATCTCCACTAGTCCCATAGAATAGAGTCTTGTTTTAATATAGCCTGAGTTTGTTAGATAATCTAGAATATCCATTTTCCTGATGATCAAGAAATTGTTGGAATTTAGAGACTGAGGGCCAAATTGGCTCATATAGGGAAGGATGAATTTTTGTTTATGTTTTGACTGTTTAAAATAAAACATAAACTTTTTCTCTGTCTTGAGTCACTTGTATTAAGTAGCAAGAAGCAATTTTAAAAACCATTTGTTCATAATATAAAAGTATCATCAACACAGGAACTGCCATTTAAAGTGATAATGAAGACTCTGTTTTTACACAATGGGAGTTATTTTAGTATTCTTTCCTTAGCTGCTTGCTGTTTCTGGCAATTCACATTGTCAGCAAAGTTAATGCTGGATGTGGAACCTTATCCCTGCTTTTATTTATTTTTTTAATCTTTTTTTTCTTTCTTTTTTGAAGTTGTTAATTTAAACTCCAGTTTATTAATATACAGCGTAATATTAATTAGTTTCAGGAGTACAATAAGTGACCCAACGCTTCCATGAACACCCAGTGCTCATCACAACAAGCGCACTCCATTCCCATCACCTATTTCCCCCGTCCCCTGCCCACCTCCCCTCTGGTAACCACCAGTGTGTTCTA
Source organism: Nasua narica (assembly GCA_028533885.1). NCBI lineage: Eukaryota > Metazoa > Chordata > Mammalia > Carnivora > Procyonidae > Nasua > Nasua narica. The sequence goes on from CM052813.1 coordinate 13,309,527, forward strand.
GAGAGTTAAGAGTCTGTTTCTTGGTTTGCCTCTTTTTTATTTTTTCGCTCTTTTATTTTTTTCTAAAATTCTACATGATCCCTGCTTTTAAAGTCAAGTTCATAATGAGACAAACGACTTAGAGAAGACAAAATCAGCCCTTACTCAGAAAATGAGGAACTATGACTTCTCCAATGAGAAAAAGAAACCTGAAAGACAATTTGTTCATTCAAGTGCTCCCCATGATCTAATTCTACTTTCCTTTGAACTTATATAGATATTTCAAAAATACAGCAAAATGCCCATTAATAATTTAAGCCCTAAAATACAATAAATCCAAAGTAAAATTGCACTTTTCACATCTAAGGTTAGGCCAAAGATGGACAGGGAAAAAACATGTGTGCCCGTGTTCTTTTCTCTGTGTGATGATGGTTGATTTAAGCAGTTTAATTGTTTCTCTATTAAAAAGTACAGGATAACAACAATAATATGCTCTCTCGCTGCATCATACACCCCTATCTATTAATCAAGCTTTTGAAGGAGTTACTGACAATGAGAATTATAATTTTTGAAATTATAATATCAAATTTTGCTTTACAAAAGACACCATAGCTTTTATAGAGTATGTGCTTACCTTCAAAGCAGCAATGTGACTATACACACACACACACACACACACACACACACACACACATCTGGGCATTTTCTTTCAAAAAGTATTTTTGAGCCAGTTTAAAAGACACTCACATTTAGCCTCACTACATTAAAGAACTACTTTTCTTTGGAGTCAAAGCTATGTTCCTTGAATTTTTATCCACTTTATTCACTAAATTTGGCTCTCAATGGCAAATGTCTGTTTCCAAAAACCAAATCCAATTTAAAATCATGATTTTTTCCATCAATCTGAGATATTCAAAATATGCACCATGGGATCTTGAAGGCATTAGCATAAGAGATACTTTCCAAAATGTCTTGAGCAGTAAGAACATTATTGAAATATTTCTCTACATTCCAAAATAACTGCCTTAATGGGGTCAATGTTTATTAGAAAATATTAAATCTGGTACATTTGAAAAATAACTGCATTATGTAACAGTCACAAACTCATGTGAATACACTGTCTGTTCCTTTCTTCATTTATTCTGAACATTTTAAAATCCAAATTCTGTACCATGGTCAAGAAGATCTGGCTCCAGTTTCCTTCTCTGACCTCTACTCATTTCCTCCATTCCAGATATACCAACCATCTTCAAAACTACACACAGAACACGGTTTTCTCTGAGCTCTGCTTGCTGTTGCCCCAAACTGGAATATTCTATCAATAGATGTTCTCAAAGCTTGATTTCTTACTACACTCAAATCACTAATCAATTGTCACTAGATCCAAGAGGCCTTCCAAGACCACTGCACTTTAAATACCTCCGCTCCTTTATCTATCTCTATTTTCCTCTTATTAACAGGTGATATTACATTGTCTATTTCTTTGCTTATTATGGGATTTCTGCTCAAGAATGTAAGCTCCATGAGGGTAAGCTTTATATGCTTTGTTCACCACTGAATTCACAGTGCCTAAAACCATGTGCAACAGATAGCAAATGCTCAAGAAACAGCTGTCAAACACCGAGTGATAAACTGAATAACGTATTAAATCAGAGCCTACCTACCCTGTTCTAGAGATGGGGAAAAGGGAGGAAGAATAACGCTTTCTTCAAGGATCTCAGAGTCCATTACAAGAGATGGGCATGCAAACAGATTATCACAACAAGTAGTTTTAGGAGTAATAAGAATAATACAGTGTAGAGTGGATGGCACAGAAGAAAGAGCTCTGAATGGTTAATAAAGTTGCCACAGAAAAGGATCATTTTCAGCTGAGTCCAGGATCAACTGGGATTTTAACAATCAGGGAGAAAAAATGAAAAACAAAACAAAAAACCTAGAAACAGCAAACAGGTCCACTCACTTTAATAAATTTTTAGAATGCTTGTCAGATAGCAGGAACTCTGCTAACCACTAACAAGATACAATAAGTAATGCTAATAATGATCTTGTGATATATTGGGTAGATAAATAGGGAAATAATTTCATGAAAACTATTTTAAGAGCAATGTGCACAATGAGCTCATAGAGGAGAACTAGCTGCTTCCCTGTCAGGTGACAGATAGATGGGGAAAATCTATGTTTAACAAGGGCATAACTTTCCTTATTTCACTAACCATCTGCTTCCACATGCCGCTAAGTTTCCGTTTTCCATGAAATGATCTTAAATGGCAAAAGAAACCAGCCCCACAGGAGAAGAGTTCTCAGGTACTGGAGACAAATACGAAGATGGTAGAGAAAATTTTGCCTCCAGTTAGCTTTTAGGCTAGACTATCCTACATAGGAAAAACAGTTATTATTCATCAAGCAGTTTGAGGCTTTAAAAAAATATTTGCTGCTCACTAGTGATACAGTGATTTCAAATATATCAATGATTCTCATGAAGTCTGTGCATAATTAATTTGGGGAAAAGAAAAATAATAGGATATATTCTATGTCTTCTAATTTTGGTCTCTATTCCTTAGAGCTACTCACAAAGATTTGCAAGGAAAAAAAAACCTATCTTGAAATGAAATGATAACTGTATGGTGTTTAAGATGGTGAATTACAAAACAGTTTCAATATATCTTTAAAATAAAGTGCTAATGTTTGTTTAGTTAAATATATAGAAAACAGATGGATGAAAAGGCTTACAAATTGGTTTAGTGGTTCAATTTTTCTTAGAATAGAAATATTCTTCATAGCATCTTTTGTATAATCTTATAAACATAGGATAACAGCATTATACTTGGATCAACAAAGTTAAAACACTAACAAACTTCTTCATGACCAAAAATGTTCTTTCTACGTAGATTAACTAGTCAGGGCTATGAAATAAACTGACCTTTTTAACACACTGAAATCCTGTTCAGAGGCATCGTGTGGCAAAAGAACCGCAATTCCTTAAAATAAAAAAAAATTCTATATTCCGTGAATTATAGTCTCATTAGTGAACCAATGGTTTAAAAATACAAAATCCTAAGACAGGATTTTGTTTTAGCTTTGCTTTTAGTGATGGATAGTAAAAAACAAAGAATCTTCAGTTATTATTTTTATTAGTTATCTCAGATATAAAAATTTGATTATACAACTTGTTAAAGAAAACCCTACTGACTTGAAATCACCATTTTATTCTCTTAATATCAGCTGTATGCAGAATCAGTTGTCCTCATCTCTCTGTCCTCATCTCAATTCAACTTCTCTGGAGAAAAATACACTCTCCGTGAGAGTGTGAACTGTGCATATTTGTGCTGCTTACTTACTCCTAAGTTTCTTAGAGGCAGGCATATCCAATGTATGCAGGGTTTGGCATATGTTTCTTATGTTAATTGTAAAAAACAAAGTTCATTCTTTTAGTTCATAAATAAATGCCTATCACAGTATTACAGAGAGGAAAATGCCTTTAAGGAAAATACACTTCTGTAGAAGAATTTATTAGAACAATAATTTTATCTTACCTTTAGAAACAAGGAAAGTGGAGATGGTAAGAACGTTAAAAATGTTTAGAAATCATTTACTTTTGGTATAAAAGAAGATCAAACTCATCCTTATTCTTTTATTTTAGTGAAAATACACTGAACAAGATAAAGCACTGGAACCAGTACAAATCAGGTCCCCAGTTAGAAAGAGTCAACTTTAGTCATAAATGAGTCAGATAGAAGTCAAGTTTCACTTTTGTGAAGTGAGGAGAAGACCAGTATTGTCAGATTCCTACTTATAGAAAAAAAGCAGTAGGAGGAATGACATTCACAGAAGAGATAACAATTGGGAATTGTTCATTGAAAAACAATGATCTCTAGCTGGTACCGTAAGGGTGCATATCCTGCTAATTCAGATGGTGCTTTAACACCAAACTTGATCCTTCATCTTTCTTTGTGAGTAAGACACTGACTTCAATGAACCAGGAATTGCCCAACCATTTCCTACGAGGAGGTAACTAATACTTCATCTGTACCAACCTCTTCTATGCCAAGGAAGAACATTCACTCTACAGGCACCCTCTACATCGCAACAAAGGTTATGAATGGACATGGGCAACTATTTCTATTTGTTGCCTCTTTGTATTTCCTAAGAGCCTAGGAAGTCCTAGGGATCTTGAAGTAGGGATAGCATACTCAACCTCCTTACAAAGCTAAGCAGAAATAAGTGACCACAGAGTAATTCTTGCCCTCCTCCACATACACACACCAGCCTGAAAGCCCAAGTTTCACTATGTGAACTTGAATTCTGCCTTTAGGAAGGCTTCAGATGGTTTGAGGTCTTGCGTGTCATACGTGACTTGCACTAGGTCTCTTCTGGAAATAGCTGTCACTCAGGTCTTGCCTTCCTCCAGAGTAGGTAGGGACTTTCTCTTGTACTATTCTAGTCAGCTTGGCCAGTGTGGGAAATGCTGTCTCACACAGATCAGTCTCAAGAGGCTCACAAAGGAATGCTTCTCACAAGAATGAGAGAAGTAAAAGGAGATCGTATTCAGTAAAGAAGTTTAAATAGCCCCATAAGTGCTTTCTTGATGTGACTGTGTCTGTCTTCCTTAGACCTTCCCAGGCTCCTCCATTCCTGTGTTCTTTTGTTTGTTGATTTTTCTCTCATTGGGACTATCAACTTTTTTCTGTCTCTTCAAATTCTACTATAGTCCTAACTGCTGATTAATTCCACAGACTTTATTCCTCTAGTTTCCCCTCTCTGGATTATTTTTGATTAGCCTTTATGATGTCTACCTCACTACTATCTTGACCATTTTCCTCATCCAATCCTTTAAATACTCCAACCTCGTAGAAGTAGGACTTAATACTGCTCAAGATTCAATCAAACTATTGGAAAATGCACCAGATAAAAATGTAAAACTCAAAAAATATTTACTTAGAGCCTTACTTTCTTCAGTCTTTTTATTCTCATGGTATCTTTTGGTACTTAACCCCTTCTAAATGAATCTGTCCCATCAGAAGTAGGCTAATGCCAAGTGGATCTATATATCCCCACCACATGGGCATGTGATCCAAGAATAAATATTCCTAAACTGGCTAGTGGCTTACAACGGACTCTGGTACTAAAGATAAAGCCCCAGATGGGCTAATGGTGGTTTACTTTTCAGTAGGTAACCAGAAATAAGTAGATATATGGATATAGCTAACTCATATTAATCATTGAGAGATTTAGAGAAAATATTCACTAAATTGTTCTGCTGGTTTATGGAGCTCAAGTTCTGCCAAGTTTCAGGGATGCCCTTCCAGTTGCTTAGATTTTCCAGAGATTCTGTACTCACTATCTTTGCACACACCTCCTTTTTCAAAACCCTCTTTTAATTAATCTGACCTGGGTGGCTCAGTGGGTTAAAGCCTCTGCCTTCAGCTCAGGTCATGATCTCAGGGTCCTGGGATTAAGATCTGCATGGGGCTCTCTGCTCAGCGGGGAGCCTGCTTCCCCCTCTCTCTGCCTGCCTCTCTGCCTACTTGTGATCTCTCTCTGTCAAATAAATAAAAAAACTTTTAAAAAAATTTAAAAAAATAATTAATCTGACCTGAGTAGGCTTTTGCATCTTAGAAGCAAATGAGACTAAATAAAGCATTTCTAAAATGAAAATTACAGTACATTGAATACGTCACTATGAATTCAAATGAAAAGGAATGCTTAAATTAGCACCAATGCTGGTTGTAATGGTCACAAAGAAGGATGCTAGTCAAGTTCATATTAATAATCTGTTCTAAACTATGAGACAGTAGATCAAAAATATTATTTTCTTAATTATACCAGTGTACAATGGACTCTTACATCCCTCCTTAAACTGTCTGGTCCATGTGTGAGTTCCCTATGCTTTCTTTTTTACCCTTAATAATCAGAAATACATATCCAATCACTCTGATCTAAGACCAAACTATTATCTATCACCACTAGCATCACAGATTTAGTACCTTCCTACTTAGCGATTAAACTATGTAAAAAAAAAAAAGTCTACTGACAGAATGGACAAACTGTGGTACATCTATATAATAGAATACTAGTATACTATGACTACCATTGGTAACAAAATGAATAAATTATTAATAAATGTAAAAACATAGATAAATGTCAAAAACATTTGTTGTACTAAAAAAAAAAAAAAAACCGGGGCGCCTGGGTGGCTCAGTGGGTTAAAGCCTCTGCCTTCGGCTCAGGTCATGATCTCAGGGTCCTGGGATGGACCCCCACATCAGGCTCTCTGCTCGGCAGGGAGCCTGCTTCCCCTTCTCTCTCTGCCTACTTGTGATCTCTCTCTCTGTCAAATAAATAAATAAAATCTTAAAAAAAACCCAAAAACCTAACACAAATGATTCCACTTGTATGAAAGTCTGAATCAATGAAACAAATCTGTGGTCATACAAATCAAGTTGCCGTTGGTATTGGGGGAGAAAGAGAGACTGGAAGTGACTGAATATAGCCCGAGGAGACACTGGGGAGGGAAGGAATGTTCCATATCTTGATAGAAGTGCGCATTAACAATGAATATATATTTGTCAAAATTTAGAAAATAGTATATGTAAAATCTGTTGAACCTAAGTTGTATCTCAATAATGCAAGGGCATATTGTAACAAGGCACCCATGTAAATAAACTGCTGTTTTAACCAGTTTTCAAAAACAATGCATCTGGCCTATTTGCCAAAATAGGAAAGTGTGATTATTCCTATTTGCAACAGTGTAAGAATATTTTACCAGATGTATCCTGAGACTGCATCTTTTTTTGCAATAGCACATACCTTAGGGTATATATTTAATAAAATGCTCTATTCTTAACTTTATATTACTGTCTATTCATAATTAAATCATCAATTTTTTTAGTTACCTGACATGGTTTATCCAGTCAATAAGCATCACTATCCTCCTTGATATTTCATTGGGAACTTCTTTAAAGGCTGTTATTTTCTTAAGAGGAAGAAGAATTCGATCTTAGAAATTTTCACACTGAGAGATTTAGGGAGACAGATCAAGCTACAAAATAATGTTTTAATTTAGAACACTGAGACTTTTTAAACCAGTCACTTCAAAGTAGACCTTTTTTTTTTTCTCTCGGTTCAAAGCATTGTTCATAAGTGATGTATTGAAGCAGGTTGGGAACAATAAGTAATAGGCATGTTTTCAAATGACATCTTTAATTCCTGCATACGACTTTCTTCAGCCATTGGAGGAATTATCACAGTACTAAGCTATAACTCAAGAGGCACTTGCATTGGAGGTCTTAATCTAGGCCTTTAAAAAATAATGAATAATCATTTCTCCTTTCCTCTTTGCATGTTGTAAATCACTAACTATATATGGATGACTGGCCATGGTGGGGAAATAGTCACATGATGCAATAATAAAAAATTTATATCATTGCAAGGCAAAAATAGCTTTTAAAACTGCTTTCTTGTTCCGCAACAATTGAAAATGGGGCTATATATTGCTCTCCAGAGTATTCATGTGTGACATCAGTCTTTAGGTTATTAGCAGCAGATATCATTAGCTGTTAAGATGGTGATACTAGGGTTGCCCAAATGTCACAATGAGACCAGCTATATGAACTTAATGTTCTAACAGGTTGGGTCTAGTCTGACCCTTGGGTTTTTGTAAGTTTAAGCAGAAAATGGCTTGACTGTGTTTATTCTAATTTTCTTAATCACTGGTTACCTCTGGACAGTTTTTAAATTTAGGTGAAACAATCTTTTGAGTTGAAGTACAATGAGGAAGCCAGTGAACCTCAGTGAGGGCCCAGGTCACTGTATATCCTTACCCTCGCCAGTGTTAAATAACTTCTATATAAAATACTATGAAAGTAGGGGTGCCTGGGTGGCTCAGTTGGTTAAGTGTCCACCTTTTGCTTAGGTTATGATCCCAGGTTCCTGGGATCAAGCCCTGCATCAGGCTCTCTGCTCAGCGGGGAGCCTGCTTCCCCCTTTCCCTCTACCTGGCTCTCTGACTACTTGTGATCTCTCTCTGTGACAAATAAATAAAATCTTTAAAAAAAATAAAATAAAAGCTAAAAAAATCAAAATAAAAAATACTACAAAGTAACCAGTTGCTCTGGTCTTCCTTCTTTTTTTTTTTTAAAGATTTTATTTATTTATTTGACAGAAAGAGATCACAAGTAGGCAGAGAGGCAGGCAGAGAGAGAGGGGGAAGCAGGCTCCCTGCTGAGCAGAGAGCCCGATGTGGGGCTTAATCCCAGGACCCTGAGATCATGACCTGAGCCGAAAGCAGAGGCTTATTAACCCACTGATCCACCCAGGCGCCACGAGGTCTTCCTTTTTCTATAAACTCTCAGAGAGCTGTGCTTACCCGTGTTAGTACTTCTTATACTGTAATTACCTATTTTTGTGTTTTTCATGGACTTCTACACTTTCAGACTCACTGATGTCATTGTCAGTCTCTCATTTTAATCTAAAAACCCAAAATGCACCTCCTTTCTTGGTTTTCCTTAAGAACTATACATGAGATTCTGACACATTCTAATTACTTTCCATTTAAACAGCATTTATTACAACGTGTTGCTTGGAGCACCATGAACCTGGGGTTCTCGGGCCACCTTGGGATATGTGGAGGGGGTGCTATGGCAGTCCGTGGATCAAAGGAAGCTCCCTGGTTATCTTCCTCATATGGAGACTCTCCCCGGGATGTTTCAAATAAGAAGCGTTTCTATTGATAGAACACATTCCATCGCATTCCAGCAAATAATGTAGTAAGAGTGCTTGAAGTGCGGGGAAACTTTAACTCTCCAAAATTACAATTTTTATCCTTTGTATTAATTTCCTATGGCCAACATAATAAACCACCGCAACATTAGTGGCTAAAATAACACAAATTTATTTTCTTACCATTCTAGAGACCAGCAAGCCAAAGGTAGTTTCACTGAGCTAAAGTCAAGGTAGCAGCAGGGCTATTTCCTCTGGCCATGAAGGATCCATTCTTGTTTTTAAATACGGAGCACGTCACGAATTTGCCAATCATCTTTGTGCAGGTGTCATGCTAATCTGGTCTGTATCTTTCCAATTTTAGTATACATGCTGCCGAAGTGAGCATAGGGCAGGACCCTTCTCAGCCTCTTCCAGCTTCTGGTGGCTACTGGCACTTCCTGGCTTGTAGTCACAACACTCCAAAATCCGCCTCCCTGATCACATTGCCTTCTCCTCTTCTGTCTATACCACTCTGCCTTGTTCTTCTAAGTGCACTTGTGATTATATATTTAGGTCCACCTGGATAATCCAGAAAAATCCTCCCATTTTAAGATCCTTCACTAAATCATATCTGTAAAATTCCCTTTGCTATATAAGGCAGCATTCACAAATTCCAGGGATTAGGACAAAGATATCTTCGGGGGCCATTATTCAGTCTACCGTATCCCCTAAAGCTAATTAACTTCCTTAAACACAGAGCAGAATATATACTTAGGGGTCACTAACGGCAGTGATGGCAAGGGTAAAAACAGTAGTGATATTTGTAACAAAACTTGCAGACGTAGTTACAATGATAGCAATGATATGAGTAGTAACAGCAGGTGTAGCTACTACCATTATTGAGTACCTATGATATGCCACACTCCCCCCAAGGACCCTAAACACGTATGTCCCTTAATCTTCAGAACAGTCCTAGAAGAAAGGTACTGCCTTATTTTATTATTATCCCCACTATCCAGATGAGAATATTGAGGCTGAGGTCACTGAAGAACTTTCATAAAGTCATACTCCTAACGCTTCGCAGAACTGGAATTTAAATATAAAACAAAACAAACAAAAAAAGGACTGAAATCCAGACAATCCATTGTATCCTTCTGATATCCAAGGTCACGACACTAGCATATCTTCCAGGGTAATCTGAACCCTAATATTTCTAACTGTGAAAAGTAAACTGGATAGCTTTGCTATATTAAACCATTTCTGTTTCTGAGAGAGAGAGAGAGAGAGAGAGAGAGAGATTGCACACATGCACATGAGGGTGGGGAGGGGTAGAGGGAAAGGGAGAGGGAGAGAAAGAATCTTAAGCAGGTATGGGGCTCAATCTCATGACCCTGAGATCATAACTAGAAATTAAGAGTCGGTCACAAAAAAAAAAAAAAAAAAAGAGTCGGTCACACAACTGACAGCAACCCTGGTGCCTCTAAAATAAACTTTTGAATGATAGATGTCTCCATAAACACAATTAAACATAAGCAATAAGCCATGGGGAAATATTTTTTGAATATAAAGTTTTTTTATATATAAAGAACTATAAATTAAGAAGACAAGATAGCAACCAATAACCACTTAAGACTCTACACCGATATTATCCAGCAGATCTCTAGAACATATTCATCTTGCATAACTGAAACTTTACCCCTTGATTAACCCATCCCCCCCCCCCCCGCTCCTACTTTCTGTCATCATGATTCTGGCTACTCTAGGTACCTTCCAGAAGTGGAATCATACAGTATTAGTCTTTTTGTGTTTGCCTTATTTCACTTAGCATGATGTCCACAAGGTTCATCCCTGTTGTAGCCTGTTAGACTCTCTTTCCTTTAATAATTGTTTTTATTTTAATAATATTTAATAATGCTCCATTTATATTACATATATATTATATATTATAATATTTAATAATATTCCATTGCACATATGTATAAATTTTGCTTATGCATTCATCTGTTAATAGACACTGAGGTTACTTCCATGTTCGTGCTATTGTGGATAACTCCACAGTGAATATGAGAGTGAAAGTAACTCTTCAAGATCCTGATCTCCATTCATTTGGATATAGACCCCGAAGTGGGTCTGTGGAATTGTACACTTAAAAAGAAACTGTTAAGAGGATAGATCTCATCTCATGGTAAATACTCTTACAAGAATAAGAAGTAGAAGTAGGAAAAAAAAAGAAGTAGAAGTAGAAGAAGAAAGTGCTCTGAACACTTGTATCTATTGCTCCTCTGAATATCTTATAAAATTTACTGAAAAAACAGAAAGGGCAAATGAAACCAAAATTCCAGAAAACAACAAAGAATCTAACTGGGAAAGATATGTCAGAAATGAAAAGCATATGAGCTATTTTAACAGAGAGCATAGTGAATTTGTTATACAGGTGCTGAAAGGCAGAAAAAAGCTAAAGGGATTCTGAACTAACGCTGCAGGAAGCAGTTAAAAGTTCTAGGGCTCAGAATATAAAAAGGAAGAAGAGGTAGAGTTATCAAAATCTAGGAGATTGGAGAGGAAACACCATCTAGCCCCCACATGACTGTTATTTGGAGATGAGCATGGCTCAGCTAAAGCTCCACTCACCCAGGGGGGAATGGCTTACTGCCACTCATGCTTCTGAGGGAAGAGGGGGGTGGCTCTGTGGCTGGGAGTGAGAACAGGTGGGAGCTCTGGAGCCCATAGCTGCCCGTTGCCCCTGCCATAGGGAGAATGCCCAGAGGTGAAAACAAAAAGCAAGTTCTTTCCTCCTCCTGCTTTCCACTCTCCTTCCGTTACTCCCCATCTATAGAACCTCACGAGAAGTCAGCAGACTATGAACTGTAGAAAATGTTTTTCTGAATCCCATTGCCACTATTTACATTAAACAAAAAAGATTATAAAGGGTGGCTTTGCAACTGAGAGAAAATAGGTAATTAGCAACAGTGATGAAAGTAGACAGGGAAACTTGAGGAACTTTGGAAAGACGATGTGATGTGGTAGATTATTACGTAAATGGCTCTGATTTTCCATTGCCCTTTTTACCCACACCCCTTGCAATATAACCCTGATACTGTTCTCATCAGGATGTGATGCCTATTATCTTTACTCCTTTACTTTTGTCTGATCTTATGATTTACTTTGACCAAAAGAATATACTGGAAAGGGCAGTGTGCTTATTTTAAGCTTACGTCTCAAGGGATCCTGTGTGCTTCTGCTTTTCCCCTTAGAAAACTGCCTCTTCCATGAGAATGATCTCAGAAACTCCTACTGGAAGGTAAGAGACCTCATGGAGGAGCGATGAGTCATCCCCAGCCACTGAGGCCACGCTTGGCCATTCAGCCATAGTTAATTTTGAACCCTGTCTCAAACACTAGAGAAAAAAGGAAGCCCAGCAGTATCTTACACTCTTTTTTACTTTGGTTCCTTCGTCTGCCTGTCAGCCCCATGTCCATGCAATTCAAGGGGAGCCTGTCTGCAGATGCCCCACCCATTGCACACAGCCTAAAACTAATCCTCCTTTTGAGGAAACAGAATCACAGAGGAAAAGACTGCAGAGGAAATCCATGTCAACTGAGAATAATTATCAATCTAGTCTATCTATGAAACAAGGACTATGAAACGAGAACTTCAAATAAGTAAACATTTCCAGAATGTCATAGCAGGGATGACAAGGACTAGGATGAACAAATAAAAAAACTCAGCCTAGAGGACAAAAATACAATTAAGTGAATAGAAGGGACCCTTACAATATATTCTAGTAAGAGGCTTTTATCTTCAGAAAGCATATAAAATTGGTTACCAAAACAAGAAGAAATAGTAACCGATATTAAAAATACAGTATTGAATAACATTTATTTGAACAGTGGCAAAATAAATTGTTGATCTAAATATTAACATGTAATCAGGAATAAAAGCTGATGAATCTATTTCTAAATTAAGTGCAAAATGACATGTAAAGAAAATACACGGGGAAAAAAAAGGACATGGACATTAGATTTTGAGCTTCAAGTTCCACCTAGCAGGAATTCAGAGCTACACAGAATAGTGGCAATGGGAAGGAAGAAACAAACAAAACCTGAAAGAACAATACTTTCTAAATTTTAATTTTAATTTATTTTTATTTTTTTTAAAGATTTTATCTATCTGTCAGAGCGAGAGTAAGGGATGGGGGGAGGCAGACAAAGGGAGATGCAGGCTCCCTGCTGAGCAAGGAGCCGGATGCGTAACTCAATCCCAGGACCCTGGGATCATGACCTGAACTGAAGGCAGATGCTTAACCAACTGAGCCACCCAGGTCTCTGAAGCTTTAATTTTTAAATGGAAAGTTTTAAAATTTTCCAGAAAGACCCACTGAAGGCTAAGCAAGAGAAATGAAGACTCATGCTAAGACACAACCTTGTCCAAGTCTAAAATGGAAAGCATAAAAAGAATATTCTGAAAGCTTCTAAAGAGAAATACAAATGTACACTCACAGGCATGCATACACATACACACCTACACATACATACTGCCTGTGCTGTCTCTCTCTCTCTCTGTTTCCCTCTCTCTCCAATAAATACAAGCACACACACATTTGGATTATTGTCATCCTGAGATGACATGACATAGAATAATTGTCATCATACCAGCGAGGATGAAAATAATCCAGAAGATGAACAAGTGCTGGTCAGGATGTATAAAAACTGAAACCATCATACATTACTAGTGGGAATGTAAAATGGTGCAGCTGCTTTGGAAAAGGGTGGGCATCTCCTCAAAAAGTTAAACACAGAGTTACAATATGACTCAGCCATTCCGTTCCTAGGCGTATACCTCCACACGATGAAAACATGTTTACATAAAAACTTGTGCACAAATGATCACAGCAGCATTCTTCATAGCCAGGAAGGAGAAACAACTAAAATGTCCAACAACTGATGGTGGATGGACAAAATGTGGTAGGTCAATACAATGGCATATTACTTCACCATAAACATGAATAAAGTACTGATGGATGCTCTAATATGAGGAATCCTGAAGGTATGGCAGTAAGTAAAAGAAGCCAGGCAAAAAAAGCCACATATATGTACAATTCTATTTATTTGAAATGCCCACAATAGAAAAGTCAGAGACATAGAATAGATTAAATTAGTGTGTAATTAGTAAGTTAGTGGTGTCCAGGGGATGACAGTGGAAATGGGGAGTGACTGCTAATGAGAATGGGGTTTCTTTTGGGGGTGATGGAATATATTCTAGAGAATTATATAGTGATGATGGTCACACAACCTTGAGAATAAACTAAAACTACTGATTGTACACTTTAAAAGGATGGTGCTTTGGTATCTGAACTATATATATATACACACAGATCCATATGTGTGTGTATATATATATACATATACATTAAAAAATGGGAAAAAGAAAAGTAGTAATGGCATTCGAATACCATCCATCCAAAGGGAATAAGTCTTGAAAAGTATGAAAAGGTGCTTTATGAACACTTCAATCTTTAGAGATTCAAACTTCAGGTGAAAACTTTGTTCCCACATCTTTTTTCACCTATAAACAACAGAAATAAATTTCTCACAGTTCTGGAGCTGAAAGTCTAAGATCAGAAGGCCAGAATGGTCAAATTCTGGTGAGAAACATCTTCTGTGTTGCAGACTGGTACTAACCTCTCACAGAGAGCAGAGAGCGCTAAATGTTTTGGTTTTTAATTGTAGAATCCTAATCAAGATTCACACAATGAACACATCCAATCCCGATGTCCACTCAGTTCCTTTACATCTGGAATAGCCTCCCTCCTTGCTCACTAGTGTTGACTTTTTAAAGAATCCAAGATAGTTTTCTTGTGGAATGTTCGGCACTTTGAATCTGTTTTATTATTTCCTCTTAATACGTTCCTCTACTCCTGCATTTTCTGTAAACTGAAAGCTAGATATAAAGACGTAATTAGATTCATATAAAACAATTCTGGCCAGAATACTTCCTAGTTCTATTATGTATCACTTGTGCCATATAGGGTTGGTTCACCACCAGTGATGAAAACATTTTTCACTTGTTGGATACCAGATCTCTCTACCATAAGGGAATGTGTTAGCATTTGTCCTCATTAAGTTATTTGTAGGCTGATACTTGAGTACGAGGTAAACAGATTTTTTCCTCAACAATCTCTCAGCCAATACTTTGACCAGAGGTTGGTGAATCTTATCTGAATCATTCTTTTTTTCTTCTTTTTGGGGTTGGAAAATGGCATATTCTCTTGATTTTTATATTTCCTTCCGCCTTTTTTAGCTGAAATTCTTTAGGAAGTGTTCCTTCTCATTCCAGGCCCCACATTATCTTCTCCCTCTTTTTGAATACTAATAGGATTATGGATTTATAAACATGTAGTATATTATGATCAATTATCATCATATTTTTGATGCTTAAACTGTTGCAAATTGGCCTTTGGAGCCCCTTCATGATATTGTCTGTGTCAGTTCAATATGGTTGCATTTGTTTTGGAGCAGATCCTTGTTTTCTGGCACAAGTATTTTTGTTCTCAATTTGTATTATTCAAGCCCCAGATGTTAGAGACCACACTTGAAAATATCAGCAAAACAAACAATGTCCACAGACTTAAAATCCATGCAACATATTTTTTATGGTACTAAAAGCTTTTCTGCACAAAATAATTATAATTTTTGAGCACTGACTCTTTTACTTCCCTCAGTGTATTGTTAACTAAATTTATTTCCCTCCTATTCTGAAAATTTCAAATACTTCCTTCATCTCTGGCCCTCAGATCATAACCCTGGGTGGCCCCTTAATTACAAGTGTACTATGTCTGAATTTTGATAGAACACAAACACTTCAGGAGTGTGTTTCAAACATATTATGTACATAATGGCATAGAAACCACTTTCCATGTGATCTAACAGTAATACACATATACACATTCAGGTATACGTATCAAAGTGTATGTAAATGTATGTACCTAGCAGTGATACACATACACACCCACGTGTGGGTATCAAATGGAAAGAATTTCCTGAAAGAATACTTGTAAATTCACATGAAGTGTTTGATATTTACTATTCTCTTCCATTATGTTCTCTTTCATTTATAACAAGTATTTTTATAATTAACTAATGATCATTGGTCCAGAGCTGAAAATAAATCCCAGATTAGAAATACAGAAAAACTAAATTTCTCCAGCAAGGGGCAGTAACCAAGCCAGAAAGGAAACTGAAGAGGGATATGGAGTCTGTGAATCAGGACAGGTAGGACAGAGGAAGTAGTGACAAGGAGCACAAGTTATAACAGTGTATCTGATAAATGACAGATGATTGCTAGGTGTTATGTATTCCTTTTCTTTTCTGGGTGTGATTCAGATTCCTTAATATATCTATATTCCAGCACTCAAGGTATTCTTGAATAAATGCTCATGATTTTTATACTGTAAAGAATGTTATGCTTATTTGACAATTACAAACATTTCCTTCGAGAAGAAAGACGAGAGCCATGACTCCCTTCACAACTACCTCTAATGTTATGCATACTCCTTTTTTCATTTCTCATCAGGACTATGAAAATGGCCCCTAAGGAGTCTTCCCGTTTCTCTTCTTTTCCTCTAAATTCAGGTCAAAATAATATTCACATTGTCACCATCCAATATGATGTCACTCTCGTTCCTTAAAACCTCTGAAATTACTGACAACCACGTGAAGGAGTATATTGATTTCTTACTGCTGCTGTAGCAAGTTACTCCAAATTCAGTTACCTAAAACAACACAAATTTATTATTATATATTAAATTTTAGGGGAGAATCTGTTCTTTTTCCTCTTTCAGCTTTTAGAGTCTACCTGCATTTCTTGGCTTATGTCCCCTTTCAGTTATGATTACATTGGGCTCATCTAGATAATCCAGGATATTTCTACCTCCAGATCTTTAATCATATCTGCAAAGATCTTTTACGTCAGGTAGGATAAAACATTGGCAGGTTTTCGGGATTAGGATGTGGACCTTCCGCAAGGGGACAATATCTGTCTACCACAAGGAGTAAGGAAAAGTGCTTTATCAGCCCAGCCAAATCACTATTTCCTTTGCTCCCTAACTCATCTCCTGCCACCTCCCAGGACCAGTCAAGTCGCCCCAGGATCAAGTCAGCACGGGAAACTACCAACTTTGTCAAATAACAACATTAGTTTTTCAAGTCCTTGTACCTTTTAATATTCGGTTTCTTTTGCTTCTGAATGCCTCTCCCACTTTTCCATCTGGTGAACTCCAACTCAGTTTTTCAAGACCTAGCACAAATGGTATCTCTTTGGAAAATGATATACTCCCACATGCAATTCTCAGTCACAAGTAAATTGCTTATTATCATATCGCTTTGTTTTAGCTCTTTCTGCAAGGTTACAACATTAAACTGTTAATGTTTGTTTCCTGGTCTTTCTTTCCAAATAGAGTATAACATTCTCAAAAGACTGAGCTACTCATCCTTGTGTTCCAGGGTACCTCTGCCTGGCAAAAAAAAAAAGTAAACACTAAGGAGAAAAAAAAAACTTTAGTAAATGCCAACTTAAAAAAGCAATTATCTATGGTACTTCAAAGTGTCTGAGAGGAAAACCACTTGCCTAATTTCAGAAACACATGTGGCCATGCATCACTAATCTTTGCAATTAGTACAACAAATCTGTAAAGTGTTCTGTGCTAGAGGGTCCTTGGATTGCATAATGGTCCGAAGGTAAAATCTGAAAAACATGGAGCATAACTAAAAGGTATTGAATCCAAGGAATGGAAGACCAAGATATACGGTTAATGAGACGAGACAGGATAAAGTAGGAAAAGCGAGTGATGTCAGGAAGTGTGGCAGGAAGTAGATAGAATGAGAAAGATGGGAGAACGACAGTGGAAAATAAAATGGAGATTTAAAAGATCATGTGGTAAATTTTCTCAAAGTACAAATAAAAGTAACAACAAAAATAAGATGGGGGGCAACTTGATGTGTCAGCCAATCAAGCAATGACTCTTGATTTCAGCTCAGGTCATGATCTCAGGGTTCTGAGGTTGAGCCCCATGTCAGGCTCCACAGTCAATGTGGAGACTCCTTGGGATTCTCTTACTCTCCCCCGACCCTTCCCCTTTGCACATGCTTGCTCACACTCTCTCTTGCTTTCTTAAAAAAAAAAACAAAAATTAAAAACATGGGATAACTACACCCTATCATACCACAGTCATACTGCTGAGAATCAAAGGCATGTTATGAAGCTAGAAAAAAACAACATATTACACACAGGGTGATGCTGCTGTGAATTATGTTAACTTGTTGTTGGACACAATGGAAGGCAGAAAGCAATAGAATAGCAACTTTAAAGTGCTGAAAGACAAACGTCCACCTAGAATTCTCTAACAGCAAAATTTTCATCAGAAATGAAGGCTATATAAAGATATTCAGATGAACAAATTTAAGATATTTCCTTTTTAAGGAATATACCTACATGGAAAGAAATATTAAAGGAAGTTCCGTGGACTGAAGGAAAATAATACCAGACAGCAGACACTACACTGTTCAGGAGACCCAAGAGTCCTAGAAATGACAAATATATATATAACACCATTAAATATATTACTTTTGTATACTGATAAATATATAATGTTATATATATTTATCATACATGACCATTTTTGTCTTGATTTTTAAAAAAGACATTTGTCTAGTGAAAGAGAAAGTAATGTCATATGGAGCTTCTGAAATGTGAACATAAGATGTATGTTAATAGTGGCACAAAGGATAGGAGGGAGGTTAATGAAATAAATAACACAGACAGAGGGGAAATTAAGAATGTATGCTTTTCTGTATATGGCAGCAGAACCAATCAATTATAAAGAATGGGTGAATCACACTTACTAAAATGCTAGGACAGGGACTTCTGGGTGACTCAGTCAGTTAGGCATCAACTCTTGGTTTCAGCTCGGGTCATGATCTCATAGGTTGTGATATCAAGCTCCATAATAGGCTCCTTACTCGGTGGGGAGTCTGCTTGAAGAGTCTCTTCCTCTGCCCCTCCCCCACTCTCAAATAAATATGAATAAACCTTTAAAAAAAAATGCTAGGACAGACCTAGCGATAGTTTTGCCTGTTCCTGCCTCTGAGAAGATGTGCATTGTTGGCTGTGAGTTGGCAGAGAGCCATGCCATCACCGCAACATGGCCTCCACATGAAAAGTGAGATAGCATGGGCTGATGGGATGAGAGAGGCCTATGTTAGAGACCCAACTCTGTATATTGCTGTGTCCATGAATAAACACTTCATTGCTACCATTTCTGCAAAACAGGCCTAACTTGAATGGTACTACAAGGATTAAGAATAATAGCCGTAAGTGTCCAAAGTAGGGGATTTGGAATGTACACAACTGATACTAAAAGGAAAAATAACATTGAAGAAGGACGACTTCTGTATCTTTCAGTGAAGTCCCATCTAAAGCTAGCAGGGCTGACTTAAAGTCAGATTTAAGCATCAACTCACATTTCTCTTCTGCTGACTTAGCATCAGCCCCATCAGATGCCTTTAGAGCAGCTCTGGTTATGCGACAGCCTGCACGAGAGCCAGGAGGAGCCCGACCCAGTCGCAGATGTTTCTTGCTGAAGAGTAATCCAAAAGGGCAATACAGGGCAAGGGCTGCCAAGTCCACTCTCCGGTCACTCAAACAGGGAAAAGGGAAAAGAGAGCTTAGCAACTGAAGGACCCAGATGCCACTTTGTGCGTGCATGTGTATTGAGTGGAGTAGCCTAAAAAGCCACCTGAGTCCTTAGATGTCCATGCACTCAACCTTGTGGCTTGAGTGGCAACATTTCCAGGGCAAAAGCTGATGAAAGAGGAGGGCCAAGGGAGACCATGTGCCTTGGAATAATCGATGAGAAAATTCAGTGCCAAAGGAGGGATGTGCAGCTGTTCAAGAACTGTTTTGTTCCCTAAAAACAAAACTTGGGTTTACAAAAACCCAAATTTCTACTTACCTGGATGTCACTTATCTTTTTCTGTAAGACAGATGGGATGTGAAACCAAAATCTTGATTGGTATGACTTTTACTTTTAGAGTGTTTTATTCGATTTTTAAACAGGTAAAACAGTAAAGTAATAGACAAATGCTACACTGCATATAAAAGATAAGCAAAAAATCCTACCATGAGGGTCCAGACCAAGGCATATATATTATTTTCTCTAACCTTCCAGCTCTGCAAAACCCACTTAAACTGACGATTTGAATTAAAGTCTTACTTTAAAAAAATGTTCATTATCTCAATTTCTTCTTCCAAAATCAGTATCATCCAGGCTGCCAACCATGATGTATAAAACCCCAAATGGCTAAAATTTCTGTTTATCTGCCTTTCCTTGTACCATTTACTTCAACAGAACTTTCAGGCAGATCACATCCTTCTGAATGGAGTAAAACTCAGAAATTTTGAAATCAGGACAGTGGTTATTATTTTGCATTTGTCTATGCTTCCAGTTTCCAAATAGTTGCTTTTAAGAAGCATCAAGTTATTTACAGAAGTATTATTTGTCATCTCCTCACCACTGGATTCAATTATAATATACGTATGCTTGAAGACATTGTATCAATCGGTAAAAAATGTTTTTAGTTTTCCCTTCACCAAACATTCATCGTGCAACTCTGAGCTTTCAGAGAATATGTTACAGTCAGAATTTTATGCCAACATCATCATTTTAGTAAATTTCACATTTTATCTTTTGGCAACAGCAATCTTACTTAAATATTGTGTCTGTGAAATATCTACATGTCCTTTCGCCTGGGCAGGGTCAGAAATGAATGATCAGCTGATACATTCTCAGCCAAAGTGTCTTACTAACCAACCTATTTTCTCTAGGTTAGTTAAGCATCTGAAGAAGTCACTTGACTTTTTCAGGTTAATGGAGCCACATCTCTAAGAAAAGATGTTTTTGCAAAGACAGTTTATATAAGCTACTTGGGGATGTTAAATGCTTACTATTTTATTCTAACATTATTTGAAGGAAAGTCGGTGGAAGAATAGATCAAGAAGAGTTACATAATTTAAACCATTAAAAAAAGAGACCCCCACACTCATGTTAAAGTCAAGGGGGTTCCAATACCTAACCTTTCCTTCCTTCCACTAAACACCTGTGAATTCCTCCCTCTGCCATGTATTAGTTCAGTGCACAACATAATTTGCTTAATTCAATATTTCTTTCTCTATGTAAAACTGACACTAATTTTACGGCATACTCGCCTTGAGGATTAAAGAGAAAATTTCACTTTATTCTTGGGTCTTTCAAGTAGTAAATACAGGCTAAGTCAATACAAGGCACATTCTAGGAGAATACCATTGTGAAGTGACTAGATTGTAAAGGTACCAACCTACTGCAGAAAAGCAACAGGACCTGAGATCAGAAATACAACATTCCCTCTCTTCAGTTTCCTGGTAAAATCTCTTATTTTTGGCTTACTTCATCAGTCCATTTGTTATTTTTTCCCCTAATTTTGCATTTCTTCTTTTCAGGGCTAAAGCCTAATGATATTTCACTTCCACTGAAGTCTAAGGAGGCTGCACAAAATTACTGCAACTCTTCCCCAATGCAATGTTTAACATTTCCTCTCTTACAACATCTTAGACCAAAGCTCTGTTGGTATACTCTGTGAAAAGACATGAATCTTCAACATTGTTTCTCATAAAATCAATTACAGAGCTTCAATACAACCTCACAAAGCTTTTATAGGAATTATTTTGCAACATGAATGATAATTTTTTTAGAATGTTGCTCAAAGCTATGACTACACATACAAATTAAGATGGAGAACTGAGTAATTACCAAAATATTTTGTATGGATTATTTGGCAGTGAGTCAATAATTATTCTGAGTATTTTTGTTCTGACTATAAGAACACCTGCTCCTACTTCATTTTACACAGATATCCAAGGTCCGAAACTATGGCTACTTGAGGAAAATGATCAGAATATTCTACAAGTCAGTTAAGCATGTTAGGTTGGGGTTTTAATATTGTAGGTGAAAATGGACCATCCAGTCAAGTTGGATGTGGACTAATCCTCTTGTTTATCTCCCAATAATCAGAGTGCAAGCTCTCAGCCCAAGGTACATGGGTTATCTGAAAATCAATGCATCGGACATGCAAACCTTTAGTTTATTTTTTTTCTCTTATTGATAAGATTTTAACAAGCTGGACAACTTGCTTTAAGTCTCTTCATTATTCTAGAAATAGGTTCCTTCCTTTCTAAAGCAGAGACGAATGAAACCTTATCCCACGATGAGATACTTCACAGATATAAGAGAAAAGATTCTAGACTTAGAGACTCAGGAAGATTATTTCCTACCCTGCTCTACTTCCCAGGACACTAAGGCATTACGTGGCATTTTTCTTGTATGGTATAATTTAAATATGTTATTCAATTGATCATCCAAAACAAACAGTTCATCGTATGTTACACTCATGCTATGTTCACACAGCGATACCAATTTAAACTAATATGGACACATTTGTTTAGCAAATGAGTATTGGAATTGAAATTTGAAGCCTTGTCAGTCTTATATCAAAGTGTTTCTTTTTCTTTTCTGTTTTTTTTTTTTTTTACTTAAATATGTTACACAATTTTTGTGTAGGCAGGTGAAGTCACCTTCAAACTTAATGATCTTCAAACTGGCCAAATTATGACAAGACTCAAAGACAAATGAAAGAGAAGACAACTGAGCAGATAAGGGTGGAGCAACTCAGCCCCTTTCAAGCCGGCAAATCTCTAGAGTCAGGGAAATATATTCAGAGTAGTGGGAGGAAATTTTGCCAATGGTATCATACCAAACAAAACCAAAAACAAAACCCTAGTGTTTAAAAATATCATGGAGAACGGTTAAGATGAAAAAAGAAAACAAGTTGACAAATATCCAATTTTTAGAAATAGAGATTAAAAGTTCCCTGGCCATTATGGCATAAAATTTTATAGAGCTTTTTTTTTGTCTTTTAAATAGATTTTTTTGGTCTTTTTTTGTCATTAAAATTTTTTTGTCCTTTCAATTCTTTTTGTCGGTTAAGTCATGGCCAATTGCTTTCATTACCATTATAATGAGGGTATTTATATCAAGGACTTCTTAGGGAAATATTTTGAGCAAATCGATTAACAATAAATTGATTTATAATTAGAATGACAAAAGAATTATTTGAAGATGTGATGTCAAATGAGAGAGATTTTTTTCCTAGGCACATTCTCTATTTTCTTTATAGAACATTCCAGTCAATGACATGAATGAATACAGTTTTCAAACTTAAAGACATCCTATCATAGTTAGGATTTTAAAAGATCTTGACACATGGAAATACAAGATGAAACTAAAAGCTAAATCTAAGGAACATATGTAGATTACCAATATATTGATGTTAACAATCCACTGCATAAGAACCTCATGAAAACTGAACTTATCCATGATTAATGTAAAGAATATTAAAGTGTTTTAATAGATTTAAGCATCTATTAATTAACAGTGGTACCATGACTATTTTAATAGCTGACTCTTTGTTAGTAATCACTAATACAATAATATTCTCCTAAAGAATAATAGTCATCTCCCCACTATGGTTTTTATCCAAGAAAATCAGTTCCAGGCAGGAGCAGAGTAGGAATAAGAGTAGTGGGGGAATCAGATGGAAGAGGGAATAGGGAGCACATTTTTCAAATGAAGCAATTTCTCAAGAAATTTCAAGATTATGTGATAACATGTAAAGATGTTAGAGAAATGCGTGTGAAGCAAGATCATGAAACTGGATGAGTCCACTCAAAAAAGTGTGTACTTCTCTGTGTATTTGTGCTTTCACCCAGCCCCAGCATAGACCAAATCACCCTGAGCCCGGTCATTCTCTGTCCCACACTCTACATTATTTGGTTATCCTTCCAGTTCTTAGTGTAAAATTGTAAAAAGAAGATTGATAATCAAAAACTCATTCTAAGGGCGCCTGGGTGGCTCAGTTGGTTAAGCAACTGCCTTCAGCTCAGGTCATGATCCCGGAGTCCCGGGATCGAGTCCCATATCGGACTCCCGGCTCTGCGGGAAATCTGCTTCTCCCTCTGACCTTCTCCCCTCTCATTCTCAGTCTCTCTCTCTCTAATAAATAAATAAAATCTTTAAAAGAAAAAAAAACTCATTCTAAGTAAGCTGAATGAGTGATTGAGAGTCTAAAACCTTTGTTACCTGAAAAATGGCTGATATTTCATCTCTAAAACAAAATCATTGAGAAGAGTGATAATGTCTAGGGTTTTAAAGTATTTAAAAGACTATTGAATGAAACAAGGATTAGAATCAATCTATGAAACTTTTAAAAGGCAGGACCAATGGGTGGACATTAGAACAAAGTGATTTTATGTCAATTTTAAGAATGGACTTTCTACAAAGGAAATCAGAAAAAAAAACAGGAAAAAGAACAAAGGCTAGACTACGTTTACTTTTTTAAGTAGCCTCTACACCCAAGGTGGGGTCCGAACCCACGACCCGGAGGTCAAGAGTCGCACACTCCACTGAGTGAGGCAGCCCGGTGCCCCTGCCTGGGTTTCTTTCAGGCAACACCGCTATGCATCCCTTGTTTATTCCTAATTAATTTGTGTAAGGGCACCCCAGTTAAACACACTTGGCTGCAGAGACCCCAGGATGTGCTGGTGCTCAGACCCACAGTCACGCCGTCACTGGGTGCACCCCAGCCCTGGTCCCCACGGCCCCCTGGGGGCCACGCTCTCCTCGTGTGCCATCCAGCGGAGAGGAGGCCGCTCACAGCTCCCAGCCTGTCCCCTCCCCTCAAAAAAAAAAATTATTAAACAATTAAGTGGGAGCCACTCCTTTGCCCCATTGGGGCCAGAAGCCACCTGACTTGGGGTCTGGGGCCTGGGACTCAGTCTACTACCATGGACTTTGTGTCCAGTCAGCATCCCCTCTAGTTATTATATTTGTCTGGGCTTTGGAGGACTTCACAAGTTACTGATTTGGTGTTGCTCGGTGGCCTAGCTTGTGTAAATAAAAGGTATTGGTGTTTCTCCATGTTCTTTTGGGATTTATTGTTTACAAACTTCTTTTTGTATATAGAGAAAAACAATTAAAAGGTTCTGCACCAGGAAAAGGGATCTGAAACATAAGCTTGGGGGCTCCTCTTCTCACAGTGGGATCTTCAACAACCCTTTCTTTTGACTTCTCCTCCTCCATTTCTATTTTGGACCAGCTCCTCTGTCCTAAAAATTTGACTCCTACCCTCCCCTTCTTCACCCTTCCCCATCCACACATACACATTCTTTGCAGGGTGACTCCACAATTCTTAAGTGATTTGCACAAAAATCTCGGAAAAGCTAGGAACACTTTATCCCATGTTCCCAACCTCCTAGGCCACTACCATGCCAAACACTTAAGCTACTGTATTTGGAGGGAACAAAACCTAACTTAATTTCTAATCCTAGGATAGAATCAAGAAGGGAGATTCCCATGCAGAAAGTGGGGTCAGGAGACCAAGAAAGGAAACAGGAATGCATATCTAAGTCTAAGGAACTTTTATGCATGTGCAAGAAACCCACATCAAAGTGACCACAAAACTGTTACAGGAGACAGACGAATATAACTCCATGTTCATGTGAACTCTTCAATTTATAGGGAGGAAGAGAGGTTAGAAAAGCATGTAACTGTCTATTCTTTCCCCTCAGTTCTGACCTACAAGAGACTGACTCATGGGCTTTGGTGACCCCATCAAATGATGGTTGATTTTGCTCTGATTGTATTTATCATTTGCAATAATTTTTGTAACACACAGGCTGACTTTTTTCCCCCCCTTCCCTTCTCCTTTCCCTCAGAAAATACAATAATAAAGAATAATTGGTACTGGAAGAAATTAAAAAACAAAAACAAAACTGTGAAGTGAATGTGTTCAAGAAGACAGTGTTGAAGACTATAGAAAGATTTTCTATATTGAGTAGGAAGATGTGCCCATCTTCCCCCTCTTTCCATAGATCAACCACAAAGATTCTAGGATTCTCAAACTCAGGTTTGGACCTGAGTAGTAAGTAGAAAACAATTCAGGACACCCTTTCATGGTTTCCATTGGGTGTTAAAATTCCCTGTGCCTCCGTCAATAACACATCTGAAGAACCGTATCTCCTATAATTATATTTAATTCTTGGTCATGCCTTCTCATGCCTTAAGAGAATAACTGGCCAAATACTCTTGACTACATGAAGAGATTTTTACCAATGCCTTTTTGTAAGCAGAATTTCCTGTATGATCAGACATTTTAATTTTACAATGAATTACATGTGAGTACAAATGCATGAATGTGCTTCAATCCTTCCAAAATACACAGGAATTACAGAGATGCATTTTTGGACTTCCCTCTCTTGCCTACCTCATGACAGAATGAGGCTCATGACAGAATTGAATTCAGTTAGTTGTATTTTGGGCATGACTCCCTCAGCCGAGGAATCTAATAAGTCATAGCCTGACATAATTTGTTATATTCATCATTAATAATACCCCCTTAAATGCATCAATAATTATGTCATCAAGTACCATCTTCATAATGATCTACAAGATAAATTTCTCTCAGGCCTCAGTCTTCACAACACAGTTGCATTTCATCTTTAGTAATATTTGGTAACTTTTTTAATGCATGGATTATGGGAACGTTTGATTCATATTTCTCCCTTCTCACTGACTACCAAAACCCAGAGACAAATTGGTGATCCACTAGTCATAGCTTCCATTTGAAATATTACTTTATCCTACCTTTATCTTACTCTTCAATGGCCCTTATCCTTTGATTTGCTCATCTTTTCACTTTTAAAATCTAAAAGGATGATTAAAAAATACATTTTTTTTTCAGAACAACATAGAGTAGTATGATGCACCAATTTGACACTCGCTTTTTTCATCATGGTCCCCTTGTCTCATGACCACCTTTCCCCTTCTTCAATGCTGGTCAATTTCTGACTGGGAGGGAAATGATGCTTCTCTCAGATGAAAACTATAGAGCCGCATTCCCCCAGCATAGTCTCCACGTGTATTACCACATGTTACAATGCAAACTATATTCTCAAAGGGGAAAGAAAAGGTCTTTTAAATCCAGTCCCTCCATCCTGAAAACACTAGCCTCAGAAAATCCAGTTACAGGATTCACAAGTCCTTTTAACTCTAAAACCTGTGTAATGAACTTTATGACCATTACTCTATCGTAAGTCATGCATGTCTACTATTCAGGAAACGGGAAAATGGCAGAAATTGTGCTGTTCTCAGTGTTACCCATCCTAATCAATCAAGGGAAGCCAAGGAAATTTTTCTAGACTTGAAAAGAGACAGGAGTCAATTCCTTTTATAAGAAAGCTGAATTGTTTCTTATGACTTCTTTATAAACTATTTATTCAGCATGACTAATTCCTCATTGGAAATAACTATGGAAAAGCAATTGCTTATTCTGGATGCAAAGGGGATAAAGCCTCTAGCTTCTATTTTGTCCATTTCTTTTGCTTACAGGTAAGTAGTTATTTGCTTACTTAACAAAGCTACTGTAACTAGGATGAAATATGTTTCCCCTTTGGGGCACTACACTTTTCTATAAAGAAATATCAAAGAAATTTAAATGTGGTCTCAATTAAATGCACTGGCCCAGATTTCAGGGTTGAGCTGAATTTCTCAAATCATACTTCAATGTTTGGATCTTCCTGTGACACTTATTGTTCTGTAGGGGAATGGGCTAAAAGAAACTTCAACACTGGTGGACTTGAGGGAATGTAATCATAGCTCCTGAATGACCATCTTCATAGAAAACAGTCTGAGGTACAGAAGGAATTTGACTTAAACTTCTTCAAGGTGTTCAGGTCAGAGGATTCTGCACAGGTCCTTTTAACAGAAACGTCCCAAACAAAGTGATAATAATAAAACCTTCATAAAAATGATGGCTAGCAAATTTTACCCAGTAAATGCTATAAAGCTGAAACCCAAAATGACTGGCAAAAATCTTCCTCTTTTTGATGAAAACAGCAGCCTTCAATAAACATCATCTTGGATCATCAAGCCACTGGTCACTACTCTTAATTACTGTTGTTTAGGTTTTACATCTTTAATTCATGGTGATCATTATGCTTTGGCTTTTCCCCTGACATTGCCACTTTTCTGGGCCACAAAAGCCAATGCGGCTTCCCTCATTATTCTAGGTCGTGTTATTTAATGTCAGCTTAAAAATGGAAGCACACAAGGAAAGAAATGTTCCTGCTGTGTCTGTCTTGGTTCCATAGCCTTACAGGGTTGATTCGTATGGAAATACACACCATAGGCATAACATTTCAGTGAGAGAAAGATGAAGAAAAATCTTTATTGATGAGGAGAGGGCTAGGCCATTTCATTCACATCCATCCCATTGCAAATGAAATTTACAATTTAAAAACCAAGCCCTATAAATTCCGCCATGACGATGGATAGGCAGATTCTGTCTGCCCCTCTGGGTGGAGCAGATACTTGAATTCCTGAATTGTTTTCTACCCACAGAGATAGCACCATAGTGTTTTACTTAATTGTTTCTCATAATATCAGCTGCCTGAAGGTAACACTTCTACATATTATGATAAATTATGGAGGATACCATATGTGGTTAGACTAGCAATGTCTTAATGAGCAGATATAAGCAGTAGGTATGTTAATAATTCTCTAACTGTCATTTATAGGGAAAAAAATCATCAGTAGTAGCAAAGCTTCTCTGTGTCTTCTGTGCTTCTACATAACAGTTAATATAAATTTTGAGGGCCTTTACCTAAGGTGCTTTTTTTTTTTCTGCAGTGTAGGATAGTTTGTGATTGTGCAATTCGGTTGCAATTTCTCTTTAAAACTGACTGAAACACAACTATTACCATTCAAAAAGGCTATTAAAAGACATTTCTAGAAAGAAAACTAATGGAGGGATAAACAAGGAAAAAGGTAAAAATTATTGGTACAGATATATCTTGCAACTGTGAGAACACAGGAATGAACTTGATCTTTTCAGAAATTCACATTACTTTGTATAGTTACCCGCTTGAATTGTAAATATCTTTCATTCTGTAGAAAACCTCTTAGCAAAACAGTAGATCATGCTAGAGGTGAACATGTCACTTTCTCACCTCGGTTTGTCATTCTGAATATTTGTCATCAGTGAGGCTACAGTTTACCTTGTAGTACTCACACTTAGAAAATTCTGTGTTTTAATACTCAAAGGAGTATTTTATATTTATGCAATCCCAAATTGCATTATTTTTTTTCTGAAATGAATGTTTTTAAAAAAATCACTCTACTATACTCATTAGATACTCATTGTGATATAAGAGCTCCGTTTTTCAAAAAACAATACATGCAACTCAACTCAAACCTTTTTTCCCCCTTTTTCAGTATCTTAGAAACTGAGTGTAAGAGAGAGAGAAAAAAAAAAAGTAGCTTCAGGACCAATGGGTGACACTTGGAATTTATTATTTCCCTAAAGGTCCCCCTCATATTTTCCCGGTCAAATAATATGCAAATATAAGCAAACTTAATTATCTTACCTGGCACCTTGCAAAATTCAGCATATTACTGTCTCCTTAGGTGTGTAAGCCAATCTACCATGGTAAGAGGAGCACTTAAGGAGGTAAATAACTTTCCAAAATCAATTGAATGCACCTTATCTTGTTAGAGCAAAAGATCAACTTTATTCAATGTTGGATTGATTAATTAGACAAGAATAAGATTGCAATTTAATTAGTTTAATATATCTGCCTTCTATCTGACATGGAATTTTTCTTGAAATAAGGAAATTACAGATTCTCTTCTTCTCCAAGAGGGAAAAACAAAACAAAAAAATGTGTATTTACTGAGTAATTACAATTTGCAGATCATACTCAGCTGCACTTGAGAAAATATAATGAGCTTCCAACTATTGAACACCTATGAGGTGACAAACACGGTTCTGAATTCCAATAGATGTAGAAGAGAAAACATTGAGATAGGTAACAAAAAACAAAAGAGATGCTAAATTACATGTCACAGGCTCTAAGTCAGTACTTTCCAACTGAAGTTTCTGTGATTATGGAATGTTTGATACCTGCAGTGCCTGATGTTGTGGTCACTGGCCACAGTGTATATCCACTGAGTGACTGAAGTATAATTAGTACAACTGTAGAAGTGACTTCAGTTTAAAGTTATTTAATTTTATTTTTAAATTTATGTTTAAATAGTCATATGTGCCTAGTGGCTGCCACAGTGGACAATGAAGTTCTGAGTATTTCAGAAGTAAATAGTAATTTTCACAGAGGTAAGACTGGGGTAAACATTCCAGAAGGATTTTTTTTTTCATAATGAATTTGATTTTTTAAATTTAAATTCAATTAATTAACATTCAATGTATTATCAGTTTCAGAGGTAGAGTTCAGTGATTCATCAGTCTTATATAACACCTAGTGCTCATTACCTCATGTGCCCTCCTTAATGTCCATCACCCAGTTACCCCATCCCCCCACCCACCTCTCCTCCACCAATCATCAGTTTATTTCCTATGATTAAGAGTCTCTTATGGTTTTTCTCCCTCTCTCATTTCTTCTTGTTTTGTTTTTTTCTCTGTTCCCCTATGATTCTCTGTTTTGTTTCTTAAATTCAACATATAAGTGAAATCATCACAACAACAAAAAGAAATAAAAGGCATCCAAATCAGCAAAGAAGTCAAGCTCTCACTCTTGGCAGATGACACGATACTCTGTATAGAAAACCCAAAGATTCCACTCCCAAATTGCTAGAACTACAGGAATTCAGCAAAGTGTCAGGATATAAAATCAATGC
This sequence comes from Nasua narica, assembly GCA_028533885.1. Lineage (NCBI taxonomy): Eukaryota > Metazoa > Chordata > Mammalia > Carnivora > Procyonidae > Nasua > Nasua narica. The sequence goes on from CM052813.1 coordinate 13,340,041, forward strand.
ACAGAAATCAGATGCATTTGTACTAACAACAAGACAGAATAAAGAGAAAATAAGGACTCAATCCCATTTACAATTGCACCAAAAACAATAAGACACATAGGAATAAACCTAACCAGAAAGGCAAAGGATCTGTACTTACAAAACTATAGAACACTCATGAAAGAAATTGAGGAAAACACAAAGAAATGGAAGAATTTTCCATGCTCATGGATTCGAAGAACAAATATTATTAGAATGTCTATGCTACCTAGAGCAATCTATACATTCAATGCAATCACTATCAAAATAACATTAACTTTTTTCACAGAGCTGCAACAAATAATCCTAAAATTTTTATGGAACCAGAAAATATCCCAAATAGCCAAAGGAAAGTTGAAAAAGAAAAGCAAAGCTAGTAGCCTCACAATTCTGAACTTCAAGCTCTATTTTTTTTTAAAGATTTTATTTATTTTTTTTGACAGAGAGAGAGAGAGATTGCAAGTAAGCAGAGAGGCAGGCAGAGAGAGAGGGGGAAGCAGGCTCCCTGATAGCAGAAGGCCCTATGCAGGGCTCGATCCCAGGATCCTGAGATCATGACCTGAGCCAAAGGCAGAGGCTTTAACCCACTGAGCCACCCAGGCACCCTGAATTTCAAGCTCTATTACAAAGCTCTAATCATCAAGACAATATGGTACTGGCAAAAAAACAGACACATAGATCAATGGAACAGAATAGAGAACCCAGAAATGAACCCTCAATTCTATGGTCAACTAATCTTTGACAAAGCAGGAAAGAATATCCAATGGAAAAAAGACAGTCTTTTCAACAAATGATGTTGGGACAGCCACACGTGCAAGAATGAAACTAGACCATTTTTCTTACACCATATACAAAAGTATGCTCAAAATGGATGAAATATGTGAGATAGGATTCCATCAAAATTCTACAGAAGTTTTTATACACAAGCACAAAAGTGACACCAAGGAAAGAGAAACAGCCAACTTGAATAGAGCAAATATCACACAAAGGAAATTTTCAGAGGAAGCATAAATGAGTAAAACCAAGGAAAGAGTGCGTTTCTTAGTACAACTTGGCCAAAGATTTTTCAAGCAGATTGTTCATTCCCAAACAAAAGTTTGGACAGTTTCATCAAAATTCCAAGCTCTCACCACGAGCATGTTTTGACTTGATATGGTTAATAAGTTATATAGATTAGTCTGTTTTAGTTTCTAAGTTCAACCTATACTTATTCTTTAATAGCATTCAAATTCTACTATTTTTAAAAGAAATGTGTCTGTAGTTGAAAGAAAGAAGCTTTAAATACACAACAGTTTTTTGGAGTCAGAATAAATCAAAGGGAATATTAACAGTTGAAGCCTTTCATTTTTAAAATATTAAATAATGAATGGTCTAATAGAAATCAATATTGTTTTTGAAATTCCCTAATTCAAGAATATTTGATTGCTGAAATACAGTTTCTATTGTATTATTTTTAATGCAACAGACCTATGCAAACAGAAAATGTCATACAGTAGTAAACTGAAAAAATTATACCCATAGATCCAATATTATATCCAGAATAAAAAGTTCATTTGGTAAAACTGTTCATAATATTAAGTATAAAAGGAAGAAATGACTCAAAAGCACTGGTATCATTAAAATGTTCTTTGTGTTATGTTTCATACCAACATACAAAGTAAATCATTTCACTTTATTTTATACTTTTTATTCTTAATAAAATGACTTAATTGTTTTAATTTGTTTTCTACACTGCTTCTTAAAAAGCATGTAAGTCAGGGTTCAGTTATTTCTTATAGCCAATAATTCATCTGTGAGATCATCGATGTTATCCATTTTAATTCAAATGGACATTACATCTCACGAGCTTTGCTTGATAGTCTGCCAATGTTTTAGTGTATTCTGTAGTCAAATAAGCTTAGGAAATAATTCCCCAAAGCATAAAGCCTCAGGCACAGTTATGAGATTTTTGGCTACATGTTGGTCACTACAAAAAAGGACTGGAATAACTTGGGTATAGAATTTTGTTAGTATTGGATGCTTGACTTCCAAAATGTTAAAAAGCAAATCAGGCATATTGTTGCAATACAGTTGCATAAAGCATGCAGACAAATGAATAGAGATATTAAACCAAGGAATTAATTAACATTTATATATATATATATATATATATATATATATATATATATATATATATTTCATTCAGGGGATGTAGACAACAGTACATTTTTAATTGGAATGAAGAATAAAATCTGTAATTGTAATAAATCCAGACAGAAAAAAAGCTAAGAGTTACTCAATGTTAGATGGAATTTTTTAATTAAAAAAACCCCACAATTTTGTACTTATTATTTTTCAGTCACTATGCTAGGCACTAAGGATACTGAGAGGAGACTTCACAAAAACCATCACCTTGCTCAATGATTCTCAAAGTACACTTCCCAGACCAACAGCATCAGCATCATCCAGGAAATTGTTTTTAAAAAATGAGTATTTTCAAGCAACACCTAGATTACTGAATCAGAAACTCTCAGGATGGTCCCAGTAATCTGTGTGATGAACCTTATAGGTGAACCTGATGCATGAAGACCACTGACCTAGATGATCCCTCTACTCTCTCAGATGAGGAAAATTTAGGAGGTCATTTGAGTACGGATTAAAGTAAGATTTGTTAGATCCCAGTCTCCACCACAACAGTAATTCTTGAATCTCTCTCATGTGTACGTTCATTTGCCAACCAAACATTCACTGGCTTATTTTGATTCCTATCAGAAAAGGTTCTGTTAAAGGATCCATTTTATTAAAGTTCATATGAATCAAGGAAAGTGGACTTATTCTTAGCTTTTGTGGCTCATAATTTTTCTAAACAAATCATATTGTCTTTGCTATTAACTGGTATGGAAAAAGGTACATGATCAAATTCTGGGCAATGAGATAAAAGAAAAACATCTGGGAAGGTTTTCTCATTCATAAAAGGAATTATGAGAAGAAATATTTCTTATGGCATGGCCAATTTGTTTTTGGATAGGATGCCTATGACTCTTATAGCTGTTTTATAACAGGATGGGTCCTGAGGACAAATGCAAAATACTGAGGATGTTACAATAATTAAATGTAAAGGAATCATAGCACCCATGATATCACTGAGCTGCTTTAACAATCTGAGACAACCAACTATAAAAGATATCTTTCCTGATGCCCATCCTCCCTCGGGACCTTAAGTTATTCAAGGTAATATAAATGTTTTTATAGTTTAAGCCATTATGAGTCAAAGTTCCGGTTCCTTAGAGTTTAAAACATCCTTGACACAGGACTTTAACACCACCTTATTGGGACTCCTTAGTATCTATTTATAACCCGTATTTATACATTATAAAAAAGTAAATAATTTGTTAAAGTAAAGAGTTCAGTGTTTATTTTCACCCCACTCCCGACTCCCTTTTCTATTCTTGAGATGTAACCACTTTTAACTCTTTACGTTTTAATTGTTTTGATGGTCACTATCATAATTCAGCACAGAAACGGAATAGTTGGCACAGAAACTGAGACAAAATTATAGGTTCATAAATCTATACCCCTGGACATAGAATCCCCCAAGCATGAAGATTAGGTAGATTCTTTTTCTCTTATATTTCATCGTATGTCACATTTTCGTGTGCTTCATGTTTGAATCTTAGCAGTTTTGTCTTTGGTTTCCTCTAAGATCCAATTGTTGTTTTTTTTTTTTTTTTCATTTTCTCTGGACAGAAGAGAACCACAGCTTCATCTTACTATTAAGGGTTTCTATGGCTTTTGATGCTTCACTCCCACTCTTATTCCTGGGAGTCTAAAACAGAATCTTTTAAAAAGTCCTTGTTACTTCCTGGCCTAAATTGGACAGATGAGTATATGTCAGTTGCACAGCTGCTTTTTTAGGATTTTTTCAAATAAAATTCCAAGTTATTTCTATTGTTTTGGATCTGCTATTTCCTTTTCATTGGGTTTCTCTTATCGTTTTCTGGACTAGAAAACGTTCCTTAGGTAGTGTTTTAAAGATTTGTATAGGACTAAATGTTCTGTCTTTGCATATCTAAAATAAATGCTTATTTCTACCCTTATATATAATATATAGTTTCCAGATTCAAACTGTTTATCTCCATTCCTTAGTTTCTAACATTAATCAAATTCTCCCAAGTATAATGCCAGTGTGGAAATTTTGTCTTTGTAGGTATCTGGATTTCTTCTTTAGAAGATTTTGGCTAATCCTTTTATACTTGAAGGTCAGAAATTTCAGAATAATTTGTCTAACTGTGGCTTCTTTCATTTATTTATTGATCTCTTTCTTCATTTATTCTAGAATATACCTCAGTGTATATTATATCAGTCTGACTTTGTGTTTATTTTTTACTTACTTTGGCAATCATGCTTTAACTAGCAAGAATCGTTTCTTCCTATTTTACACTTGCTCTTTATTGATAGCACCCTGGGCTTGAATTATGAATATGATATCCTTTTAACTATCTCTAAGAATATCCTTTATAATGGGTGATGTATTCTCTTAGGTCTATTCATTTCCTGTGTTTCTTCCAGTTTATTGTTTTACTTTCTACATCTCTGTCATTCAACTCTTTACTCACAATACCATTCTACCGAACAGAAGACATAAAAGTGGGCCATAATATGAGGGTGACTCCCTTTGCCTTGGACTTCTCTCTGTAGAGCATGGAAGGCAGGCCACTGGTTCAGGGTTCCATAATTCGTAAAGTTAAGAGGGACTTCACTCCAACGGTGAATCCACTTCACAGCTTTGCTGTGCTTTTCTCCTGAGTGGAGCTGCGAAGCTGCCTTTATGGATTTATTTTTCTGTGTTGAATACAGATACTCTTCTCTCTTCAAGCCCAACATCCATACCACATGTCCACCACTCTCTTTGGAAAGCAGCTGTCTACTGTCTTACTTAAGTCAGGACAAATGCTGTTGCCAGAGCTCTGTGGCTTGGATAATGGAGAGGGAAATTGGGAGGATTTACCTTCCTAGGATTCCCTGTGTGCCTTAGGCAAGCCTCCAAATAGCTCTGCAGATTGCTGCCCTCCACACAACCCTCTATAACTCTGGGAGGACCTGCCCACTCTGAACTTTATGCATTTTCAGAACCAGTAACCTCTGCTGGCAGCTTTCTCACCTGGGTGTTGAACCTGTGCCTTCTTCTGCTCCCATATATACACCCATACAATCTTATCTTCTTTTCTGCCTTTCAGGAATTCTCCAAAACATGTTATCTACTACTACCACCCACCGATGTTCAGGGCTGATATGAATTATTTCTTGAAAAAAATCTTTGTAGTCATGTCATCGCTATGTCAACAGAAATTATAAATGGATATGTGTTCTCAATACATTATGCTGATCTGTATAGGTACACATATATGTACATATGTATAGATACACACACACATATATACACATATATATTACAGAACATCTGAATTAATGTATGGCATTAAGTTAATTTTCCTTGGACAGTGATAGTATTGGACTGAAACAGGTAGTATTATTCTGACTGAATAATTCCATTACGGCCAGAATTCTCAATCTTTGTTAGACATGAAATCTTATTTTACCTGTCAATTCAATTAAACAAGGGATTATATAAATCAAGATGACGGGATGGAAGTGATGACAAATACAAACCAAGGTGGAAGATAGCCTGAAAACAGTAATTTTTAACAGAGATATCCTGGGCAATCCTGCAAAAGTTAAGTAGACTTTCAGACCAGGGAAAGAGAGAAAAGTGAAACTGTGCAAGAATCATGCATATGCGTGGAGTCCAATCCCAAGAAAAGTCATTTTTAAAAATAGTTTGTTTTCCCTATTTAAAGAAGAAAAAAATCAAGATTCTTTAAAAGAAAAAAAATTCTGCTTGCAGGTGAACATGACTGTGTACACATGAAAGTTTAATTCAAGCAAAAATAACAAGAGAAAACCAAAAGTTAAAACACTGAAATGGGAGCCAATACCATTCTTTTCTCAACTAGAGTTTGAAAGCTCTCATGGAAAGCAACATAATTCTGTGGGCCATCTCGGAGGATCCAGAGGAAATTCTTAGATGTTCAAACTTGAAGTCGTTTTGCTAACAGCCCTCACTGTGCCATACAATGATACAGAGTCGTCCCCACAGCTTTCTCATAGATCTCTTCAGGTAACTTACATAGATGGACGTACCCACACATAGTTACATAAGGTTAGCTTTGACCGACAGTAACTGGTACCTCTTCTGAGACAACTGCCAAGTTTATGTATTGTTATTATATATCTTAAGTTAAATTGTATCCTTTTTTCTTTTGTTCCTATAAAGACTAGGGAGGGTTGCCCTATGAAAATATACTTAAGTCAGGAAAATGGGAATAATGAAGAAAAAAAGTGGTGTGGCAGTAAAGGCCAGTGGTACAACAGAATTTGAACTGTTATGTATACAAAATGTACTTCATTTTCCTAAATCTTTATTTCTTAATTATTACTTAAATTATGTGTGAAATGGGTCTGAGGAGCCAGGTTTCATGGTAAACCAAAGGTACATTTCTGGGCTCTGCATGGTTTTAAATAGCTCTTTCGTTAAGGAAAGACTAGATTTATAAGAACTGAAATACCCTTTTCTTTTTCCACATTCCTTTCTTGACCCATAAAAGTGGTAGTTTTACCAATATTTCCATCCCACTGGGGAAGTATGAGGCAGGAAATTTCCACCATGTTCATCACCCCTCTTAATTCTTCTTCATGGGAATAGTGACCTTTCTAATTTGGAGACTGGAAAAGGTTATAGCTCATAGTTGACCACATCCTCTGCCCCAACCTCCTTTGTCTCTCTTACTCCCTCTGTCATCACTTTTTCTACCAGTGATCTGAATTCTCTCTTGCTACTCTGGACCCTCACACACAAAGCCCACATAAATTTAAATAAGGTTAAGACACTCTCAGTCCTTGCTTGCCATGTTCTGGGATGTATGAAAGGTCATTAATCCTCCATGTGGGTAAGTAAGTAATTCTGTTCAAAGTATCTAACACTCCCAAGGACTGGTTGGGAAAAAAAGATGAACTAGGAAGTCTCGTTTTGTTCTCAAAGTCCAAATTTCTTAATATGGTATAATATAAACCATATTACAAAGGGTATGGTATTTTAATACTTATCTCATTTTTATGGTTGTCCTCAATTTAGCTAGAACCCGTAAGTCAGGAGCGAGGATAAAAATTAGCATCCCGCCAATCTATAACAATCAGTAAGGAAAAAAAACCATTTTTAATAACTTTGTCTTCGACAAAGATCCTTTGCAAACTCACAAAGAAAAACAAAAGACCCTCTTATACAATTAAAAATGTGTCTTAACTACAAGCCCATGTAATAATAAAAAAAAAAGCAAACACCTCTACTCAGTGTTATTTTTCATAATATGATACAATTATAGCTGCTTATGTTTCAAAGAATCAATAAATGGCAGAATTGTCTCTTATTTGGACTTGTACAGGCAAAAACAAGATCACCCTTTTGCAGATTTGTCACAAGCAAAAATTACTTGGTTTAGAAGCACAATTATTAATTTTTTTCCTCCTTTGGGGAATCAAAGATGCTGCACAGAGCATGTTGAGGGTTAAAACTCCAATGCTCATTTTGCTGTGCAAGCTGAAAGAGCCTTTGTAGACCCTCTGCCCACAGGCCAGTATTTGATAGAAACCTTGTGCTGTAGGGAGTTTTAAATGTCTCCGGTAACTTTCTGCAATTATCCCTTGTTGAATTAGCAGAATCAACAGGGCACCCAAAGAGGCCCCTGTGAATTTCTGCTTGTTACCTTGGGGTTTTTTTTTAAGTTTCTTAAACCTTCCAGGGTTGTTAATCCTGCAATTCTAAAGCTAAAATGGTTGTTGTATGTAAAGCAATGTAGTACAAAGCTTTCAAGGTCTCTGATAACTAACTTTGTACAATATCCTTTGTTTTATTAACCAGACCACTGGGGCTATCCCACACTGTCCCTATACTTTGTGTGCTTTCCCTGTAGGCTCAAAGGCAGCCACTTAAGACATTCTTAAATGTTTCAATTACATACAAGACCCACTTTAGCTCTGAGATTGCAAGACCATCAGCCTTTCCAAGATTTGACATACCTAGAGACCAATCGGGAAGTCACAGCAGATAATAGTTGTGGGTCTGCTAATTCAGCAAGAAACAACTGTACAAGACTGGGAAATATTCTCTTTATATGCTGGTCACCTCCATCTACTACCTTGAATTGGAAACACTGCTTGGAATTGCATTCTTTCACTCATCTAAATATTCTTCTTTTAGTGTCCTAATGCAGTTTCCTAAACATTAATTTATGATTCCATCAATCTCGTGGATCAAAAGATAATCTTTTTTTTTTTTAAAGATTTTATTTACTTATTTGACAGAGAGAGAGAAATCACAAGTAGGCAGAGAGGCAGGCAGAGAGAGAGGAGGAAGCAGGCTCCCCGCTGAGCAGAGAGCCCGATGCCGGGCTCGATCCCAGGACTCCGAGACCATGACCCAAGCCGAAGGCAGAGGCTTTAACCCACTGAGCCACTCAGGCGCCCCGATCAAAAGATAATCTTAGAATCCTAGATTTTCCTACTTAGAAAAATTCTGAAGCTTCATTTTAAATGCCCATCTATTGACTCTGTAGTTTTCATTTTGTTTTGCTTTATGGCTTTCTAGAGAAGCACAAAAAAACTCCAATAATTGCAAACTGTTAAGTCAGTCCTGAAGCAGAGAATCATGGCAGAATGCACTAATAGCACACATTCCTTCCTTATTTGTTCTAAGAAACAGCACCTGTGAGTCCAAATGCATGGAGGGGAAAATTATTACTCATAGATTTTGCTTTTATAAATAATTTTCTTCAAATAAAACACTATCAAGAGAGCATTCTTTATGATACTTCATATTCATATCTTACATCAGAAAAATATATTTGAGTGAGTAGTCGCTAGTGAAAAAATATTAAGAGGGGAAAAATTCCCCAATTAGCTCTCTGCACCCAGAGCGACCTAGCACTTTTTCCAAAAATGCTTTTCCAAACTTCAACAAAAAAGAAGTGAGACTGAATCACATTTACATAATCTTAGTTTAACCTGCATGTTAGTTTAGAGTGATAAAATATAAACTACAGCCGTTATACTTTACATCTGCATACCCTTTGATACCTTGGAGACCTATGAACCCTACGAGAAGTCACTGTGTAAAGTATGTGCACTCATTCAAGGCGAAACCCAGAGCCAACCAAGTTCTGCTAGTCTACGTAATCATGCATGCTTCGGTTGATACAATTTGGCATCTACAGAATTTTCTTTTTCTTGGTATTATCTCTGATTTTGTGTGTGCATGTGTGCCAACTCCTGTCAGAAATATAACTGACAATGAGCACAATCAATTTTATAATTATTCTAATTATGTTGAAGTTTACATAAACAGACTATGAGGGAAAATCCAAAAGATTTTTGGAGCAGATATGACTTTGATGTAAATGTAGGTCCTCTAGGATCATTTGCTCAGGATTCTTTTTATAAAATGTATTAGTCACTAGAACCAAATCACCATTTACAATTTTACAATGTGCAAAAATCCCAAGCACCATATTAGTTTCTATGGACCATCTCAAACATGTCCTGGGACCACTATAATAATAATGTATATGCCAATTATAAGCAAATCCACCCTGCCACCACAGCAATCTTTCCTACATGTTAGCACTTTTTTGTTTCTTGGTGCTGTAATTATATTTTTATATACCTCTCTCCCCCATTAGACTCAGCGATCAAATGTAAAAGGTTTAACATGTAATAGGCATTCAATGGTTTCTTTAGTTAATGAGTAAATACTAAATATATGTTTCATTTTATTTCATATTGAAATACAACTTGCATTTATTTCCTCCACGAGTGCCTTCTGGAAGTAAGAAAAGTATCCATATTCTCATAGATGGTAAGATTATTTGGTGAAATGCTTTGTCACTGATGTTTCACCTAATACTTGGCTTCTCACTGTTCCCCTAATTCATCTGCTAATAATTCTTATGCTCTGCAGTCTGATCTCACATTTGCTCGTTGCCCTAGAACTCACTCCCGTGTGATTCCAGACTAGTCTTACATAGCCTTTTTAGGCTCATGCCTTTCCCAAGTAACAACTCCATGATTATACTTAAGAACAAAAACCAAGCAAACAACAAGAGCTACTTCCAATATCCTTGCAGCAAATGCTTTCTTCTTTCTCTCAAATGAATTTTAATATATACCATATAAATGTTTTGGTTTTAAGTTTCAGAGCTCACCATTTTTAGTAAATGTGTTAATATTCCCTAAGTATCTGGGGCACCTGGGTGATGCAGTTGGTTAAAGCGTCCAACTCTTGGTTTCAGCTCAGGTCATGATCTCAGGGTCATGAGATCAAGCTCTGGGTTGGCCTCAGTGCTGAGTTCAGAGTCTGCATGTGGTTCTCTCTTCCTCTCCTTCTGCCCCTCCAGCTCATGTTCTCTCTCTCTCTCAAATAAATAAGCAAATCTTCCAAAAAATATATTCCTCAAGTATCCATTCCTGCGATAAATCTCTTAAAACCTTTTGCCAAATTCATGGGAGAATAACTATACCTTTATATAGAACAGCATAACTTTGCTGTCCTATATGTTATAGCAGGGATTATGAAACTTACTGATGTCTTAAACATACAGAAAATAAGACCAATGCATTTTCAAGGACTAGTTTATATACTGGTAGAATAAAAATGAATTACCAATGAACCTCTTTCTGTTCTCTCAAGTTTTAGGAATTCGGTGGATATTATCTCTTTTCTTAGTTCAATAAGTCTGTATACAACAACACTAAGTGCCTGTTTTCTCTCTTCTTGATTATTACTAAGACATTTTCAAAAAGAAAGTTAAAATTATTTTGAATTTCATTGTTTAGTACATGAGAAATATTACGCTCTGCACAAAATTCTCTGCCCAATCACAACATACCCCACACTGATATAAGGCTTTATGATTAATTTAAGTAATCTGGTTTTGTGTTGATAATAAAATATTTTAAAGAAATTATAATTTAGATGAATTTAAATAACATTTTTTCCTATTCAATAGCTAACCAATGTCTAAACATTTGTACTGGTGGGATATATATGTGCATCCACATCTGTTTCAGTTTTTTATAATTAAGCCACACAGAGAGAGTAAGTCTAAGGTAGGTATATCGGTAGAATGAGGGCTGCAATCTCAAATAACTTCCAGTGAAGATTCCAACCTATGGGGAAAAGAATCACACACACGCGCACACATGCACACACGCACACACACACTCACACACCTCATTTACAGTATGATTTATAATCTGTTTAAGAAGTAATCTATAAATATAAAAACAAAAGTGGCTTAGGATATGAGGTTTTTTTTTTTTTTAATTTAACTTTCTCTGTTGGTACTTTTTTCTGTAGGAAATCCATATCGTAAACAATTTCCAAAAAAAAAAAAAAGATAACTCCAAGAAGATGGCAAGAATGTTAGAGTTCTCTCCTGCATGAGATTACTTAACCTAAGCCCCCTCAACTGTGAAAACTGTGGATGCAACTTTGAGGAAACATTTTGAATGTGACAGCAAAATTACTTTGTGATGTTTATACATTTTTCATAATGTTGTTCCCAGTAGAACTGATTTCTATATTTCTTACAGCGATGGTATGAAGAATCAGCCTTTTAAAAGGATCAGGATTTGCTGACACTGCTGTTGGAGTGCCTTGTTAGCTAAGAGACAATGCTATGGTTAAATGCAGCATAATAATAACTTTGAGGAATTAGGAGGTATCAAGAAAGGGAGTTGTAAGGCCCTATGTGTTCACATTTGTGTGAGAGAAAAGTAGAGAAAAGAAAAAGAGGAAAACACTGAGGTAGACGGAAATGAAATAAGACAGCCGGAGCAGAGAACTCAAACAATGTGCCACTGAGTTCGATAAATCTATACTTATTTTTTACATCCTGCAAGGTCATAGATGACGTGGATATTGGTCTCCTAGCAACCCACTCTACTAACCTACTTTTGTCCCAATCACTGGAGAATGGGTTTGGTGCTTTGAACGGTTTCAACATGAAGCAGAAAGAATCAAAATAATGCTAGTTAACTACTGATGTGCAAAATAATAAATGTGTGTGCATACACAGAGACACACACTACTTCTGGTCTCTTCCCTAAGTCTACAAAGTTCGGAGTGATCTTACACAAGTTTTCTAGGATTGAAAATAAAGGTCTAATTGTCACATGATCACTGCTTTTTTAAAAATCGTAAATACTAATTTTGAGGTAGCACACATAAAAAGATACTTATATGTAAAGACATAAAGTAAAATATATACCAAACCACTAGCACCAGGATCTAAATTAAAAAATAAATTACGCAAAAATAAACTTAAATTAAATACAGACATTATTACTTATAGGTTTGATGTCACAGAAGTAAAAGTTTTATAAATACAAAGTTTTATAAGTATAAATTGCCAACCTTCAAGTTCAGAGACAATATTTTCAGACTTGGTTTCTGTGACTCTAAATTTTACAGACTATGTTTTCTCTTGAGTTATTTTTTCTTGTCTTTTTTTTTTAAGTTGTATTTTTTTTAAATCTTTGGGTCCTATGATTACAAGTTTTCACATCACTTTCCTACCTCAACAATTCTATTATATTTCGTAATTGTCCCAGAGGTCTTCTTAGTCTGTGTTTTCACAGCTACATGAAAGATGACGAACATATGTGTATTCTATTCTGAAATATGTTATCCTATTTGAAATAACTTATTTAATTAGATGCTGAAAATATTTTATCCTATTTTTTCCATTTAACTTCTTAAAAGTGCAAACAATAGGATTTAGTATTTCTTAGTGATAGCTGATCTAGTTCAACATAAATTTTAACTCAGGAACGTTTTCACAAAAATTAACTCAAAACTAAAACCCTAAATGGACAACTAAATTGATACAACGGCTCTATGAGAACTCTAGAAACCAGCTGAGAAGCTACAGCAGTCAGGCCACTATAAAACCAACATGGGATTCTAGTGAAAAGGGAGGAAAATGTGTGGCATTTGGTGAGACTATCCATGCAGCATAACATGGAGCCACTAGAGAAAATTACTTAACCAGGTCTTCTTAGGATGGAAACTTAAGAGTGAACCATGTGCTCAATGTTCTGACTTGTCTGGGGGCTGCCTGAGAAATGGATTTCACTCTTGCCTGACACGGAGCACTGACAAGACCACTGCCAGAGTATGGAAGTTGCTGAAAATAGAGTAGTACATTAGAGCTGCAGTTCTCCAAGCAGATGTCAGGGAGAGCAAGATATCAAAAAAGCATAAGAAATCTAAGAATCTAGAGGAAAGCTGAAGGTTTAGGTGATTGATGAACATCTTTGCCTACCTAAAACCAGTATGAAAAGACTGGGAAAGATTTCTTTCTCTTCATCTCCCATCATGACCATATTGACCAAATTCCAAACAAAACTATAAGGCATACACAAATACAGGGGTAGATGGCCTATGATAGAACAAAATGAAGCCCCAGGAACTGACTCTAAAGAAACATCGGTCTATAAGCTACCTGCCAGAGAACTGAAAATAGCTGTAATAAGATGCTCAGTGAGCTAAAAGAGAACAAAGATAGAGAACTAAAAAAAAAAAAAAAAAAAAATCAGGAAAACTGCCATGAGCAAAATGAGAATATCAACAAAGACCTAGAAATTATAAGGAAGAAAAAGACAAATTCTAGAGCTCAAAATATAATAATTGAACTGGAAAAAAAAAGTTGTTAGAAAGCGTTCAACAACAGACTTGACAGGCAGGAGGAATCAGGGTACCTGAAGACAGTCATTTGAAGTTATCTAGTCAGAGGAGCAAAAGGAAACAAAGAATGAAGAATAGAAAAAAAGCCTAAAGAATTTATGAGACACTATCAAATGGATCAATACATGCATTATGGGAATACTAGAAGGAGAAGAGAGAGACAGAGAGAGAAAGGAGCAGAGAGCTTATTTAAAGAGTAGCTGAAAACTCAACGATTCAGAGGGAATAATAAATGGATGTATAGATTTAATAGCTTAATGAACTCCAACTGCATTAATTCAAAGAGAACCACATCAAGACATATTATAATCAAACTGTAATCTCAAAGACAAAATCTTGAAAGCAGCATGAGAAAAGTGATTCAGCACATACAAGGGAGCTTTTACAGCAGAAATTTTGTAGGCCAGAAGGGAATGAAATGATATATTCATATTGCTGGGGGTAGGGGAGAAGTCAGTCAAGAATACTGTATCCGGCAAAACTGTCCTTTAAGAATAAAGGAAAAAATAAGACTTTTCTGGATAAACAAAAGCTAAGGTTATTCTTCACTACCAGGCTCACTATACAAGAAATGTAAAAGGTAATCCCTCAAGCCGAAATGAAAGGATGATAGATAGAAACAAAAAAGCATGTAAAAATACATGGTTCTCAAGATGGGACTGGGGAGAGAGACAAACTATAAGAGACTCTTAATCTCAAGAAATAAACTGAAGGTTCCTGGGGGGTTGGGGTGGGGAGGGAGAGGGTCACTGGGTTATGGACATTGGGGAGGTTATGTGCTATGGTAAGTGCTGTGAACTGTGTAAGACTGATGATTCACAGACCTGTACCCCTGAAACAAATAATACATTATATGTTAATTAAAAAAATATATACATATATATGGTTCTCTAGTAGAGATAAATATAGACAGATATAGTAATATGAACTACTGGACAAATAAATATAGTAACCTACTTTTGATAAATAGAGTAAATTATACTATTCTAACATTGGTGCATAGAATTTAAATGGTAAAAAGCTAACTATAAAGCTATGTTTATGAATATACAATGTATACAATGCAATTTGGCATGCCAGTAAAATAAAGGGGGTAGACCTGGAAGAAGTAGTTTTTATATGCAATTGAAGTTATCAGTTTAGTCTAGAATACCATAACTTTAAAGATGTTTTATATAATTGCAATAGTAACCAAGAAAAAACAAAAAAAATCCCCAAAAAACTCTATATTATACACAAAAGTAAATGAGAAGGAAATTAAAGTATATCATATAAAAAATACAATGAAACAGAGTAGAGAGGGACAAAAAACCAAAAAAGCTACAAGACATACAGACAACAGTCTACAAAATGATAATAGTAAGTCCTTGAATACTAACTACTAAATTTCTGTGATAACAAAGCCAACTAAAGATACTATTAGAAAATTGAAGACCAATATCCCTGATAATTAGTGATACAAAAATTTTCAAAAAATAATACTAGGAAATGTAATTCAACAGTAAATTATGAGTATTACACACA
Source organism: Nasua narica (assembly GCA_028533885.1). NCBI lineage: Eukaryota > Metazoa > Chordata > Mammalia > Carnivora > Procyonidae > Nasua > Nasua narica. The sequence continues at coordinate 13,355,420 of CM052813.1, forward strand.
AAATCAAGTGGAATTTAATGCTGGAATAAAAGCATAGTTCGACATGTGAAAACCAGTTAGTGTAATGTACCACATTAACAAAAAGAAATGAAAAACCATAATCATTGTAATTGATGCAGAAAAAGTACTTGAGAAAATTCCACACTCTTGCAATGATTAAAACATGGTATATTAAGAAACTAACTATGTCAAAAGCCACTTATGAAAACCCCACAGGTAATATACACAAGTGTTGAAAGACTAAAAGCTTTTCCTCTAAGAATATGAAAAAGTCAAGAATGCCCATGCTCCCCAATTTTATTCAACATAGTATTAAAAGTCTGAGACAGAGAAATCAGGCAAGTGGAAGATATCAAAAAGAAGAAAAAACAGAAACAAAACAAAAAAACACCCCATCCAAACTGGAAAGGAAGAAGCAAATATATCTATATTTGCTGCTGACATGGTCTTATACGTAGAAGCCTTAAACTTATCACCAAAAATATGTGAATAACTGAATTCAGCAAAGTTGCAGGATACAAAATCAACAAACAAAAATTTCATTGTGTTCTGCACACTAACAATAAACAATCCAAAAAGAATGTTAAGAAAACAGATCTACTTATAATACCATCTATAAGAACAAAATACATAAGAATAAGTCTATCGTGGGTGGTATAAGACCCACAGCCTGAAAACTAAAAAAAATTACTAAAAGAAATTAAAGAACACACAAATAAATGAAAAGACATCCAGTGTTCATGCAGTAAGACATAAAAAGTTATTAAGATGTCCCTACTACCGGGACGCCTGGGTGGCTCAGTTGGTTGAGAAGCTGCCTTTGGCTCAGGTCATGGTCCCAGCGTCCTGGGATCAAGTCCCACATCGGGCTCCTTGCTCAGTAGGGAGCCTGCTCCTCTCTCTCTGCCTCTGCCTGCCTCTCTGCCTGCTTGTGCTCTCTCTCTGTTAAAATAAATAAACAAAATCTTTAAAAAAAAAAAAAAAAGATGTCCCTACTACCTAAAGTGTTCTACATATTTCACATACTCTGTCAAAATGCCAAAATTATTTTTTGCAGAAATATAAAAATCCACCAAAAAATTCATATGGAATCTCAAGGAAGCCCAAAAATCCATAACACTTTTTTTTTTAAAGAAAAGAGTTGAAAGACTCCCACTTCCTGATCAATAAACATATTAGAAAGTTTAATTAATCACAATAATGTGGCACTGACAAAAAGACAAAGAGTAAAGTAATAGAAGGAAAACCTAGGATAAACCCTTATTTAGAAGGACAAATGATCTTCAATAAGGCAGTCTCTTCAATAAATGTGAAATGGGAAGAATGGATATCCACATGTAAAAAAATTAAGGGAAACACTTATACTATACCTATAAATTAACTCGAAATGGAGTAAAGACTAAGATGTAAAACTAAAAACCATAAAATTTCTGGATGAAAATACAGATGGAGAGCTTCAGACATTGGACTTACCAACAATTTCTTGGATGTGATACCAAAAGCACAGGAAACAAAAGTAAAAATAGATAAATGGCTTATATCAAACTTAAACCTTTTGTGCATCAAAAGACATAATTGACAGAATGCAAAGACAATCTATGGAATGGGAGAGACTATTTGCAAAATCTGTTAGGGCCTAATGCCAAAAATATATACAGAACTCCAGCAATTCAACAACAGTAACAACAACAAAAATAAAATAACTTGATTAAGAAATGGGTGAATAACTTGAATAGGTCATTTCTTCAAAGACAAAATACAAATAATCAATCATATGAAAAATGTTCAACATCACTAACTGTCAGAGAAATGCAAATAAAAACATCAATGAGGGGGAGAGGAGCAAGATGGTAGAGGAGTAGGAGACTGAGTTACTGTTGGATCCCAGTAGTTCAGCTGGATACTTATCAAACCACTCTAAACCCCTGAAAACTCAATAGGAGATAGAAGAGAGAAAGAACAGCAATTCTAGGAGCAGAAAATCGATCACTTTCTGGAAGGTAGGACATGTGGAAAAGTGAATCCAAAGCGACGGAAAGAGAGACTGCGGGGGGAGGGGCCGGATCCCGGCAGTCGCTGGGACGGGGAGCACAAAATCAGAACTTTTTGAGTCTGCTGCACTGAGGGACATCACTCCAGAGGCTAAGCGGGAGGTGGAGACTCACGGGAACAGTGTGGTTTTAGGACCTATGGGGTCACAGAGGGACCGGGGTGTCTGAGTGTGGCAGAGGCCCAGGTATCAGAGCGGGGAAGCCAACAACAGAGATGGAGCCAAGGGGTGGGCTATCAGTTCGGGCTTCCCTTAAACCATGATCTGAGGAACAGCCAAGCCACTGCTCTTCAAGCAGGGACTCCACAAGGGGCAGCTCCTGAGCGACACCTTCATTCCTCCTCCGGGAGGAGTGGCGCGGGAGCGCGCAGCAGGGATGTACTGGGTTTGAAGACACCAAACGAGGCCGTGTGCCAGAGATAGAAATGTTCAGTCACAGGCTGGCTGAGCTCAGGTGACCGGAGACTAGGTAGACAGGAGGGACTGACTGCTTTTCTCTGAGGGCACACTGAGGAGTGGGGCCCTGAGCTCTCAGCTCCTCCAAGCCAGAGACTAGGAGGCTGCCATTTTCATTCCCAGCATCCAGGGCGGTATGGAAAGTGTTCAGGGAACAAAAGCTCCCAAAAGCAAACTGAACAAATTACTTAGCCCACCCCAGGCAAGGGTAGTGCAATTCTGCCTCGGGCAAAGTCAATTGAGAATCACTGCAATGGGCCCCTCCCACAGAAGATCAGCGAGAATATCCAGCCAAGTCCAAGTCCATCAAATCAGTGAAAACTGCAGAACTCCAGAGTTAGGAAAAAAGCAACACATAGAATTCATGGCATTTTTCACCATGATCCTTTAGTCTTTCAGAGTTGAATTTTTTTTAATTTTGTTTTTTTGTTTTATTTATTTATTCATATTTTATTTTTCCTTTTTCTGATTTTGGTGTTTTTTTAACTATTATCTTATCAATACCTTTAAAAAAATCTTTTCTAATTTTCATTGTTACTTTCATATTTTATCCCCTCATTGCATTTAACCTGATTTTTTATATACATATAGGTTTTTTTTCCCTTAAAGTTTTGGGATACAATTTCTTCTAATAGATCAAAATATACCCTAATCTAGCACACTGCTTGGTCTAGTCTCCAGCCTGATCACATTCGTTCCCCTTTTATTCCTTTTTTTTTCTCTTTTTTCAACCAACCTCTTATCAATCCCTTTTTTTAGAATCTTTTTTAATCTTCATCTTTACACTCATATTCCATGCCTTCATAGTGCGTTTACCCTTATTTTTGTATATTTATAAGTTTTTACATTCTTTAAAATTTTGGGAGGTAGTTTCTTCTAACAGACCAAAAACACCCCAAATCAGGTGTGGGGCTCTGTTCTAATCACAAGTCTAATATATATATATTTTTCTTTTTCTCTATTTTTAATATATTATATATTAAAATATAGATATGATATATATCTTTATTTTTATATATATTATATATTATATAACATATTATATTTTATGTATATAAAATATATATATTTCTTTTCCTCTTTTATTTTTTCTTTTTTTCCTTTCTCTTTTTTCTACCCCCCCTTTTTTTCTTCAGCCCCTGGTTTCAGCTTTTTTCCAATTTTTCTGGGGTTGTTGCTACCATTTTAGTGTTTTACTCTCTCATTCATCTATTCTTATCTCAACAAAATGACAAGGGAGAAAAATGCACCACAAAAAAAAAAAAAGAACAAGAGGCAGTACTGATGGCTGGGGACCTAATCAATATGGACATTAGTAATATGTCAGAAATAGAATTCAAAATGATAATTATCAAGATGCTAGCTGGGCACAAAAAAAGCATGGAAGATTATTAGAGAATCCCTTTCTGGAGAAATAAAAGAACTAAAATCTAATCAAGTCGAATAAAAAAGCTATTAATGAGCTACAATAAAAAATGGAGGCTCTTACTGATAGGATAAATGAGGCAGAAGAGAGAATTACTAATATAGAAGACCAAATGATGGAGAATAAAGAAGCTGAGAAAAATGAGACAAACAACTATTGGACCACGAGGGGAGATTTAAGAGATAAGTGATAGCATAAGATACAACAATATTAGAATAATTGGGATCCCAGAAGAAAAAGAAAGAGAGGGGTGGAAGATATATTAGAGCAAATTATTGTAGAGAATATCCCTAATCTGGCAAAGGGAACAAGCATCAAAAACCAGGAGGCACAGAGAACCCCCCTCCAAATCAATAAAAATAGGCCCACACCCCATCATCTAATTGTAAAACTTACAAGTCTTACAAAGTTGACTCTTACAAAGTCAATATCCGCAAATCAATCAAGGTGATACAGTGTATTAATAAAAAGAACAAGAACCATATGATACTATCAGTTGATGCTGAAAAAGCATTTTACAAAGTAAACATCCTTTCTTGATCAAAACTCTTCACAGTGTAGACATAGAAGGTACATTCCTCAACATCATCAAAGCCATCTATGAAAAACCCATTCCATGCCTTCTCTGAACAGTTGTTTGACCTTAGCAAATTATTTAATCTCACTAAACCTATATTCTTTCACCTATAGCACAGACATGTATTAAAACAGACATAGTAAATTTACTTAGCTCATAGTATTGCAAGAAATACACAGAAGATAATATGGAACATATTCAATGTATAATAAGAATTAGCTATTGCCGTTAACTAACAAATACCTACTATTCAGGACATTTACATAACATTTGGTTGTTTTTTTTATTATAGACAGAGCAAATGAGATTAAACGTCAAATCGCTTTGTTAACTATAAAATTTGTAGTGACACTTTTCATTGGCCCATTAAGAGATTTCCCAACCAGTTCCTGAAAGAACTCAAAGAATAATTAGCCTCCTTTGCAACCAGGGACAACTGTGTGACCTTTTTCTGACAAATAAAATGTAAAGCAAATCTAGTAGGGCTTCTGGAAAAGTTCTTTTTCTTATACCCCACAAATTATCACAAAAACAAAGTCCCTTCTGCTTCTCTCTACTTTGCTCTCTCTAGTGTGACAAAACAATGCTTGAAGATGCTCCAAACAACTTGTGACCATGAAGAAAAGGCCAGAGAATAAAAAAATAAAAAAGGTGCTGACCAAGGATCCTTACTTCACCAAATCACTATAACACTTCCACTATAATGAGAAGAACTACCTCATCTCTTCTCATTATGGGAGGAATCCCTATTGGTTAGCCACTATTAGCAAAGTTTTCTATTAAATTGCAGCCAAAACCACTTCTAATAAGTACAACATTGTAATCTAAATTATACTTAGCCTTTAAAACTTATAATTTATGATATTATTATATTAATATGATAATATGATATTACTTATGCACTGTTTAAGTCTGTAATCATTACCAATCTGGGATATCCTCTGTTAGCCCAGACAGTAAAATATTTCATCTCTGAGGAAAAATAAGAAGAGTTCACATACAACTAGAAAGAGCATTACTTTGTAACCAGGCGCATTTAGGATATAAATCCTGTGTGCAAATGATTGCCTCCATGCTATTTGCCATATTTCTTATGCTTTACTTTCTCAGTATGAAATGCAAGGCAGTATATCTATTTCACAAGGTAGTAGCTAGGGTTAAATGAGATAATATTTACCAAAATATGTTTAAAAAGTGCACAGAACTGTACATGCTCAAAAAGTTAGTTGCTTTCTAGCCTGATAGTGAACCCTGGGACTCACTATGGCATTCCATTCCTTCTCTGTCTGGAAACTCAGCCACTTGGTGAATTACTTGCTCTCTTATATTATTTATATCTAGTAATGGAAATAAAATAAATGTGACGTTACCATCACTCGTAGTGTTTGGCTGAAATTCGAATAGTTCTTGGTTAGTTGGTTTTGAATGAAATGATGATTATTATTTTCTATATGAGATATAGATTTCTCATACGTCTATAAAATGACTTAAATAGTACTGACTTGGAAGTGAATAAAAAAATCTCGTTGAAGTGAAGATTAAATTAGGAAAGGTAAATAGGATACCCCTCATGAGGCCTGAAATCAGTAATTATTGTTAGTTTAACAGAAGTTACTTGGGCAACTACATCTAATAGCCTGGGAGTCAGTGCTTCACAATCTTGGCAATACTAACATTTTGGACTGGATAATTCTTTGTTAGGGAAGGGGGTATCCTGTATAGAGTAAGATGCTCAGCAACAACACTGTCCTCTACCTACTAGATATCCCACCTTCTGACAACCAAAGATGTCTCCAGAAATTGCCAAATGTACCCCTGGTAACAAAATTGTTCCCCAGTTGAGAACAAATGCTATAATTCATCAAACTGAGAAGATCAGTACCTTGGATCCACAAGAAAAAATAAAAAAGTTAGTTAAATTGATTTGAATGTGTATGAATAAGCATTTACGTTTATGTTAGTGATTCTACTAATACTAACTATTTTCTTTTTTGGCACTGTTAGCAAGTTCTTGTTGATTCATAGATCTCAGAATTGAATAATGAAGTTTTAAACATCGAAATTTAATTAGACATTAAAATTTATAAGCACATACAGTAATGTTTAATTGACACTGAAAGCTGAAGACATAATATTTAAGTAGCATAACTAAAATAGAAAAGAACTATTTCAGAAATAATTGTATACCATTCTATAATATTGAGAAAGCAGCCACAGAATTAATTTCATATAAATTCTTTATCCAGTAACTGATTTTTGAATAGCCAAAAATTTTAAATATCTTTGCAAGTGAGAATATCCATTGTATAATTTGAAAAATTCTAATTTAGGTTCTATGTAGCCAGCAGGCAAAGATAGAAAATCTCTGATAAAATAAATTATGCAGTTTTACTGAATTGATGTGTATCCATGTCAAAGATTAAAAGTGAACATTCTAAAATGAGAGTGCCTGCTGAACATATTTGTAATTTAGATAATGTACAATTGATTTAGGCATGTTTTAAGTGATGCATCTAGAATTTTTTTTATATCTTCCTATAAAGAAGTGGTATATTTTCTAATTTTCTATTTTTATCTACATGGAGTATAAAACACACCCTTTAAAATTGCAGAGGAAAGAAATCTTTGTTAACTTTAGGATAAAGCATGCTGTCTTTTATACCAAAATATAAATTAAGTCAATCACTGGTTTTTGTTTCTTTTTTTTTCCGCCTCTAAGATGGGAGAGGTTGAGAGAGCATAGAGAAAGTTTTTTTGAGGTTAAGTATACTGAGGATGAAATACTTAGGCAATTCAATGGAATGTCAGGTTTCTGAGCCAAATACTCTTTGAGGTCTTACAGGAAACAAAAGAGGGTGCCCTTGTAGATTCTGTTTATTCATAGATTCCCAATATAACTAAGGAAAGAAGAAAACAAAAGTAACATTTAAGTAATGTCTAGTAAGAATGCATTATGTAATATAATCCTTCCTGCAATCTAGTTGCTGGTACATTTTCAGGATTTCTATATTTCAGCTTCAACTAATTTGAGCAAGATGATAATCCATGTTATTTACACTACATCATGGTAGTTAAAAATCCTGTGTAAAAACCTGAATGTAGCTCTTTGGGGAAGGTGAAAGATTTTTAAAGATGCATCCATAGACTATTATAGCCATGTATTAGGTGCTAGATAAAAGTATATATTATTATTATTATTAATGCTCATAACTCTGAGAACTAAAAATTATGCAATAATTTATTAGTTTTGAAAAGAGATCATATATACAAATTATTGGTTAGATAAGTCTCTATTTGACTCTAATTTGGTTGTAAATCAAACAATGGTATACCACCATTAACTATACAATCAAAAAATAACTTTTACAAACAAAATGCTTAATAATTTGCAATGCATATTCACTTACTCCTATTCAGCTATTTTTCATAACTGTATGAGTAAGCCAAAAGAATTAATTTGATGAGTGATAAAGTCTCATAATCCCAAAAATTATTTAGACAGACTTGTAATAATATACAACATGATGACCAGGATTATTATAATCATAAAGTCAAGGGGAAAATAAAGAAAAATATATTAATGTAAGGTAAAATTAAACAAAATCCATGCCAGAATGTCCAACACAGCTATGAGAAATTACACATTAAAAAAGAGGAAATTTTTACAAAATAAAGCAGAAGGAAATAGAATATATGATTCAGAGGATATAAGGAATAATAAATAATAAACCAGTATTTCATGATCAATTAATCATTCTTGATTAAAAATACAGAATTCTCTGTTCTTCTCAAATAAGACCAAGTAAAGTAGTAAACAACAATCTCAAAAGATACCCTTCATTATATATGCATCATGTTTCTTAGAGTCATTTTTCATAATGTTCCTCAAAGTAGGGAGATGTTTTATACCTAACATATTTCAGTGGAAGCAAGTGTTTATTTTTCTGTAGATGGTAAAAGTAAACCTTAATGTGGTCAACATTTAGATTTGATCAGAGCTAAAGTAAATGGAAATATATATAACTCAAAATATATTTTTTCTACCTCAATTATAGAACATTTCCATATGACATATTGTTTCTGCCTAGGTACATACTATCAATGGTCTGCCATAGAATTTTTTTTTTTTACCCATCTGAATATATTTATTGCTATACTCTGGGGATGCTCTCCCCATTCTTAAGAATATCATCATCAGTAAGGCAAAATAGACACAAAAAATTAAGTTTAAAACCATGAACTGTAACAAGGCATAAAAAATGGCTCTTAGTGTATGAAAAAAGAGGGAGAGTTACCATTTATTTTTCTTTAAAAAATAAATTTACATAAGCCTTCACTGGAGTGCACATGTTTGAAGGACGAAACAATTATGTCTGATTTTCAACAAAAGAGGGGCAGTGTAGACAGAGGAAACACCAAGAACAGTAGTTGATAAAAGATTACATTGTATTCAGTAGAACTTAGAATGTTCTGATGCAACCCATGTGTAGATTATACAGAAAAGTGCTACAAGAGGATGTTAAGATAGATTGGAAACATGATAAAAGGACTTGAATGTTGTGCTGGAGAGCCTGGATTTTATTCTGCAAGCAAGGCTGGGAGAGATCAATATAGATTTTAATTAGGGACAGAACACAATTTTCTCATTTATAGTCATGTGGAAGATACAGCCCAGTGGTGAGAAGACTAGTTGAGAAATCTCTTAAAAATAAGTTTAGATCATTCTGAACCATAGTAACTAATATATAATGATTATACTAACTGGTGTTACCTATACTTACTAATCTATGAATAATTATCCTGGATCCACAACTAGACTCCCAGATTGGACATAGTCTTGGTAGTGTTACTGGTCTCCCCACACCTCCCAAAGCAACAAATGAAGAAAACCCCATTCTATATGGGTGGGGATGAGAAGATAACGTTGGTCAGAAACCTCAATGTATGACCCAAAGGCAATGTAGGAACACCAAGGACCAAGAACTGGAATGAACTTCTAGGAATTATGGCCTCAAAAAGAGAAAAAAAAAGTTAGGGCCTCAAGAGCAAAGGCAAACTCTCTTTCCAAACTATCCCCAAGTTACGTAACAAAACTGCCAGTGATTAAAATCTCTCATGATCTCTCTCTCTCACACACACACACACACACACACAAACACCCCCTATGCACAAGCACAGCATCAACCAAACTGAGAAGACAACTACTGAAAGTCAAGACAGATGAACAGTATAGTATTCTACTGCTAAAGATTTGCCAAGACTGTTATTATCCCACACAGAAAAATAATTACATAAGATGTTTAAAGTAGTAATAAAATTATAGAGATGGTGAGAATAGTTACCATGAGAAATAAAGATACTTAAGAAAAATGTTAATTCCCATAATTAAAAAATATAAACTGGTGAAATAAAAACCCAACAGATTAAAGAGACAATAAATGACCTGGGCTATATATAAAAATAATATATCAAGAATGAAGTAAGGACATCAAAAATAAAAATGACAAGTTAAAAGAAATGTAACCTGGCTGGCCTGGGGGTCAGCCGATTAAGGGTCGATTAAGGGTCAGCCTTTGGCTCAGGTTGTGATCCTGGGATCAAGTCCTGTGTTGGGCTCCCTGCTGAGCAAGGAGCCTGCTTCTTCCTCTCCTCCCCAATCATATTCTCTCTCTAGCTATCTCTGTCTCTCTCTCTAGCTATCTCTGTCTCTCTCTCTCAAATAAATAAAATGAAGGGAGGGAGGGAGGAAGGGAGGGAGGGAGGGAGGAAGGGAGGGAGGGAGGGAGGAAGGGAGGGAGGGAGGAAACCCAAAATGAGAAAGCTTATCACACAAGCACTTGGAATACAGGAGTTCAGTCAGTTAAGTGCCTGACTCCTAATTTCAGCTTAGGTCATGATCTCAGGACCCTGAGATTGAGCTCCGTGTTGAGCACTGTGCTGAGTATGGAGCCTGCTTGGGATTCATTTTCTCCCTCTCCCTCTCTCCCTCACCCCTCCTGCATCCTAGCAAGGGCACTCTCACTTGCTCTTCCTATCAAAAACAAAACAAAACAAAAAACAAAAAACAAAACCCAAAAAACAAACCAAAAAAAAAAAAAAAAAAAAAACAACAAACCACACTTGGAATATATAAATAACTCATGGGTCAAAGAAGGAGGAATTCATTGGTCAGGAAAAGTTTAAAAATATTTGGAAATGAATAAAAATGAAAACAAAATATAATAAAATTTTTTGAATGCAGCTAAACTAATGCTTAGAAATATAATGGTATTATATGTTTATATAAGTAAAGAATAAAGGTCTCAAAATCAATAATCCATTTTAAGAATCTATTTAAAAACCAGCAAATTAAACACAAAGCAAACACAGGGAACAAAATAACAAAAACAGAAACATAAGTCAATGAAATTACAAAGCCAAAATTAAACTAAAAACTAGTTCTTAGAAAAGATCAATCTATTGATTAATCTCAAACCAGGTTGATGAAAAAATAAAGGAGAAAATACAAATTACGATAACAGGAATAAAAAAAGAGGACGTCATTACAAATTCTCTGTTTGAAGACTAAAAAAAGAATATGCAAAAATACTCTATGCCCCTTAATTCAACAATTCATATAACTGAATGTATTCATTTATAATAGACCATTTTCTTAAAAAAAAATGAAACTACCAAAGCTCACTCAAAATGAAATAGCTAACCTGAATAAATAATCTACTTAAAAAAACTGAATTTGTAGATGTGGAATTTCTATTTCTTGCATTTCTGCATGTCTTGGAGTAAGACACTGATTACTCATTTTATCTGCAAAATCTCAAGGATCTTTGTATAGCAAATAGTATTGGAAGGTAGAGACAGTGTTTCTCTGCAGACCAAAGGCCAAGCATGTATACTGCCCATTACAAAACTCTAAATCCCCTAAACTCAGTTATTTGTCTCTTGTAATGCAATTTGTTGCAGGTACAAGGCTCATCTTATCTCTTTGTATCATCCTGTGGGTACTGGGCTCAAGAAACTGAGGCAAACATGATGATAACTATGGCTACTGTTATTGTGAGAAATGGATTATGCTCAATCCTCGAGCCAAGATTTGCATGTCGTCTACCCTCAGCAATGAAACTGTCAATATAACTTACTAACTTGCAAGTAGCATAAATCTCAGACCTTTCACAGACCTTGAAACTTAAGATCTGATTATTTTATTCTTGAATCTGCAAAATATCTTAAAAAATGATACTACTAATCCTTCACAAAATTCTTTAGAAAATAGTAAAAGAGGGAGTACTATCAAGCCACTTTATGAGGCCAGTATTATGCTGATGTCAAAAGTAAGTCAAGGACATTACTAGTAAAGAAAATAACAGGCAAATATTCTTCATGAACATAGATACAAAAATTATCAACCAAAAATGAACATATCAAACCAGCAATATATAAAACAGATAATATACCAAGGCCAAGAATCATTTTTATCCTTGGAATGCAACGCTGGTTTGACATTCAGAAACCAATTAACGTAGCTCTCCGCATCAACAGATTAAAGAAAACTAAATGTATCATCTCGATCATTGCAGAAAGAACTTCTGACAAAGCCGATGTCCTTTCAAGACAAAAGGTTTAGAAAACTGAAAATAGAGCTTTCTCAACCTAATAAAGAGCCTACAAACCTTCAGGTACCATCATACCAAACAGTCAAAGACTGAATGCTAACTCCCTAAGATGGAGAATAAAGTAAGGATATGCACTCTCATTCCTACTGAAGCATTTCATAGGTATTTCCTTTATCAGTAGGAAGCATTTCATAATGTTATGATTAAATCTGAAGTTTTTAAATTTCATTTTTGTTTTTTGGGGGGTTTTGTTGTTGTTTTTCATTTAAAGTGGATGAATGAATGGGCTGTGACCTTAAGAAACATTTACTGGACTTTTATCCCTCGACCCCTAAATCAGAAAGAAAGGATAGAGCAGGATAGAATTTTTTTTTAAGATTTTGTTTATTTATTTGACAGAGAAAGAGACAGACAGTGAGAGAGGGAATACAAGCAGGGGGAGTGGAAGAGAGGGAGAAGCAGACTTCTTGCTGTGCAGGGAGCCCGATGCGGGGCTCAATTGCAGGGCCCTCGGATCATGACTTGAGCTGAAGGCAGACACTAAACGACTGAGCTACCCAGGCGCCCCTGGGATAAAATTTTCTAATTGTATTTTCCACCAGGTCAAAAGAATTGGAATACTGCAATAGCCAAAACCACTTTGACAAATAAACAAAATTATAAGACTCTCACTGCCTGATTCAAGACAGTGTGGTATTCACAAAAGATAAAGATATAAATAAATGGACCAGAAGAGAGAAGCTTGGAATAGTTTCAACAGTTACAAAGGCAGATCAAAGAAATTATATAGCTTTTTCAACAAAATAGTACTGAAAAATTTGAAACCCTTATACAAAGAAAAAAATAATAGCCTCGATGAATACCTCATGCCATATAAAAATTAGTATTAAATGGGTAATAAGCCAAAATGCAAAGCCTAAAAGTAACACTGCTGGGAAAACAAAAACAAAAATTCTTGTAACCTTGGGTACATAAAGATTTCATAGATCAACATCAAAAGCAAAACACAGATTCAATTTCATTCATAACTAATTATAAAAAAAGAAAGACTTTGAAAGACATTAATTAAAAAGAAAAAAATTAAAAGGATAATCCAGAGGACTCGTTTCAGCTAAATCATGTAAAGAGCTTGAAAGTCATTATTTCCATCCTCAAAATAAGAGAAAAAAATTAAACAAAACGCAAAACAATACAAAACAAACAAGCAAAACACAGTGACTTTTCATCGACCCATCAGGTAATTGAAGACAAATTACCGCCTCAAAACTACAGAGAGACAAACACAAAGAACCATAGCTGAGACCAGCTTACTACAAAGAGAAGCTGCTAGCAGTAGTAATTGGTAGGAACATTTAAATTGTAATTGAGGATTTCCTGAAGACTGAGGGTTAAAAATTCCTGGGGAGCCAGTTCTAAGGGCGCTCTCCCACTCTGAGTTTCACCTTCTGGAACACCATCAGGTGCTTATGGCAATATTCAGAGGAAAAACTCCCTCTTGCACTAGGAAGAGAAGGGGGAAAAAAAAAAAAACATATTGAGATAGACCCAGAGGAAAACCACTATGACAAAGGCATTCCCTCCAGGAAAAGTTACTTTTACCAGAGCCTTACCAGACCTGGAAGTAGGGCATTTAGAAAATTCCATACTTCTGTATCTTTCCTATCTCATGTAAGAGGACAAAGATGACATTTTAACAGGCAAAGAAAAGCTTCACCAGGTCACGGCCCTTGGACTCGCCCATAACTTTATATATAAGATTATAGAATGCTTCTCCTCTCCAATATCTTATACCACATCAACTGTGCTACAGTATGACAACAGGATCACAACTGAATGGGCTGTAAGACACAGACTCTATTTAAGAATGAATTCATAGGGAAACCCCAATACAACAGAGGAGGGAAAAAAAATAAAACTGGAGGGAATTTCTGCTGCTACAGAAATTAAACACAGTCAAAGCTCCTATGCAAATTAAGATCCTATTGCCAAATACATCACATTCAAATTCAATAATACAAGCATGCTAACAAGGGAGAAACAAACAAACAAACAAAACAAGAATAAACATTGTCTGAAGAGACACAGAAAGCATCAGAACCAGACAGAGTTGGATTCTCAGATAAGGAATTAATTTATTTATGTATTTATTTATTTAAAGTATTTGATTTGAAAGAAAGAGAGAGTGTGTGAGCCCAGGGAGCACATATGGGGGGAAGGGCATAGGGTCAGGGAGACAAGCAGACTCCCTGGTGAGTGGGGATCAGATAATGAATTTAAAATAACTATGATTAATATATTGTGAGCTCTAATGGAAAAAGACAACATGCAAGAACAAATAAGGAAGCAGAGCGATGGAAAATAAGAACAAATCAAAACAAAACGCTTAAAATCTGTGATGGAAATGAACTCCTTTGATGGGTTCATCATAGACGTGGCCAATAAAAGAACCAATGGCCTTAAAGACGGGTCAATATAAAATTCCAAAGCTGAAATGCAAATGGAAAATCAGAATAAAAAAATTAAAAATAAAGAACTGTGGAACAATTACAATACGTAACATATACATTATGGAAATACCAGAAGGAGGAGAAAAAAGGAAAGGAACAATAAAAAATACTGGAAAAAATAATGATGAAAATTTCCCAAATTTAATGATGAATACCAAAACACAGACCAAAGCTCAGAGAACATCAGGCAGGATAAACGCCCCCGCCACCCCTCAAAAAAAGGGAAAATCCTGAAAGAAGCCAGAGAAAAAAGAAAGGCCACTTGACGTACGGAGGAATAAATAAATAAATAAATAAATAAATAAACAAACAAACAAACAAATAAACAAATCTTTAAAAAATTAACTCAAGTGGATCATAGATCTAATGGTAAAATATAAAACTCCAAGAATTTTGTAGGATAACAAAGGAGAAAAATCTATGTGTCCTTGGGTTCAGTGAAAAGAAACTTTAGTGACAGCACCAAAAGCAGAATCTATGAAAGAAAAAAATTGAATTGCATTTAATTAAACTCTTAATCTCAGGAAACAAATTGAGGGCTGGGTCAGTGGGTGGGCAGATAAGGTGGTTGGGTGATAGACACTGGGGAGGCTATGTGCTATGGTGAGTGCTGTGAATTGTGTAAGACTGATGATTCACAGACCCATACCACTGAAACCAATAATATATTATACGTTATTAAAAAAATAAAAAGTAAAACACACTGAAAAAAAGTTACACTTAAATAAAATCAAAAACACCTGTTCTGCCAAAAACACTTAAGAGAATGAAAAGATAAGCCACAGACTGGGAGAAAATGTTCGTTGATAAAGGACTTATATCCAAAATAATCCAGGTTAAAAATGGACCAGAGACCTGAGCAAACACTTCATCAAAGAAGATGTACAGATGGCAAAAGACGCTCAGCACCATATGTCATCAGGGAATAGCATACTGAAACAACAATGAAATTTTCTGAGGACTCCGGCATTTTACTGAAAAATGATTTTTTCAGGACTACCCATAGGCAATGATAAAAGCCTTACCTGGCAGGCTTCTGAGAGGGAGAACTGACCTCCTTCCTCCAGTCTCTGCCATCTCTGAAGAGAGCTGCAGTGAGACTCGGGCTTCCTTGGGCAGCCATGTTTTTATGGAGTGTTGCATTCCTAGCCCAGGTGCCTTCATTCTGAAGGTCTCTTTATCTGGGTCCTTGAGCCAACACCTTCCTCAGGCATCTCAGCCAGAGCCTCTTATGGGAGTGCAGAGGGACCCCTTAAGATAGTTTTCTCTAGTCAGACTCAGTACTCCTAACTCCCCTCCCTTTCCTCCTCACCAAGCCCCAAGTCAATAATAAAACTTCAGGGCTCTCTTGGCAGTGAGAGGACTCCCACCCACACCTGTGCGGATCCACCTGACCCTTGATGCATATTGTTAAGTGCAAGAAGCCAATCTGAAGACAGCTGGTAACCTCCTGTTTACCTGTCTTGATGAAATTTATAGTTTGCAAAAGCAAACTATAAAGATCATTTTTTGCCAGGGGTTTCGGGGGTATGAAGATGGGTTGAATAAATGAAGCCCAGGAGATTTTTAGAGTGGCAAAACTATTCTGTACAATACCATATTGATGGATATGTGATATTATGCACTTGTCAAGATCCCATAGAACTATACAACACAAAGAGTGGGTTTCAATATAAACTGTAGAATGTAGTTAATAATGCATCAAGATTGGTTCACTAACTGTAATAAATTAAGATATTAACAAATGTAACTGTGTGTGTGTGTGTGCATGAATGTTTAAAGACAAGCCACAGACTGGGGGAAAGTATCAGTAAGACACATTATTTTTTTTAAAGGTGGTTTTATTAAGCACAGGGACAGGACCCATGGGCAGAAAGAGCTGCCTGTAAGACACATATCTTATAAAACACTTGTATTCAGACTATAGCAAGGACTCTCATAACTCATCAATGGAAAAGCAAACAATGTGATAATAATATATGAAGGTTTTTAATGTTTAACCAAAGTAGGTGTGTGGATGGCATAAAAGCACATGAATACACGCCCAACATCATTCATCATTAATTAAAAGCAAACAGAAATTAGCACCACAATCAGTTACCACTACACACTTACAAGGAAAGGCTAAAATAATATTTTAGCAATACTAAGTACTGATGATGGTACGGGATATCTGGAACTCTCATTCACTGCAAAGTAAGTGAAAGAAGAACTATGCAATACTTGTTTTTGTTTTTTCCCATTAACCCGCTGGTTGGAAAGCAATACAGTACAGTCACTTTAGAAAACAGTTTGACAGTTTCTAATACCATTAAACATACAGTTTTCCACCCATCTCAGCATGCCACTCCTAAGTAGTTATCCAAGAGAAACAAAACCTTATGTTCTCATGAAATCCTGTATGTGAATGTTTATGCCGGTTTTACTCATAACTGCTGAACAAACCTTAAACTGCAAACAACACATCGTTGGTTTTAAAGAGCCAGGCTGCGGTGGTGCATGAGGGTGGATGGGTCCCCACTCCCATTACCCTCAGCCTGAGCTTTTCAGAACAACCGGCGACTGGGAAGAGCTGGAATGAGTACCATCTGAGTCAATAATTTGGGGGAAAGTGATGTGCTAGGTACATAGATTAACTCTCGTGGCATATATCCTGACCTCCTTTCAAGTGATTTCCTGTTTCACAGAGATGGAGGGTCACAAGGTACATTTCCCAGAATTCCTCAGACCTAGGTGTGTGGTTTTGGTTACACTGATCAGATGCACTGCAGACAACATGCACTGAATTCAGCAGGAAATGAAGCAGGGCCTGAGGCTTCCATTTTGCTGGTTGGGTTTTAGCAGATGCCAACTGGTCTGGAGTCAGCAGTTATAGCTTGGGTTTCCCAATTAGATGAAGTTTCCCAGTCTGATGTTGGCAAGATCACCAGGCCTCTTTGAGCCCCAGTTATATGGGATGGCTTTGTGAAACCAACCTCCACAGTCAGCCTACCGTTTGTTTCTTCAGCCCTCCTAGCAAATCTGAAAGCCATTTATTGCCCTTTAATAAATTCCCTTCTGCATCAACTAGCTAGGGTGAAAGCGTGACCTCTGTAGGTTGCATCTAACTAATAATTGGTTAAAATAGCCCATTCAACTAATATCCCTCGGAAAAAATTATAGTGGGCAGCCACACAATTTTACAAATGTAGAGTAATACTTCTTCCACCTCAAGGAAACGGGTGTCAACAATATACATGCTGCTCATGGATTATTTTCCAAAAAAGATAAAATCAGAAATCTTCTAAAGCTATAAAACAAACATGTGTGATTTCATTTAATGAATTAAATGAGGAACGCAGTCAAGATGCCATAAGCAGTTCAAAGGAAAAGTCAAAGAAATACAAGTTTATATAAAGTAAATATTGAAATGAATTTACAAATAGACATGAAAATGACTTTTTCCATCTGGAGAAAGTAAGCAACTGAATTCACATTGGACAGAATTTATTTTCTTGTGTTTAGAGATAATTATTATTTTGCATTGCTATCAGTGATCTACAATTTACAGCTTATAATATAACTGAAAGGTAACGTCATATCAGAATCAGATAACCTAGAAGGGTATCCACTAATCCAGGGGTCAGCAAAAGATGGCCCACAGACTACACTCTGGCTTTCACCTGTTTTTCAGTTTTCTTTTCCCTCATTTTTCTTAATTGTGGTAAAATGCACATAATGTAATATTTACCATCTTACCCATTTTTAAGCTTACATGTCAGTGGTTTTAAGTACACTACTATTGTTGTGTAACTATCAACAGTATCCAACTCTAGAACTGTTTTCATCCTGGAAAAGAAACCCTAGATCCATTAAATTACAATTCCCCACTCCCCCTTCCTCCTGGCTCCTGGCAACCGCCATTCTACTTTGTCTCTATGCTTTAATAACCATCTATTTTTCAGCCATGAAATAAACAACCTAACATACATGAAAACTCTTTTCACCTTTTTTTCGTTACAGAATAACAAGAAGAACTACACAGCATTTTTTTCATAAGCCTCACAACTTGACAATCGTATAATTAATACAATTGAATATCTTTGATACCACTTACTGCATTACAGCTTGATTTTAATGCTTATCAGGTATTTATTTGTTTGGCTATATCCTCATTAAGGTGTAAACGTCAAGGAAAAAAGAGCTCTCTTTCTCTCTTTCTTTTAAGCATTATATTCCCTGTACCTAGAACAAGATCTGGTAAATATTTGATGAATGAATGAATGATTAATGGATGAATGAATGAGTGACCGAATGAATAAAAACTCTATCATTATCACAGCCCCCACCCCCCTACCTCATTTACATCTAACCAAACTTCTGCTGACCCATTTTTAGGGAGGAACTTGTTTCTGCACACAGGCATTTGTGTAACACTTCTCCAACATGCATCTTCTGTAACATAGTTGCTGTAAGAATTTTGCCCAAGCTTCCTTCTTGTCAATCTCTGCCCCTTTACGCCAGACGTTGTTGCACAGGGATATTTTATTTGGCTTACATAGGTCATAAAGGTATTTCAAGAGATTGGAAACGTTTAAAAAAGCAGACTATTGTCCCTGAAAAATCCAGATTTCTGCCTTCTGTTGAACAATGTGATACTACCGCACATGACCTACGATCATTCACGACAGCCATTAGCTATATCTGAAGAGCGGCTCTACCTGTGGACTGGGCATGGATTTCTGGCCTTCTTCCCTCATTTATGTCACCTGCTTGTCCCCTGTAGGCATATGCCTTTTTGACCTCAGCTGTAAGTCATTTTTGGCAGTTGTAGTTTTCTTTTTGTTCTGATTTGCATTTTGAGAATGCAGACAAAAGCACAAGAACTAGCTGTCAGGGTCATGTGACTGCTGATTGGAGACATGGAGTCTCTGCTACCACATCCTTATTAAAACCAAAAAATTGGAGGAAGGCACTTGGCACCAAATGTGAGTTTATGTTATGTAAAATCATGTTATAGCCCTCCCACCTTGGAAATACTTGAGTCTCCATTTTACCTGTGGTATTAGAATGATAATGTGATGCCAGGTGAAAGGGAAGAGGGATTTTTTGATGTATTTATTACCGTATGGAATGACTCCTGACTAATCTTCCTTTTTATGCTTTACATTTATATGATACATTCATTTTGCAACACATGTGTGTGAGAATTCTGAAACATATTTCAATTACAGACTTGCTGTATTTTTTAAAAACTCAGTTAACTCAGTAGTAGGAGAGCTGTTATATAGACCTCATCAATAATTACACAGAAGGGTCTGTTAGACTAACAGATGCTCTAACAGTATAAACAAAATGTTTTGTTTAGAGTTCTTTTTAACTTTACATATTTAATTTTAATAATATTTTAGTTGAGTTATCATCATTTATAGCACTGCAAATTTAAACACACACAGCATGAAATTTTTATACTTATAAAATGTACAGTATTTCAGGGCACAGTTATCCCTGAATTGATTAGTTGTGTGACAGAAAATTTCCTACAGTTAGAGCACAATCTAATATTCTGGATAGATATAAAGACAAAATTAGATATTGAATGATTTGATTTAATATGTGTGTGTATACACATGTATATGCTCATATATATATGTGTACATAAATATATGTATATATATATTTGGGCTCTAACAATTTGTCTCACTAATATATATATTATATACTAATTATATAATTATATACTTATATATTTATTATATTATAGTTATATTAATATATGAATAATGACTTATATAAATATAGTTAGATAATTGTATTACTTAATTATAAGTTATAGAAATATATTGATATTATATATTATACTTATATACTTAGATATAGTATAATTATATACTATTATATATATATATATATATATATATACACACACGCATATTAGTGAGACATTGTTAGAACCCAAATCATTAGGACAATAAGCTTCACCATAAAGTGGTTTTCTTTCAAATCTTAGGATCTACCTATTGTTTCAAAATAATAATAATTTGAGATGCCTGGGTGGCTCAGTTGGTTAAGCGTCTGTCTTCAGCTCAGATCATGATCCCAGGGGTACTGGGATCCAGCCCCCTGGCAGGATCCTTGCCTAGCGGGGAGTCTGCTTCTCCCTCTCCCACTCCCCTGCTTGTTCTCTCTCTCTGTCAAATAAATAAAATATTTTTAAAAATGATAATAATTCATCATATTTGGGTATGTATTGAAAGTTTTCAAGCCATTTTCATCTGGGTTACTACCTGCAATCAAATACAGAAAAGGTCAGTCTTTCAACCTAGTCATAACTCCAATTTGTTTTTAAGAACTGGATGTCATTCTACATGAAAAATCTACACCAAATTTGGACACTAATTAAAACCAACAGAACATTTGCTGGGAAATTCTCAGAATCAAAAGTTTACAACCTGTGTCTTGTTGGCTCTATTTGGCCCTAACCATTTTATCTTTTATTGACATAGTAGTTTAAAGTTTATTTGACATAGTTATCAATATTTGAATATTTTAGACATTTCTCAAAATACTGGATTTCTGGGGTGCCTGGTGGGCTCAGTCTGATAAGCAGCTGCCTTCAGCTCAGGTCACGATCCTAGAGTCCTGAGGTCGAGCCCCACATTGGGCTCCCTGCTCAGCTAGGGGATCTGCTTCTCCCCTGCCCTCTGCCCCTCCTCCCTGCTTGTGTGCTCTCTCTGAAAAAAATAAAAACCTTAAAAAAAAATTGGATTTCTATCTCCTTTCAAAACAATGTGAAGACCAGCACAGGGTCTGCCTACCCTCGGAAATAATCCGCTGAGACAGGGTAGTGACTGCTTGCTGGTTAGCACTCTGCAGTTAATGCCTCGCTAGCAGGAACAACTGTAGCCATTCACATCGCAACACTGGTTGCCCTTCTAGTGTTTGCCTTCAGTGGTTTCAGATTTGTTGCACACACTAATCATTTGGTGCAACTTTTAAAAATATTGATTCCCTTTACCCATCATGACCCATTAAACCATAATCTCTGAGGAAGTGGCCAGGGGATATATTTTGTAAACTCCCTGGGTGATTCTACTATGTATGTATCCAGGTTTGGGAACCACAATTCTAGTTTCTGCATATCCTCTAATTCACTGTTACTCAAAGTATGGTCATTCACTCTATCTGCATCTCCTAGGAGATTGTTAAAAGTGCAAATGTCACAGCCCATTCCAGATCTACAAAAACAAACTCTCCAAAGTAGAAAGAAGGAAATGTAGTCTAACATACATTCCAAGAACCCTTCTTCAATTCACTACAACGAATGCATTGCTAAAGCAGAACTGCAAGTGAGAAAAACTCATCTTTAATTTGTCCTCTGCTATCCAGCATCTTTCCCCACACCTACACAAGGGTCCTAGTAACATTTCCTGATCCCTGATGCTTTAGTGTCTCTCAATGTAATGCCCCCACTTAAATTTGTCTTCTATTCTAGTTCAATAAGCTTTGAGTTTACCTTTATCTCTATGATCTTATTCAATTGAAGATTCATTTCCTCCAGAGTGCTTGTAAAAGGAAAACAATCTGATACTAATTTAATGATTATAATTATTGCTTTGGTTATCCTTTTTTAAGATTTTATTTATTTATTTGACAGAGAGAAAGAGATCACAAGTAGGCAGAGAGGCCGGCAGAGAGAGAGAGGGGGAAGCGGGCTCCCTGCTGAGCAGAGACCCTGATGCGGGGCTCTATTCCAAAACCCTGAGACCATGACCTGAGCCCAAGGCAGAGGCTTTAATCCACTGAGCCACCCAGGCGCCCCTGCTTTGGTTATTCTTATGGGGAATTTAAATATTCAAAGAGGGGTTGTTAATATAAAGAAATCCCAAATTTCAGGATTTTCAATTATCATAGAGAAGAAGTCGGGATGGGGGAGGGATAAGCAGCACATACAACTAGTTTTCCATTCAAACCTAATATCCAGTAACTGACTTGACTTTATATTATAAATTTGGGTTTACATATTAATGAAATTCCCTAGATATCAGAACAGCATTATCCTGATTCTATATGATTTGGGGCCATATTTTCTAGGTTTGTGTGTCATATTCTCTGAGCCTCATTTTATATATCCATAAACTAAAAAGACTGGGCAAAAACTATATGTTTTTGATCGTTGTTTTTTAAGGAGCTCTTCCTCAAAGCAAAATCTTATGAAATCCCATTATACCAAATAGCTAAAAGAGAAATTAATATATTTTATATGAGTGACACACAGCATGGTTGTTCAATAGTTCTCCCTTCTTCGGAGTTCAAACAAAAAGACAGGAGAGAAAGAAAAGAAAAAAGAGAAGAGAAGAGGAGAGGAGAAGAGAGGAGAGGAGAGGAGAAGGGGAGGAGGGAGGGACGAAGGGAAGAAGGAAGAGAGGAAGGGAGGCAGGAGGGAGAGGAAAGGAAAGGGAAGGGAGAAAGAAAGGAGAGAAAGAAAAGAAAGAGAAAGAAAAAATAAAGAAGAGAAAGAAAGGAAAAGGAAGGGAGGGAAGAAAGAAAGGAGAAAGAGAAAAAAAGAAAAGATTTAGTCTTAGGGAAAAGACCCCTTGCATTATTTTCTAGATAAATATAGAATTAATAAAATCTAACCATGTGCATATTTTCACAAATCCTTTGCATTTTAGCAGCCAGAGAAATCAGATTGGTAAAACGGGAAAAAGAACAATTTGTACAACTGAAACTGGTATGTTTTCTAATATATTAAAATATAGCATTTATTCAAACCAGGGTATTTCAGAAAAAGCATATTAAAATAGATGGTTGAAAATTCTCATAAAAACACTTCGAGGTAGTTACTACTACTTGCATTTTGTGAAAGAGAAAACTGCGACACAGAGATGTTAGAAGCAGGTCCAATCTCTTAATCAACATCCCCCTGGGTCAAAAGACGATATTTCACCATTGCATCACGCTATATTGCTCATCACTAAACACAAAATGTTTCAGACACACATTCCGGAGTCATTTTGTTTGATGTTTCTAGTTAGCGAAAGAATCTGGAGTGTGGTTTACTGCCACTGGGATACAGTATATTGAAGTATGCAGGATCACCCATTGGAGTCAGACAGCTTTAGTTCTTCCAAATACTCCAACTGTCTATTTTCTCACTTACAAATAGTATTACAATCCTAATCTTGCAGAATGGGTGGAAAGACATATATTTGTAGGCAAAATAATGCCCGGCATACAAAAGATGTTTATAAAGGTCAGTTTCACTCCTCTCATCTCCTTAAGTCTGCATATTTCCCCTTGGCCTGGTGCCATGAAAATAAATAAGAGTTAAGCATTTAATGGAATTCTGACATTATTAAATGTGGAGAAGTTTAATACAAATTTTATATACCTAATAGAATTATAGGAGCCTTGTTAGCTTTACAAAATTGCAGAACTGGCAAAGACATAGACTAAAATAAGGAGAGTTATTTTGTTTTGTTTTGAGCTATTTGTTGGGTGGTCCATATGTTTTATATGAGAAATAAATTGTAAAAAATGATGAAGTACTTGTCAAATATAAAAAGACTACTTAATACTAATGTTATAAAAAGCTGAATCTCTACAAATAAATTTACCCTCAAAACTGAGCTAAAAGTTTGGGTCTCTATGTTTTTTTTCTCAATTTTTGAATTAATTTTTCCTTTAGATAAAATATGCAGGATAAAAATTTAGCTTTCTGAGTGCTTGAAGAAAATAGGACTATGAATATATTATTCTTTGAATAATTATTTTTTCTATGGTTACAAATAAATTTAATAGGTTTTATTCTTCTTCATTAAACTTGTAATTTTTCAGTCTCTTTGGAAGTCAGTTTGGCAATTCCTTAGAAAACTAAACATACCCTTACCATAAGATCTAGCAATTGTACTCCTTGGTCTTTACTCAATGGAATTGAGAAATTAAAACACAAAATTAAAGCATACAAAAACCTGCACATATATCTATACAGAAGCTTTATTAATAATTACCAAAACTTAGAAGCAACCAAGATGTTTTTCAGTAGGTGACTGGATGAATAAACTGGAATATCCAGACAATGGAAGATTATTCGGCGCTAAAAATAAATGAGCAATCAAGCCATGAAAAGACATGGAGTGCACTTAAGTGCATATTACTAGATGAAAGAAGCCAATGTGAAAAGGCTAAAAATTGTGATTCCAACTCTATGACATTCTCCAAAAGACAAAACTCTAAAGATAATGAAAAGATCAGTGGTTGCCAGGTGTTAGAGAGGAGAGATGAATAGACAGAGTACAGAGAATTTAAGAGTGCTGAAACTATTCTGAATGATACTGCAATGATGGATATATGTTATTTATTTGTCAAATTCCATAGAATATACAACAACAAGAGTGAGTCATAATGTAAATTATGGACTTTGGTGATAATGATGTTTCATTGTATATTCATCAATTACAACAAATAACACTGGTGACGGTTATTGATAATGGAGAAATCCGTGCAGGTATGAAGAAGGGAGTATATGGGAACTCCTTGTACTTTCTGGCCCATTTTGTTGTAAACCTAAACTGCTATAAAAATTAAGTTTATTGGGGTGCCTGAGTGGTTCAGTGGGTTAAAGCTTTTGCCTTCAGCTCAGGTCATGATCTCAGGGTCTGGGGATTGAGTCCCACATTGGGCTCTCTGCTCAATGGGGAGCCTGCTTCCTCCTCTCTCTCTGCCTGCCTCTCTTCCTACTTGTGATTTCTCTCTCTCTCTCTGTCAAATAAATAAATGAAATCTTTAAAAAATAAATAAATAAAGTTTATTAATTAAAAAAAAAAGTTCTGTGTAATCTCCCCTTTTCCTACCCCCCACTATTCGTCTCCATGGTATGTTGAGAAGGAAAGACTTAAAGAATTAACACAATGACTCAGGTCCCAAAGAAAACTCCATTAGCTTAGAATTTGCCATAGTCTTTTCTAAAACAAATATCCTTGTAGGTGGCTAGCATAAGAAAATGTACTTCCTTCAGCAAGAATTCTTTTTAAAAGAAAAAAGTAAAAATAAATGCCTAGGGAAGAATTCTCACAGAAATGTTGCCATGAAGTGAAAAAAATTTAGCATAAATTAAAATAATAATAATATTGATAACTCTATTAAAAAGAATAGAAAGTAGAGCATAAATGAAAGCTAAAGAATTCAAGGAAGAGAGAGAGGACAGCATAATGATTTAAAATGTAATTTAGTAGATCTTAGGAAATAATGGGAAAAAATGAAATTTCATATTGGAAGATTACATTGGTGAAAGCAACAGGATAGTGCTAACAATACAATGAATGATGCAGAGCACAATAAATAAATCAGGTTTTGAAAATGAAATAAAAATAGAGAGATTAAAAATTAGAGAAAATTACAGGGATGAAAGATGCCAAAAGAGACTCTTCAAATGTATTATTAGAATCCATGAAAAAAATGGGAATAACAGAAATAAACAATTATTTAAAAATGTAATTCAAGAAAATGGCCTTTCAAAGAAATGATTACATATTAAAGAAGTCACAATAACATGGGAAACTTTTTCCAAACTGATTAAACTAATGAATTTTGCCCCTAGCCTAATAAATTTGCCATACTTAAAGAAATATTTTATATTTCAAGAATTCTAAGTATAATAACAATAAAGGCACTTATAAAAGAAAAACCAGCATGGTCTCTGATTTTTCCACAGCCACATGAAAAGCTAGACGTCAGTGAAGCAATACCTACAATTTTAAAGAAGGAAAAAAGAAAAGAACATTTTGACTTGGCAATATTCTCATTCTAATACAAAATGCAAAAGCAACAATCAACAAAGATGAGTGTACATAAGCAGGAACCAAGGGGAACAAGGTTCCCATTAATTCTTCTTAAGGGATATAATAGAACCAACCGAAAAAGAGCTCAAAACATTTCCAAGTCAATGTTAGTGAACATCTGTTTAAATTTAGTACTAATAAAAACAGAAACTATGGTAAGGAATATTAAAACTAAGAAAACGTAGTAGCTGAAGGAAGGAGGAAAAAAAAGCAAAGAAGTAGTGAGAGCATGTTGCTAAAAGTCAAAATAGAATTCCCATACCTACAAACTTAAACAAAAAAAAAGATTATACTTTTATATGAACGTTAACACTAAAATACTGCGAAGAAAATGTAAGAAATACATGGTGGAGGAGAAAAAGAAGGTGAGAAGGAAGAAATGTACAGATTATACCACTGTTTCTAGTGGAAAAGTAAACAAACAAAATCCCTACATATCTATACATTGTGTGTGTGCATTTGTGCGTGTGCGTGTGCGTGTGTGTGTGTGTATATTCTTAAGAATATAATATAGAGCGGCACCTGGGTGGTCAGTTTAAGAATCCAACTCTTGATTTAAGCTCAAGTTATGATCTCAGGGTTGTGAGACTGAGCCCCAAGTTGGTCTCTGTGCTCAGCATAGACTCTGCTTGATATTCTCTTTTTTCCTCTGCCCCTCCCCCAGCTCTCTCTCTCTCTCTCTCTCTCTCTCTCTCTCTCTCAAATAAATAAATAAATCTTAAAAAAAAAAGGAACACCTGATAAAGTAAAAACTTTCCATCAGGCAAAAAGAAAAAAAAAAATGACCACACACTGAACAAAAATTTAAAATCTATTTTAAAAAGAGAAGTCTTAAAATACACTAAGACTGAATTGAGAGTAATCATAGGTCTTTTGGATATTTATGCAAAATTGTTCTAAACTTCCCAAACTCTACAGTTTATGGAAGAAACATTCCTAAAACTTTGTGACCTAGAAATGTTGAAAATAAAAAGACGGCCAATGGAATCTAACAAATAAAAACAAAATAAATCATGTGTTGCTATCTTGAGCTTAAAATCATGCAAAGAGGCACTAACTGAAACAAAAGAGGTGATTTCATAATGATAAACAGTGCAATCAGTTATGACAATATAACAGTTACTGAGATTTAGATGTCAGTTAGCTTGGGATTAATCTCCACAAAACAAAAACTACATAAAATTCAAGTAGAAACTGGCAGAAACACATCAGTAGACAAATACTGCAATTCTCCCAAAAATAACAAATCAAATGAACAAAATTAAGTAAGATTATGTAAGAGTCTATCGATATTGGCTTGGTTTAGCTGCAATGACAGACAATACCTCAAATCCAATGTCTTAAAACAACAAATGTTTATTTCTTGCTTTTACCACACGTCTTCAAGCATTAGATGAAACCTCTGCTCAGACTATCCACTAAGGGACACCAGATGGCAGATTATCTATAGTCTCTACCATTGCCAGTTTCTGTGTTAGGTGGGGAAAGAAACTCTGGGGCATCCCCCCAGCAATTAAAGGGCATGTGTCACTTTGGCTTGCGATTTATTTCATTGCCCCACCCAACCACAAGGTGGGGGCAGAGAGATTCAATTCTACACTATCCAGAGGTAGGAAATACCAGAAATACTTTGTAAAATGCATTAGAAACTACAGTGTAATCAATAAGGTGTATTTAATTGAGATAGATATAGATATGGATTTAGATATAGTTACTAGTAACTCTCTACCTCATGAAACATTCATAAACATTGACTTGTATTTGGCCACAAAATAAATAAAACAGTGCACTAATGTCATTCTATGATGTCAATACAAAAAAGTAGAAAATCAAAAGCACTAGAAATGGTTGAGTCTATCACCTGGAAAATTTTTTGAAGTATATCTTTATTGTAAAAAAAAAAAAAAAAAATAGTTGTGATTAAAACTCATGGATATACATGATGCGAAGCTCAAAGGATAATTCACAGTGCTAACTAAGTATTTATGTTATTAAGCAATAAAAATAAGTTATCTAAACATATAACTCATAAGTAGAGGGAAGATGAAACACAAAATCTAATAATAAAAACAAAAAATACTAAACTATTTTTAAAAATAAATAAATTATTTAAAAAAGAGTTAAACACAAATCGACAAGCGAGTTCTTCTAAAAATGAAAAAAAGATACCCTACTATTTATCCTTTTTAGTAAAAATTAGAAAATGAAAGGGGGTGAAAAAGCAAATAAGACATACCAAATAGAAAGCAACTACAGAAATTGAGGGAATTAAAGAATTAATCAAAAAAATTATTGGTTCTATGCAAAAGATTTGAAAACCTTAATTAAATAATTCAAAATTCACCAGAACGGACCCCAGAACGGACCCCAGAATAATGGAAGATCTAAAAAAATCTATTAACATTAGGGGTGGGAGTAGAGGTGAGGAGAAGCAAGTAAGGTTTACAATGAACAAAGCATAGAAAACATAAGGTCAAGATGGATTCATTGTAAAATTCTACTATATCATAAAATAAAGGGTACTGTCATAGAGCATAAAGAAGAATTTCTTCTAGAACATTCTTATAACTAAAATTTAATATTTTTACTAAGATCAGCAAAATATCTAAAAATACAGATCCACTGATGTCATTTATAAATATAATGAAAAAAACTAAATAAAATATTGGAAATATTAGAATATTTATTATAAATTATAAAATGAATAGATCTAAGGAAAAAGAACTTAATCATGCCCATCGATGTTATATAATAATTTGATTAAAAAATCCACATTTCTGTATCTTTCTTTATTAAAGAGTAAATTATTAATAAAACAGAAACAGATGGATATTTCTTTATTATCTTTTATAGGTCCAAGGATGATATCATTCTAAAATGGAAAAACACTAGACATATGCCCACTTATAGTCAAGAAAAGCAAAAGAATTTACACTTAAATTACTACTGTTTAAAATTGTTCTGAATGCTTTAATTGATGCAATTAGAGAAAGAAAAAATAAAGTTAATTGAAAAGGAGGGAAAAAACAATTAATTACAGATAAATTTCCAGCTACCTAGGAAACCCAAGAAGGCCAACTTCAAAAACATCATAAGCAAAAAGATAATTCAATGAGGTGGAGGCTAGAGACAAGACCAGTACACAGAAAATAATAAACTGCATATATACAAAATCACCAGCCTTGTAAAAATAGTAAGTAATGACCCAATTTACAATAAAATAATCATAACAATCAAAAATAAAATTCTTAAAAATAAACTTTAAAAATCTATATAAATAGAGATAAAGAGATAAAAGATAATACTAAACAAAGAGAAAGTTATACCATGTTTCTAGAAAGAAAAAGTCAACACTATGTCAACTCTCCATAATTTAATTAATAAATTTAATGTGATCCTAACAAAAATCCATGACAATTATAAACGCATGCATGAATAGTTAAAAAAAACATGAAAAAGAGAGATGAGAGATTTTCCTTGTTAGTTAAAATATATTTTAAAGTTACAAGAGTTAAAATGTTACTACCACACTGTTATAGATAATAGACCAATAGCAATAAAAAGTTCGATTGACTGAAATACATGAGATAATTATGATTTTGATCATGTTTATGATTAGATGAAGTGATATTTAAACTCAGTGAGGGAAGGTTTTTTGTTTTTTTTTCAGTTAATGTACTTAGAAAAACAAATAACTAAGTGCAAAATAACCCACATTTCACACCTAAATCAGGATAAACTATACATGAATCAGATATTTAAACATCAAAAAGAAAAATAATAGTATAATAGCATTAATAGAAAATATGTGATATTAAAAATTAATTTTGGGTTGTGGGAGACCTTTATAAATAAAGCATAAATCCAGAAGCCAAGAAAAGACTGATTAATTTAACTACACTTTGTAAAGTTTCATGGAAAAACTCACAATAAACAAAGCCAAAGTACAAACTGAAACTAGAAAAAATTACTTAAAAATCTTATCACTATGCAACAATGTTTATACATATGAAAACTTGTTAAAATCCCCTAAGAGAAATACTATGAATGCACTAGAAAGAAGAAAAAAAACACAAAATATAAACCAACAATTCACAGACTATAAATATGGGAAAAGGTACTCTCAATCATAATAAGAAATGCAAATTAAACTCTGACCAGTTTTCACTGGGCAGATGGCAAAGTGCAAAAAGTTTGGTCTTGCTGGCGCACCAAACACGTGAGAAAGCAAATAGTCTCCTCCTCTGTGATAGCGATATTAATTGACATATCAACTATAAAAGGAAATTTAGTTAAAAAAAAAAAGGTACCCAAATTATAAATGCAGTTGTTATTGCCCCCCCCTCAGTTCTACATCCAGAAATTATCCAATAATTATGTTCCTATCCATGTGAAATGATACATGCTGGGCTCATGTTAAACTAGCACATCCAGTTATGTGTGAACTGTTAAAGCTGTTTATGAAAAACAAAGCTAAAGAAACTGTAAAGTATCTGCTCTGATTCATCCGCCCTGTGTCTGTAGTTATTGACTGGTGTCCACGCTATACTGGTATTTCTAAGTACTCCTAATATTATCCCAATATTGCAGCATCATTTACAGTAGCTAAAGATTGGAAAGAATATTTCCAATATTCTTATATTGGAATCCAATATTCCAAGTGACATCATTTACACTAAAAAACTGGAAATTAAAATCCCACTGAAACACCACGTACAATCTAATAAAATGGCTTTAAAAAAAGGGACAATAGGAAGTTGTGGAAAGAATGCAGAACACCTGGAATTCTCCTACATTGCTAGGGAAAAGGAAAATGGTCAGTTTCTTGAAAAGTTAATCATACCAGGAATCCGACTCCATGAAAAAGTAAAATTTATATTTACACCAAACCTGTGTTCAAAAGCTTACAGTGGTTTTATTCATTACTGCAAAAGACAGGAAACACAACTTGTTCAACTGGTAAAGGAAGAAAACTGTGGAACATCCAAGCAATGGAATACTACTCAAATTTTTAAGAAGAAACACGGATATATGCTTAATAAGTATAAAAATATGAAATAAAAAATACATATACTTATTTCCTCATAATAAAAAAAGTCCAGATGAAAAGAGGCCATGCTGAGCTCACTAAACTATCAGTGGATCACACTCCTCTATCACCACACTTAGCAGCTAGGTTTTCTTTTCAAGGTTGCAATCAATGTGCTCTACTTCCAAGATTCACATTAGTGTTTCAGGTTAAAGAAAAGAGAAAGTTCAGGAAGTCTTAGCTTTGTTTTTCATAAACAGCTTTTCTGAAGTATAATTTACATACCATGACTTCCACCCATTGTGATTGTACAATTAAGTATTTCTGGTGAATTTACCAGGAATACTGTGCAGCCATCACCACATTCATTTTAGAATAATTTTTTTCATTCAGAAAGATCTTTTATGCTCTTTTCAATCAATCCTCATTACCAGTCCCAACCAGTGATCTGAGACTTTCTATATCTATAGATTTGCCTTTTCCAGACATTTCAAATACAGGAACTGATACAATATCTGATATATTGCATTTAGCTTTGTTCACGTTAAGTGTTTTAAGTTTACTCATGTTATAACATGGTTCAGAAAAACTTAGCCAGGACTGAGGCCCATTTTGAGGTCAGGAAAAACTCAGTGAGCAGAATGAGGAAGACAACAAAGGAAGGAAATTAACAGCAAATAAAATTGGGGCATGAAGCATGGTGTGGAACTGAAAAAGCCAGACAGCAGAAGCACACATTTAGTGAATTCTGAGATCTCCCAGAGATTATCTATTATGTAGAACAAATGTAACTCCTCATAATAAGGACAGCCACACAAAGCAGCTCACCATGTCATACGGAAGTCCTGTGCCTTCCTGTGATGACTGAAGAAGTGCAAAACGGATTTATTCACATACAAAGAAAATGAGGAAAAAATTTACAGTCTTGCAGTTTATTCCATTTGATGGGCTAAAATAGCCATCCAACATAAGTAAACACCTAGAAGGACAACAAAAATATAACAAAATTCTCTTTTACACACATTATTGAGTATATTAAAAAATCCCTAGGTGTCAGAACTTAAGAGAAAATTGGGAATCAGAATTGATGAAAGCCTGAATATTTACAAATATTTTCTGTGTTTCAGAAAACACAATTTCTGAAATGGATAGATATAATCAAGAATTGCAGATGCATTGTATTTTGTTGTGACATTATCTGTACCAAAGGAAAAAAAGATTTATTCAGGAAAATCAGTTAAATATATCTGAGCTTCATAAAAACTGCAGGTAAAGTTATATTTAAAACACAGGAGTTGAAAGAATAAAGTATAAATTCGAATTTTACAAAATAAAAATATATAAAATAATAAAGACAAAAAATAAAAACAAAAATATCTAGTGAAACTTCATCAATCCAAAAGATAGGAAAAAAGAAAGATAAAGATCATAGGAAATAAAAAACCCAAAATGAAGTGACAGAAATAAAAACAAAATATTATAAATTACAATAAATATAAATGGGCTAAATGAATTGGTTAAAAATTTTTGACTCTCACTCTGGACTAAAACAGAAAAATAAAACTTCACTATACACTACCAGTGATACAAAATAAAACAAAAGATATACAAAATGACTGAAAACTAAAAAATGAAAATATATATACTAGACAAATAATAACCAAAAAAGTTAAATAAAAAGTAAATGAAAAATGTGAGATAAACAGAAGATTAAAGACTTTAAAATAAGAAAGATAATGAGAAAGTTACTCATTTTTTAATTCTTATGTTCCAAAATGAACATTATGTCATGAGGTCATTTCAAAGTAGTTGTGATGATGATGATGATGATGATTTATTTAATTACATTTCCATGGCATCCTTAACATTTAAATCCCTATGCATGTTTATTCAAATTAATTTTTTCTCTGCAGACTGACAAAATATTTGTCTTTGTTTTTCATAATTTTCATCATACTTCTTTGCATATGTGTTGCCTTCAAAGTTAATAGTTTTTCAGGCATCTTTCTCAGAAATTAAACAATGTCTATAAACCTTGACTGTTGACATATAAATGAATTAAAACCTGCTGATACTTGATACTTCCACACAGATTTAATTAGGACATATTTACAACTGACAGATTTTCAGGAAATAGGTAATTATAATTCTTATTTTAGTTAATAAACATAAGAACTATTATCATAAACAAATGAGTAATATAAGAGACTGTCCAATTTCAAGCACTTATTTCCTCATAAATCTGTTTATATAAGATTTCTATTATATCTAAAATGATATGAAGTAGTTTACTGAATTAAAGATAATGTAAAATAGGGGCTTGTATATAACACCAAACCAGAAACATCATAACTTTTCATTGTTTACACACACACACACACACACACACACACATAGAGCAAGTAGTTTATCTTGGAAAGAGCTCATTAATTAGTTAATTAGAGATAAAGAGAACCTTGATTCCATAGAATAGCTTTTGGCAAGATTTTGGAGTATGTATGTGGCTATAGTTTGACAAAGGTATAAAAAACTAATCTAAAGAATAATCTTTTCTATTATTACTACACATTAAATCACATAGAAAATAAGACTGATAAACTCATCACTTCTACCAGGATATTAAAACTATTAAAGTAATTATTTCTTTATAATTAAAGGCATCTCTGATATGGTCTTTTTTCTCTTAATGTTGGGGAAAATGTGTAGATTGATTGCAAAGTATAATGTTCTGTGTGTTAGTGATGCTTGAAATAAGTAAACCTAGTTTCATATACCTATTCAAACACACTGAGTTAATAAATGATATTAATTTAACTAATCATATGAAAATTACTAGAACAAAACATAGTAAAAATGACTTCAGTGGTAACAAGTGAAGTTTATGTATATTTTCAAATTTTATATTTTCAGAATATTCATTAAGGTAAAATTAATTTTTTAAAAAGCATGAAGAAAAAATTATATTTCTTACAATGAAAAAAATGGCAATTATTAAGTTATTTCTAAAGTATCCATCCTTCTTTTAAATAAAAAATAGTTTGTTTTGGGGCACCTGGGTAACTCAGGGGGTTAAAGCCTCTGCCTTCGGCTCAGGTCATGATCTCAGGGTCCTGGGATCGACCCAGTATCGAGCTCTCTGCTCAGCAGGGAGCCTGCTTCCCCTTCTCTCTCTGCCTGCCTCTCTGCCTACTCGTAATCTCTCTCTCTCTCTCTCTCTCTCTGTCAAATAAATAAATAAATAAATAAATAAATAAAGCCTTTAAAAAAAAAAGGTTGTTTTTCCTTCTAAAATTACATGATCAAATAAATTTCTTCTCGAGGCTATTGATGTGGTGGTTTACATTGATTCATATTGACATATTCTACCATATCTGGAATAAACCTCACTAGGTTGTGAAACTTTTTTTTAAACTTGTTAGATTTGATCTCCTTGTATTTTATTGAGAATCTTACATCTATATTCATTAGTGATACTGGTCTGTAAATTCCCTTCTTCTAATCTAGTAACCTGGTTTTAGTATTAGGATAATACTGAGTTTATAGAATTCATTAAGAAATATTTCTTCTACTTTTATTTTCTGGACTAGTTTCTGAAGAATTGATATTATTTTTTCTTACTAAATGCTTAATAAAATTCACCAGTAAATACATCTGAACTTTTTTTTCATTTTTTTGACATTTATTTGACAGAAAGAGAGACATCCAGAGAAGGAATACAAGCAGGGGGAGTAGGAGAGGGAGAAGCAGGCTTCCTGCTGAGCAGGGAGCCCAATGCAGGGCTCCATCTCAGGACCCTGGGATCAGGACCTGAATCAAAGGCAAATGCTTAACAATTGAGCCACCCAGGTTCCCCCAAAAATGGGTTTTTAATTTAAAAAGTTGCTAATTATTATTTCATGGTCGTAATAATTATAGGACTATTTAGGCCATTTCTTTCCTTGTGTGAGTTTTAGAGATTTCTGTTAAGAAAGTGGTCCATTTAAGTTATCAAATTTGTGGGCATAGAGTTGTTCTTAATATTCCTTTATTGTCCTTTGAATGTTCAGGAATCACTAGTGATTATTACTTTTTTATTTCTGGTATGTGTATCTTATCTCTTCTTTTTTTTTTTTTTGTTAAAAATTGACTAGAGGTCTATCAGTTTTATTAGTCATCTCAAGGAACTAGTTTTTGATTTTGTTGATTTTCTCTACTGTTCTCTGTTTTCAGTTTTATCAATTTATTTTTTTAATTATTTCTATTTGTCCTGCTTACTTTTGATTTATTCTTTTTTTCCTGTTCTCTCTTCCTTTTCCAGCTCTTCCTTCCTCCTTTTCTTCCCCTTCTCTCTCCTCCACCTCCTCCCTCCCCCCCACCTCTCACTCCCCCCTCCTCTTTTCCTAAGATAAAAGTTTAACGTTTTTGAATTTAGGTCTTCCTGATTTTCTAATATATGTTTTTAATGCTATAAAATTCCTTCTAAACATTATTATTACTATATTCTTTAAAGCATATATATATAAATATAATTTTTTTATTTACTTATCTTGAGACTTCTTTAACCAATATGATATTTGGAATTATTTTATCTAATTTCAAAATATTTTGAGATTTTCCAGCTCTCTTTCTGTTACTGATTTCTAGTTTAATTCCACTGGTATCTGACAGCAAACTTTGCATGATTTCTATCACTTTAAATATGTTATAGTGTGTTTTATGTCCCAAAATGTGGTCTATTTTTGTAGTTTCATGTGAGTTTGAGTAGAATGTGTATTCTTCTGCTGTTGGATGTCATATTCTATAAATGTCAATTAGATGACGTCTGTTGATAACATTGTTCAGATCATCTATATCAGTGCTGATTTTCTGCTGGTTTGATACATCACTTACTGGCAAAAGAGTGTTGATGTCTTCAACTACATATGGATTTGTTTATTTCTCCTTGAGGTTCTACAAGTTTTACCTCATGTATTTTAACGCTCTGTTGTTAGGTAAATACACATTCAACACTGCTATATCTTCTTTGGAGAATGAACTCCTTTGGAATTATGTAATGCCCCTATTGGTCCTTGATAATTTTTTTAAGTTTTTTAGTTACTGCATTTCCTTATTCTATCAAGAAGTTTAAGGGATGCCTGGGTGGCTCAGTTGGTTGAGCAGCTGCCTTCCGCTCGGGTCATGATCCCAGCGTCCTAGGATCGAGTCCCGCATCGGGCTCCTTGCTTGGCAGGGAGCCTGCTCCTCTCTCTCTGCCTCTGACTGCCTTCTCTGCCTGCTTGTGTTCTCTCTCTGTTAAATAAATAAATAAAATCTTTAAAAAAAAAAAGAAGTTTAAGATATTTCCAAGTTTTCTCTACTGCCGTTAATGCTACAGTGGAAATCCTTGTACTTGCAAACTAATCTCATTAGGAAGGTGAGTTTTCAATAAGAATAGGAGACTCTCATAATCAATGAATCTTTCCAAGAGTTTTGAAAGGCGTTCCAATGACCTTTGTATCTGAGAGTATGCTATCCAGGGTTACCTAGATTATATCAAGATAAAGATACAGATCTTTTCTGGAACTTTACCAATCAACATTATCCCCATTTCAATAATGAAAAGCAATTACTTCATCTGATTTCATAAGAAATTTGTAACTCAATGAAGGACGAATTTATTAATGGACACTAGCTATGAAGAAAGATATTTAAAATAAAGTAATAATGTCCTAAATACCTAACAAAATGTCTGTTATAATCCAAAAATAATGAGTAGATCCTAATAATTATAATTATATTAAGGCTCTAGCAGGAAAAAAAATTACTTCAAAATAGGAACAAAATGTTTTACATTTTAATAAATGGGTAAAGTAGAAATTGGATCATAAATAGAAGTGTGAGTTCTTAGCATATGTTCACTTTGAGCAAAACATGATGACCTCAGATTATATTTAAACCCTTCATAAGAGTACTTAGCTTCAAAGCAGGTTACTAAGGTAAGCAATAGGATACTGGCTGACTTTGATTAAGCTAAACAATTTAATTATGTGAAGGTGATAATCACTTCATAGAACATACAGGTCTATAAAATGACTTAATAAGTCTTAGCTAATCCATAGCTTATGTTTGGAAGGGAAGCATTGATGCTGACTTTAAAACTTAAAATGTGTCATTATCCTCTCCAACTTTCAATGTACTTAGAAAATGATTTAAGAAGTGACACTGCAGAATGCTCTAGGAACTCAACATTGGACTACAAGTCAAGGTAATAGGGTTCTAAATTCCACTTGTCACAAATTATTTTAATTTATAGTGACAGGAGTCTTCAAATCTCTGGGCTTCAATTTCTTTCTTAGTAAATTTAGGATACTTGACCAGCAAATTTTTTTCTAAGTTTTCTTCTAACACTATATATTTATTCATCCTTTACTCAGTAAGCAAGTAAACAAATATTTATTGAGTCCTTACTATGTGACAGTTACTATGCTAGGCACTACAGATAAAATGATAAACAATAGGATATGAAGTTTTACTTTAAATAAATATTAATTCTCATCCTCTGATTAATAAAAGATACCACCGGGGTGCCTGGGTGGCTCAGTGGGTCAAGCAGCTGACTTGATTTTAGCTCAGGTTATGATCTCAAGGTCATGAGATAGAGTTCCACAGGGGGCTCCATGCTCAGCACAGTCTGCTTGACCCCCTCTCTCTGCCCCTCTGCCTTTCTCTCTCTCTTCCAAATAAATAAATATTTTTTAAAAATTAAAAAATCACTAACCATTGACTTACTAAGCCAAAAATGTGTGTGTCACATGAAAGCCTTTGTGCTTCATACACTCACACATCCATAAAATCACCAAGGAACTAGACGGAATTTGGTGCTTTCCTAGGGAACATGGCAATAGAAGCACTGAATTATCTAAAAGAAAACTTCCGTTATCTCTCGTTCATTTCTATACCCACAGGGCTTAGGATAATGTTTGCTTTGGCATGTAATAGATATTCAGTAAACAGTGTTGAATGAAGGACATGTATAATATTATCTTGTCCACCTAGAATGAAAACTGAAGCACAAATGAGAACAGGTGATGTAGTTGGACCTCTTATTCATTCATTGAGAAAACTAACTGCTTTAAAAAATATATATTACTGGAGTGCCTAGGTAGCTCAGTTGGGTAAGCATCTGCCTTCAGCTCAGGTCATGATTCCAGGGTTCAGGGATCAAGTCCTGCCTCAGCACTGCCTGCTCAGTGGTGAGTCTTGCTTCTCCCTCTACCTCTCCCTCTGTGCTCTCTTTTGCTCTCTTTCAAATAAAATCCTTAAAATTTAAATAAAATAAAAAATATATATTATTATAATCACCAGAAGGTATATGTATAGAGAGATCTTGAAACTGGACCCCAAATAATTCACTATGTGCTCATGAAAACAAGGCATATATGTAAACTATAAATAGATGGATTAGGACAAATTACAAAAGAAATGAAAACAAAGGACAATGAGACCTAAGGAAGATTCTTCCACTCCATCACATCTTAATCTGAAGTCTAAATACTCATCTTCTGAAAATCTGATGTTAGAAGAATAAAGCAAGGAATAGGCCAAAGTTGAAGGATGCTTCATTTATTTTGTTATTTCTTTGTAGGCCTCACCCCTAGGTGACTCATTAAAGGGTTACCGTCTCTGGTCTAGACTCTTCCAGAGATATTCCGAGTGTATGGCTATACTGGTCCTCCTGCCTCCTCAAATTAAAAACTACATATTTTCTTACCAAAGCCCATTATACGCCTATTATACTCTTCTTGCATTGGGAAGTGTTCAAAATAACAACTCAATAGAACTGCATTTTCTATAAACACAAAAGAAAACTTGAAACCATTTGTCTCTGTCAGAACTGAGGACTTTTCAAATAATCTCTTTAGATAAATTGTTGATTCTGTTTGAGTTTTGTTTTGTTTAATCAGAAGTGTAAAAGTAATTGTCAGCATTTCCAGGCAACCAGGAGAAGTTAGTTTTGGCTGGACTGGCCAGTTCTCAGGGCAAATGTTTTTGACCTGAAGAACAAATAATGACACCTTTTTGCTCTAGAATGTAAATGAACACATTGAAAGACATCTATTTCAAAAGTCCATGAAAAGTGACCTCAGCATACTAATTAGAGCCTGTGTTGACACCTTCATTTCACACATAATTATTGATGTAGCTGTTATTTATTTATTTATTCATTCATTCATTCATTCATTCATTTTCCCCTCAAGGCTGGTAGCACTTTTAAAATTATGTTTTAGAACCTGGCAAATTAATCATTTATTTAATCATCAGTTTCTAAGGATTAGGTTGTAAAATGTTATTTAAGAAATAATATATAAAACAACTAAAAACCAATGAAAATGCTGACAGGAGAAAGTAAACTATTATCTCACCTGCTTATTAAAAAAATTTTTTTTCCATATTTCCCTCTGGCCTCTGCCCTATGCATAAGTTCCTTTTTTCCCCAGTTCCCTAACTGTTGGCAACCCACAATGACAACATTGACCTTCATAAATGTCTTTTCTTTCTATCATTTTCCCCTTCTTTCTTAATCTTTTCAGCCTTCAGTATTCTCCATCTACCATCACTCAGAATGCTCTAGAGTTAAGAATTATCTAAGCAGGAATCCCTCATGTCAAAAGATCAGCCCAAACTTTGCATAATAGTTTTCATAGATGTCTGAGGTTTCTAAGAGGTGTCATTTCAAATATTGTACATTTTCATCTGAGTTTAGGGTTTTATTGTGGTTAATCAAGAGAAGAAGCATATCTAGATTTCTACAAAGTCTTCCCATCTGAACTCATCTCCTTCCCTTGGGTGGGATTTTCCTTCTTTTCTGCATATCACAGACTCATTTCTTTCCTAAGCAGTCTGAGTAAGACATATATATGTATTACTGCATATATATGTGTGTATATATACATGCATATGCATAATTCATACCAAAATTCATACATAAAGCAGAGCAAGAAAATATCTTCTCTCACCCCTACCCTCCCTTCCTTCACATAACTACAAAGTTCTCCATATCTAAACAACAAAAACTGAAGTAAATTAAAGTAAACTCAGTATAGGGGATGGAACAGAAATTTTGACAGTTTAGATCAGAACAGAAAGGAAGTAGAAATGGGTATACAACTTACAACACAAAGGTTTAAAAGGGCTAGAAATCATGTGATAAAAGAAATGGACTCTTCAGAGCAATGTGGGTCTTGGAAATTCTGCCAGGAGAGCCCTATGAATGAATGGCCTCAAAAAGAGGGAAAAAAAGGAAGTCTGCAGGACCCATGGAGGAGGAGGTGCAGAAGCCGACTGGAGCAGTGGAATCCACCAAATTTCACCTGAAAGAGGCTACTATAGTTCACAACAGGACATTGAACCTAAAGCGAAGATGTCTTCGTCACATTTCTCTTGACCCTTATTTTTATTTATTTAATTTTTAAATATTTATTTATTTCTTTTAGAGAAAGAGAGTGCACACACTCGCATGCAAGGGGATGGGAAAGAGGGGGAGAGAGAAAATCAAGCAGATTCCCCACTGAGCCTGGAACCCAACCTGGGACTTGATCCCAGAACTCTGAGATCATGACCCAAATTGAAATCAAGAGCTGGAGGCTCAGGTGACTGAACCTACCCAGGCGCTCCTCTTGACTCTCATTTTTTTTTTTTTTTTAAGATTTTATTTATTTGTTTGACAGAGAGGAGAGAGATCACAAGTAGGCAGAGAGGCAGGCAGAGAAAGAGGGGGAAGCAGGCTCCCTGATGAGCAGAGAGCCCGATGCGGGGCTCGATCCCAGGACCCTGAGATCATGGCCTGAGCCGAAGGCAGAGGCTTTAACCCACTGAGCCACCCAGGCGCCCCTTGACTCTCATTTTTAGAACTGGACTTCACTATTCCACTCTTCTGGTGCTAGGAATGTGGAGTGGGAAATGGCCTTTGCCAATGCCTTCAACATAATACACACTTGAGAACTGAAGGTATGAGAGGATTAGAGAAATGAAAAGGAGTATTACCCAATAATGCAAAATAGCACGGATTCACATCATTGAAAGAAATAAAAAGCATTTTGTAAATTCTAAGATGTTGCAAACATTTTATCTATTAATATTACTAGTATTACTGTATCTTACCAATCTACTGACCATCCTCTGCTAGCTTATAAGTCAGTGGTTCTCAAATATTTTTGGTCTCGGGACTTTTACACTCTGAGGATTAGTGAGAAGCCCTAAGGACTTTTGTTTATGTTGGCTGTAATATCAAAACTTACTGTATTTTAAACATATTTATTCAGTTAGCTTAAAACAGCAACAAGTCCATCAGGTGTTAATGTAAACAACATGTTTTCATGAAGAATAACTATTTTCTAATATCCCAAAACAATTTGAGAAGAATGATATTGGTTTACATTTTAAAAAAGTTGTTAAATGTTTAGCTTAATAGAAGACAGCTGGATTTTCAAATCTCCATTCAATCTGTTATAATATCACATGTCATGTTGTCTCTGGAAAATCACACTATATGGTCATGAGAGAAAAAAATGAAAAGAACAAATGATAGTTTACCATTATTATTAAAAGGATTTTGGTCATATGAACTCTTCAAAGTGTCTTAGGAATCCACACCTTGAGACTCTCTACCCACTGTCACTGTAGTTCCCAGACCAGCCCATATTGCCAACATGAAGGAACATCATTTAGTTGTTCTCCCTTTCTCTTCAATGTAAATACATCACAATGATAAGGTTAATTCTGGAGAAAGGAAATTAAATTATAGTTTTTTCATCTGTTCCCTAAATTTTAAAATTTATTTTGTAAAAACTTGATTGCAACTGTAATATGCAGACCAACTCTATAGATCTGATCATATGTTCATATGATCTTACTTAAACTTTATAAGAATCTTGGTCCATAAGTGAATCAGGTGGTGATCTTAAGACTATTTTAGTTACAAGCAAACAGGCTCTTAGGACAAATGGGTTCCTCAAGTGCAGAGCATCTGTGCATCTAGCTAAATTGAGAGAGCTAATGGAGTTGAATCCCATGCTCCCAGTGACTACTGCTCAACAAAGCAATCTGACAAAAAAAAAAAAAGAGAAAAGGGAGAAGAGAGGAGGCCAGGAGATCTAGTTTATACTTTGGGTTCTGTTTGCTGTTAGCATCAGACCTTTTAGAATCTCTCTTATAAACGAAGAGAGGGGAGTCAGATAAACAAAGTTTCTCTAATGCCAACATTTATAAAATGAAGAGAAGGATAAGTTTTTGACTCTTAGTTA
The DNA here is from genome assembly GCA_028533885.1 of Nasua narica. Lineage (NCBI taxonomy): Eukaryota > Metazoa > Chordata > Mammalia > Carnivora > Procyonidae > Nasua > Nasua narica. The sequence goes on from CM052813.1 coordinate 13,398,158, forward strand.
TCTGTCCCTCAGTTCTCTTTTAAGGAGTAATTAAACTACTAGTATTTGAGTGGGTTTCTTTTTATTTTCTCTCTTGTCCACTTTCAAATGTTATTTTCATTAGTGTTTGCTGCCCTTCGGGGCAATCTGTGGAGACTGACCTGTGCGGTTACCTGGGGGTGGACTCACTAACTAGATCATCAGTCACTCCCTGAGACGGAAGATACCTAAGCAGTAAAACTGTACACTAACTTCTCTTTGGTGAATACTGAAATAACTCAGAATAAGCAAGTTTAAGTGGAAATTTATGATGAGGCAAAGTCCATTAGTGTTCCAGCAAACTCATGTGAATTCTGAAAGGGTTTTAGGGACTGCACTAAGCTTTCTAATTATCTTTAGACTAAATCATATTAGAAATTGAGCTCTATTCCCCCCTGTACCAGGCTCTCTGGTTGTAAGATGCTTTGGGAGGAGTATCAACCCTTCAGGGCCTATAAGGTCCTACTTTGGGTGGATTGACATTTAGCAGCAAAGAGCTCACATTTCAGACAAATACCTCTGGGTCCCTTCCATATGCATGCAGGCTAATGCGTGATTGATACCCCACCAAAAAAGTTAGAGATATAATCCTTATGCACTTCCATTAACAAAAGACTGGCAGCTACTTTTGTCTCCCTCATAATTCCTCGTATCACCTAGAGCAGAAAGATTTCATATCTTGCTTCATGTTCATTTTTTTCCCTTTAATTTTTTTTTTGAATCTCTTACTAGCATGAGTATTTCAATCTGTAGGTTCTAAATGCACAACAAATTCAGTAGGACAAACACAGAAAGCTAAGTCTTCTTCCAAGAAACCTCCTACAGCTGCTCAAATATTATTTTTATTAGAGGCAATATCAAGTTCTTTGCTTTCTCCTAAACCAAAATCCAAGGTCAAGTTCTAATCTGTTTGCTTTGCTAGTCATATCATCTCTTCCAACATAAAACTATTCAGTTAGGTTTATTTTCTTTCCCACTACTAAATCTCTTGCTTGAATCCTCAACAGCATAACCCTGACTGAGAAAAATCTACCTTTGGTTGAGCTTGACACATCAAATCTAAGTTCTACAGATAGATACATTCTCATTGCTGTCCTGGTTTGGCCGTGCTACTCTGCTACACTCTGCCTTTAATGCCCGAGGCTCTGTTATTTTGCAGGTCAAATTAATGATTGCAATTTCAGTGCAGAATTATAATACCTTCTTTCAGAATTTATTTCAGGTAATAATACAACATTGCTGTTGTTTTACTTTTTTGGAACACATTTTAAGTATTGCCATTAAATATTTCATATATTTTAGATAAAAACTAAATATATGTATAAATTAAAATATCAAGAAAATATGAATTTATAAAAATCAACAAATACTAAGGCTTCTTTGCAATTACAAAATATTTTCTGGGGGCGCCTGGGTGGCTCAGTGGGTTAAGCCTCTGCCTTTGGCTCAGGTCATGATCTCAGGGTCCTGGGATTGAGTCCCCGCATCGGGCTCTCTGCTCAGCGGGGAGCCTGCTTCCCCCCCTCTCTCTGCCTGCCTCTCTGCCTACTTGTGATCTCTTTCTGTCAAATAAATAAATAAAATCTTTAAAAAAATATATTTTCTCCTCCCTGGTCTTGGTGTTTCTTTTTAACTTTCTGCAACCATGTCATTCTGGCTGCTGGCTAGTCCTGTTTGCTTTGGTAACTTTCTGCTCTGTTCAGTGACCTGAATAAAGCTTCCAAGACCTCCACATCTGAAAACTGCAATTTTGACTTTTCTTCTCACCGGTCAAGGAAGGAGAGTTCCACCCGTGGTGAAATAAATCTCCTTTCCCCACAGAGATGGAAGTAGATATCAGAGGGTTCTTCCTGCCTCTGTTATAGTAGGCATGGGTCAGGCCACATGAACAGAAAACTACTGGGATGATGAGTTCAAAGAACTAAGAAGTAAAGAGGGTCTGAGAGGGCTTGAGGCTGTCAGAAATGTGGGAGTGGTATACAAATGGACAAGCTGTTCCGGGGCATCTTTAATAATGATGTAACACCCACAAAGTACTCATGTTTTGGAACTTTAAAAACCGTAACATGCTGTAAGACCATAAAACCAATAACAAATATTTTAATCACTAGATCAAAGCTAAACTAATAATTCCAGTATCTCTATGAGATAGCTATTAACATTCACATTTTTTAATTTAGAAAACAATTAAAGAGGTAAACTGCTAACAAATATCAGATACAAAGTCTGAGTGCAGCCTTAAAGACTTCACAGAATTTTCCCTCCCCATCAGTTCAGCTTTTCTTATGTTAAAATGAAGGTCCATGAGACATTACTGCAGCAATGTGCTCCATATAGCTGGATATTAGTCCGGAGCTGCAGAGCAAGGCCCAGATTAGTGATACAGTCCGGGGTTTATCAGATTGTAATTGGTAAAGACAGGGAATTATACTGCATCACCAGAGAAAAGTGAAACAATAATACTGTGTTCATGAGTAAAATTTTGAGTACAACAAAATGGTTCATTTCTGTTTCCAATCACTATCATCATTGAAGGAAGAAGGTGAGCAGTCTATCTTCAATAATGTTCTCTCTATAAAAACTACCTATGGAACCAAACATCTATTTCTATGAAAACAGCTCTCAGGTTTGTCATCAAAATTAGTCATTGTTTCTTTTATTTGAGGGTAGTGAATCCAGTAGGAAAGATATAAACTTTATGGGTACACCTTAGACACAAGAGTATTATATCTCAAAAGTGTAAATAAGTATTACACTTTCAGAGTATTGAGAACTGTAAAATAAAGATATCAAAGGAGTAGTCACATTTTATACATATAATATATACACATACATACACACATGTATAAAACACATGTAATGTATTACTAGAACATTTAGTGACAACATCTTTCAGGTTACTATACATATTGATGTAACTTACTTTTTGTTTTCTTTTTACGTAATATTTTGTATAACCATAATCAATCTTTCCCTGAGAAAAAGTTACAATCTCTACATCTTACCTGAAACAGACAATCCGATACTATTTTTATATGTGTTTATATGGAAAGTCACTGTACATTGTGATGCTATTTAGTCTGTTAAATAATTTCTTCAAAGGGGAATCCTGGGTCAAATGTTATGTGGAATATTCAATTAAATAAATGCCAGATTATAAAATGTTATAACTATTCAGGCTTTAACTAATAATTTTTTGGATATATTTGTTTTTATCAATACAAGATTGTTTTGTATTTGTCAATACATATATGTACTGACATATTTCCTTGTTTCTTTTTTTTAAGGATTTTATTTTCTCACTTAGAGAGACAGAGAGAGACAGAGAAAGTTCAAGCAGAGGGAGTGGGAGAGGGAGAAACAGACTCCCCACTGAGCTGGGAGCCCCACGTGGGGCTCAATCCCAGGACCTGGAGATCAGGATCTCAGCCGAAGGCAGATGCTTAATCATCTGAGTCACCCAAGCACCCTTGTTTCCATTTTTTTTTTATATTTATTCATTTATTTGAGAGAGACAGTGTATGCATAAGTAGGAAAGAGGCAGAGGGAAAGAGAGAGAGGAAGCCAACTCCCCACTGAGCAGGGACCCTGATGACATCAGGCTGGATCCTAGGGCCCTCAGATCACGACCTGAGCTGAAACCAAGAATCAGATGCTTAACCAACTGAGCCACCCAGACACCCCTGGCATATTTGCTTCTCTTCCAACACTTCATTTAAACCCTGTATTTGCCAATCAATGAACAGAGGAAGAGGACATCATTATTTGCTTACATTTTTATTTTAGTTTCTTTTTCATAAGAACCAAAGTATATACTAATTGACCACTTCAAGCTTTTTCTATATGTATTACTTGCATGTGCCCTTTTATCTACAGAAAATTGAGGGTTCCTGGGTGGCTCAGTCAGTTGTCTGCCTTCTCCTCAGGTCATGATTCAAGAGTCCTGGAATCCAGGCTCCACATTGGGCTCCCTGCTCAGCTGGGAGTCTGTTTCTCCCTTCCCCTCTGCCTCTCTGCTCCTGCTCTCTCTCTCACTCACACTCGCTCAAGAGATAAAATCTGGAAGGAAGGAAGGAAGGAAGGAAGGAAGGAAGGAAGGAAGGAAGGAAGGAAGGAAGGAAGGAAGGAAGGAAGGAAAATTGAATGATGGTGTTGTCTTTAAAAAAAATAACTTTTAATGTTTTTTGCACAACCGGTATGGTATGACTAATCTCTCATGTATATTGTGAATATTCTCACAATTATTTGTCTTTTGATTCTATGATTTTATTATACTTTTTCCCCATAGATATGTATCCATGTAAAATTTATATTTATTTGCTGTGCAAATTATTGCTGAATAGGTATTTTCTTGTAAATGAACATATCAGGACTTTATTAAATGATTATTTTTCTTTCTAAATTTCTTAGAAATTTCCCTTTAGTAACTATGATATATTTAAAAACTTCATATATAATAATAACGCAATCCCTCCTAATGCTTTACTATTTTCAGATTTCCTGCTGAAATGTTTTCTTCCCAATGAATATTATTTTGTAGAATTTTTGTTATTTTTTAAAATTTGATGTTAATGAAAATACTCAAAGTATAGATTTACATTTTCAATGCAACATACATTCTGTAATATGTCCATTTATTACACTGTTTTTGTACTTTAATAAAACCTTTCAGATTTTCTCTTTAACTCTTCTCTCTAAATTATCTTTTTACTTCCATTTCTACCGTGAACTAATTATGGTTAACTTTTTACTTTCTACCTACTCAACTGATTTACTGAGTAATCCTGTCTTGGTTTTCCTCAAGTCTCTTAGGCTTCCAACCTAAGCAAACATACCCTTAAAAACATAAATATTTTCATTTCTTTATTTCAAATACTTGTATTTATTACTCCATTTTCTCTTCCTGCTTCATTAATTAGTGCTTCCAAAATGGAGCTCAATGATAGTAGTGATAAGGTACATCCAAATTTAGTGATAATGGCTTTATTATTTCACTCTTTAATGCAGTTTCCTTGTTGAAATAGTCTTTAACACATTTCAATCTATGCCTATTTTACATAGCAGTTTATCTGGAATCTTTATTAATATTGTTAAATGTTATCTAAGTCTTTATTGTTGGTTTTATGAATATACTGATGGCTTTAATGGTCTTAAATGTCTTTCCATTTTTCAAGAAAATCCTAATCAGTGTTGGTATAATCATCTTTTAATATACTACTATATTCAACTTACTATTATCTAATTAAAATTCTAGTTCTTAACATTCATAATATTATTTAATCATGGTGGGTTTTATTTTACTCTTCCCTTTGCCAATTTATCTTAGATGTACTTGAAAATACATTATAGCTGGATTTTTGTTTTTGACTCTCCTACCACCATACCGCTGCTTTTCTGCAGGGGAATTGAGTCCACTGGCAATTATTCTGAAGTTTCTTTTTTTTTTCCTTTTTCTTTCTTATATTTAATTCTCTATGTATTTGTATTTATTTCTCCTTTAACCCTTTCTTATTTTTCTGAACTCATCCAAATTCTTCTTGTTCCCTTGCATTCCCTACCTCATTGTCAGAAGTCACAGTTTAACTCACGTTTTTGTTTTTATATTAATATTGAATAACCATTATGCCTAGTCACTGAGATATTTTATGTCACCTCTTGTGTAGTATCTAGGGAATGAAGCCTACCATATTCTTTTTCTCCAGACATTTATGGAGAACTCTTAGGTATACATTTAGGTTCCACAAATAGTTCTGTTGCTTTGACCAGGAAAACAATTTGTGACAAAGAGGAAGGAGGACATGGATATACATGCAGATGTTTTTACTCTTGATATGTTGTTTTTAAATATCTTGTTCTTTTTTTTAAATAATAATTTAAACTAAGCATTTCTTTTACTTCAAATTTGTTTCAAAGATTTAGTAAAGCAAATGCTTCACCATAAAATATGTTGTATCACAGGGAGTAGTGTGATTCATTCAAGGACCAAGAAATCTATTGTTTATTTAATTATTCCACATATGCAGGACTAATCTCCATACTAAAAATGAAAAGAACAAAAGTAAAAAAATGTTTGTCATTGCTTTCCACTTAGAAAGGCAGCACTTAATTACTCATGAACTAAATTTCTGTACATTAAAAAGGGCAGTTTGTCAAAGATTTACACATATTACAGAAGATCTGAGAATGAAGAATTTACTGCTAGAAGTTTGTACACAAGTGACAGAATAGTTGAATGAGATGTTTCTCTGATGAGCCTCTGGGGTGAAGTATCCAGGTTTCAGAAAATACTATGGATCTAAAAGAAGACGGGGGTTTGAGTTTATGATGAAAAGTAGAAAAAAGGCTTGATTACAGTGGAAACAGATCACAAGGGGTCCAGATGCCAGCCACAGGACCCCCCCAAAAAATTTCAAAAAATGGGCTGCTACTGATACTGATTTCCTCTATCTTTAAAAAAACAGCACAAAAACAGAAAAACAAACAAAAAACCTTTTGGGATAATTTCTAATCATTTTTCTACATGCAGTCCAATTCTACACATACAGATTTCTTCTATTAATTTTTATTATTAATTCTATTTATAGAATATTCTAATATTCTAGAATATTTACCATTCTAGTCCTGTTGATCTCCTTTCTTAGATTTCTTCAATATGCTTACCCATATATACACCGATGTCAGAACCAATGCTATAAGCAATAAATAACAACTTTCTCTTTTACTTTAAGAAAGTATTTATTTCTGAGAGAGAGAGAGAGAGACTGTGTGCACAACCAAGTTTGGGGGGGCGGGCAGAGGGGAGAAGAACGAATAGACTCCCCACTGACCAGAGACCCTGCCGTGGGGGTTGATCCCAGGATCCTGAGGTCATGACCTGAGCTGAAGTTAGATGCTTAACCAACTGACTGAGCCACCCAAGAGCCCCTCTCTTTGATTTTCATAGTCTATTTTTACCTTCTTGTTTACAAAGATTTCCAATGTCAAGCTACTAAATACAATGGTACAGAAAGTCAATCATGAAACAAGACTACCTGCTTTCTCATCTCAGTTTTACAATAATCTATACCAATTCAGAAAGTCACTTAATTATTTTATGTACTTGTTTCCTCACTTAAGAATGGCAACACTAACAGATGCTAAATAAAATAAAATTAATGACTATGCTTTGGGAAATATAACTTGTTGGCTAAAGGGATGTAAATTTTATTCTTTCCTTAGAAACCACTGAAATAGTAAGTTTCCAAATTTTTCAACAGATCCTTTCCAAACCAAGTTTGAAGACAGCGTCTATTCTCTCTTCTCACCAACTGCTCCTTCAATAGTTCTTTCAGCTGTTCCTTTTTCAAATACTAATGCTGCCAATTTTGTTTTCCTTCTAATAATCCTACACCCTATTAGGCATATCAATGTGCCATCAATATTTTCTAGTCTTCACACATTATAAGATGGATTATTTTTTCCACCTGTTTCTCTGCATCGCCAACATAGTATCTCTCTCAGTCCAAAAGATCACACCTGTGCAATTTGGAAAGCATCCAATAAACTCGGTAGAATTTTAAATTATATTACCTCTAATTTAGCTCCTTTGATACAATATCAATGGAATCCAGTACTCTATTCCACTGATTCTTCACTCAATTTTTACATTTAATCCCATAACATTTTTCTTTTCATTGCTTAAACAATTCAGCAAGATATATTGTTCTTTTAATAACAATGTTTATTTTTTGAACTAATGAGTTTTCCATCTTAATTCACATTTTTGCCATTTTAAGGCAACAGGAGACACATTATTCCAAATTCAAACAAATTGGATAGGATTGCTAATCAGTATGTGGGTCACACACTCATACACAGTCTTATTTCTATAGTAGGCTTTTTAACTATGAGAAATTAAGTAAGACACATTGAAAAAAAACTTACGTCTCAAAACTGATATTTCCTTCTTTAAAAATGTACTTATTAAGTTTAATTTAAATACAGTGAAAAGATGTTGCTAAACGTGGCACATTAATATGATACAATTTTCCCTAAAAAAATTTATTATTTCTTTCCCGAACTATCAAATTTTACCTGATAGAATGATATAAATTAAGATCTTAAAGCATAAAATGCTTCAACTGGAGGAGATCCAAGAGATAATTTATTTTAATCACTTTATTCTATAAATGATGAGACTCGTGCACAGATGGACTCATGTGTTATCCAATATCACATTTCTGGTCATTTTTTATAGTCTCTAGAGTTCTACACTAGTGCTCTTTTAAATACAGACCTCTCCATCCTTTTCCTCTAAACTTTCCAGTGACTATACCTATATTCATAGTTTTGTTAATCATAAATGCATTGATTGCATTAGATAAGCTGATCAACATCTGTTAACTCCAATCTGTCTTTTTCATATGTCTTTTACTAAGTGGTTTTTCCTTTCAACACACTTCAAATACTTTGGAAAACTGGAACTCTAATGAAAAACAGAAAAATGAAACATGTTTTTAAATAACCCACTGACCAACATCATATTAATAAGATAGAAAATACAGAGATCTGAGATTGAGTAATAATATAACCTAGTTTTGATTCATATATGTCTTTCAGGAAATTCTATGGACAAAATTTCCTTGATGTTTTATTACTAATTTCATTATAATAATAAGCTAGGATATTCATTCCTAGTCATTCCTTTTCAAATATGACCCATTTTCCGTACAATATTCAGTAGAGGAAATTATCTCATCTACAGAAACCAGTTCTCATTCTTTCACTCCTGTCCTCAATGTAGCAGCAGTGATACATTATACATTTGGAGGCCCGAGATTCTCACAATTAAATAGGGCTGTTTTCTACTGTCATGACCTCTGAAAGTGAGTATGTGTTGAGTTTGTTGTTGGAGAAGGGTAGTAAGAGGAAAGGGACCAGACAGGAGTGGAGGTATTGATGGTGGCTTGTTACAAAGAGAAAAGGTGTAAATGCTGTGTCATGGGCAGGAGCTACGGTATGTAGGTGGTGCTTCTGTGCAGACTTCAGCTCTGTGTTTCCCTCCTCTCTGAGAATGCATTACTCTGGACATTTTTTTTTTTAGATGAGTTTATCAAGAGCGGGTAGTAGGCCATGACAGATTTTGCTAGTTCATGGTGAAGTGTAGGTCTAAATGGGTAAAATATTGAGTTTCTTATGAAGCCACATATATTTAAAGAAATGTGACTTTTCTGATACATTATGGTGCTAAAATGTCACGTTTCAAATGTCTTTTCCCAGGAAACTATAGTTGGTTGCCTGATGTCAGTCACTATAGCTTTAAATTTCACAAATGACTCTTATAACAAATCTTATTCAATTATTCTAGTTGATTTTAAAACTGTATCTCTGAATAATAATAATGTGACTACCAAGTTTTGTAGAAGTTTTGTGTAAATATTTTGTGCAGGGCCCATGGCTATATAAATAATTTGAATAACCCAGATCAGTGTGCATGTAGCGTTTCAACAGCCCAATTTCAAATGACACCAGAAAAGAAGCGATCTGTCTGCAAGGCTGCCTTCTAGGAGCCAGGGGCCAAATATAGGGCTCAAAATGAGCCCACAGACATGAGTCCTGGAAATTCTTGGGACATGTATGGTGCAGTGTTATCACTTGTGGTGGTGCTATGGTTTAAATGTTCCTATCCTCCTAAAATGTGTATGGTGAAATCCTAAACCCAAAGAGGATGGTATTAGTGGATGAAGACTTTGGGGGTGACAGGGCACGAGGGCGAAGCCCTCTTTAATGCTTTTATAAAAGATGCTTTAGAAAGATTCCTGGTCTCTTCTGTCATGTGAGAATACAAGAGAATCTGCAACCACAACTCACTCACAAGGGATTGAGTCTGGGCTTAGGACATCCTTCCTGAGTATTGTTGGCTGGTCCCAGGCAAATATTTCAAGGAAGGTATTCCAAAGTACAAGAGATCAGATCTAAGAGGATAGGTGTAGTAATTAGTATTATGATTTCCATTTTCCAGATAAGATACCATCTCTAAGAGGTAGAGATAACCACATAAAGAACTCATTGTCTAGCAAATAGCTCTTTCTAGTGATTAGCAGCTAATTATACCCACATAACACTTTTCTTCTTGGCCAATTAAACTCCAAAAAGATAGCCAATTTCTTTTAATATTTCTAACAGTTCCTAATCATTGATAAATTCTCTTCTTTTGAAATAATTAAGCACAAGATCTCCTCATTTGCTGCCTAAACTTTTGAAAGAAAAAACTGCCAGAAGGCAATTGCTAAATAGTGCCTATTCTCTTTTAAGTAAGAGAACCTAGAAAAGTAAGATTTCCAGGACATGTCTAAGTATAAAGCCTACCCTCCTGTTCCTCATAACTTTTATGTATTTATACTTTTTCCCATTTTATAATCAGTATTAGAGAAAAGTCATCCATATTCATATGAGAGATAATCCATACTATAAATCAAAATATTATTCGGCAATTTCTCCATGCTATTATTCTAATGCATTTGTTTTCAACTATATTTCCATTTTCTGGTTTTTGCATTCACTTTAGATAATTATTTCCTTTTAAAAAATTGCAACCTTCTCATACTTTCTGGAAAACCTATACCACATAATGCTCAAAGATGCCAAAAACATATTTAAAACCAAGTGCTTTTCTTAATTAAATTCAGTCAGACACCTTGACAAATTTTCATATATATCATTCTATACTATTCCTCCAGTTTCTCAGAAATAAAAATATGACAAAGGTATGATAGAGGTCACATTTTCAAGGATTTTTCCCTCACACACAAAGTGTTGATAACTGAATTTGCATGTGATTAATCTTCCTGAATGAGAAAAAATAGAAGAAAATATTTTAAACTGTGAGAAAAAAATTGTTACCTATTGTTAACTACAGACATTTTATCTGTCACCTACTGAAATTTGCATGCTAAGAAACAGGGTGTGCTCATTTTATTTTCCATAGCTTACATTTTACCAAAAACTTCTTTAGAATATCTCTATAAAATATTATCAGAAACAACCCAGTAAGGACTTTTGTTCACCTTATTTTTTCCAATTATGCCTGATCAACAGTTGAGCTGAGACGTTCCAACCAATCAATTTTAAATACCTCCTTTAAGAAGTTTATAATAATCAAGTTTTTGATTTGTTTTAACTGCTGAATTATGGTCATTTTACATTGGCTTTAACGGAAAAAGAGGAAATAATGCACAAAGGGTGCCTATCTGTAGTGAGTGGAATGGAGTCCCGAGGATGGTACAGTTATATTAAAACAAAAACCCTCAAAATTATTTAAATATTAACAACACTGAGACAAGTTTTTTTTATCTTTTGCATATTATATGTTATGACAGTTGATTTAATGACCACTATTAGGGCTTATCTATCCATAGCTTCCCATTTGGGAAGTATCTTCTAGACTAAACTAACACCCTGCTGAGGTAGACTTTAAACTCTCCTCATTTGTAATTCTGCTACTCACAATCCTCCAGATTACACTGTTAAAACACTATGTTCTTCATCACGCTATCGGCCAGTTTGAAACATTTCACCAACTCTCCATTTTCCATAACACACAAGTCCCCATATTCTACCCCTCTAACTCTAATTTATGTTTCCAGTACTAACCCTATACTCCATATAAGAATACAGGTGGGCACACTGGCCTTCTGCTGTCTCCTGGGCATGCCTGCCTCTTTTTTACAGTCACAGAAACACATTTACTACATTCTTGGCCAAGTGAATCATGACTATCATTTGAGACCAAATTCCACTTTTCCTTATGAACTACAACGTCCTTTTACTGAGTGGCAATCTGTGGTTTAACAAAGTATTTTAACACACAATCTCAATTAATACATTTTATTTGAGCTGATATAAATAGACAGGTAAGAATTCAGGGGCTAAAAGAGACTTCTCCTTACCATCTGAATTCATGTTGCTCTCTCCTTTCTCTAACACTGTTGGCATTATGTCTATAATGTTTATTGGTGCAACCATTTGGCAATGGTCATATTTACTCTTCATATATGTTTCTTTTATCATATTCATTCATTCATTCATTCATTCATTCAACATCAATTTTTCTGAGCTCTTATAATGTGTCAGGCATTATATGGGCAGAGTCTCTGTATCAGGAAGTTTATTTCTAGTATTTTTAACTAAATGGTAAGTAAAATCTCCTTTGTGTGAGGGATCAATGTTATCACCCAACAGTGCCTATCCCAGGCAATATGCAACAAATGTTTAAAGAGAGAATAAGGCAAAAGTAAAACATTATTTCATTAGAATGATCACATTTTTTAAAGAAAAATGATGCAAACATAGACTATGAACTTCTGACACTTTGCTTTAACTATCTTACATGTGGTTTGCTTTATTAACTCTAGTTTTCTAAGTGTACAGTAAATACAAAATACAAAACACAAACATCAAACTCTTTCAGGACTTATCACCACAAGTGATTAGCCATGGGGTGCGAATACTGTTCACACCGAAGGCAATTTTTTTTGGCTCTAAAATAATTATGCTGAATATTCAGCATCTTTCTGGAAGGCTAATTGAGGGAAAATGAAATAGTAAGCTTCTGTGCTGTGCCAGCTGCAATTATGAAGATGTGAGACTGTTGTCGTTAGAGTCTTACTGAACATCAGTAGAGCAAGTCTTTGTATGAGTGTGTCTGCGTTATGTAAACACCTTGATTCCAGATACAAAATGAGTTGAAATTTAGCTTTGGGATGCACTTTTATCTGTAGGATGTTCAAAGCTTATAAACAGTAATGCATTTTCCCCAATATAGAACAAAAGGATGCCTCTGATTGAGCCACTCATAAGAGATCAACAACTTGGGGAACAGAAAAATGTAAATCCTGTCATCTGCTCAAGTGTGAGACAAGGACCCTGTCAATGTGTGTCATCAGCCCTGTATTTGAAGATGAAGTCTGTGACCGTGCTCTTTCCTCCACGCAGGAGGTTGCTGAAAGAACCAACACGCGCGACCCCGGACCTCTCCACAGAGTACACAAGAGGCTTGTTCTTTGGTTAGTGCTTGGTACCACCACTTGCAAGGCTTTTGTGGCTTTTAACTTTGTTTGCCACAGAAAAAGCCTGACCTTTTTTCCCCACACTGAGTTAACTTATCTTTGCTGCAAAGCAGAAAGGACTGGGATATGCCACCGCTGTCGCTTCCCCAAAGCTCTGGCTGGAAAACCTTAGGTGACACATTCTGCCACAGTGTTTCCCCTCTCTGTGGCTTCTTTCAAGGTTGGTGCTGCGGGTTTTCAGGAATCCTATTATACAAGTAACATAATTTGCCATGTTAAACATTTGGTTCATTTTGTGATAGTTCCTCAGAGGCAAATAGGAGAAGCAAAGTAGGTTCAAAAAGCTTGCCTTTTATAAGTGTAAAAGAGGGATTGCATGGATTTCAATTTGAATGGACCTCGGGCACAAAACAGAGGTCCCTCTTGATGTAAAAGACTGTGAAATTTTTGTTCTACTTTTAGGATCTCTACTCCATTAGGGACTTCTTTCCCTAAGTGCCTAGGGTAATCTAGTTAAGTCTAGGAAGGCCTAGTATCATAAATTTCTTCAATTATTATTTAAAAAAGGAAGAAATACCACTTTACCAACTCAGCTCCCCTTAGCAGTGAAGCTCTGCATGAAGTAGGATGTTTTCCTACCCCATGTAAGTGAAAAGAACTGTCTTTCAAAACTACTGGCGTTCTAGATTCTTTTTATAAAAGGGTAATCTTCGTTATTCTGGGCAGCAGACCCAGTCAATCTCTAGTTATATAAGTGGAATTATTAGAGATATATGTATATCGAGAAAGTGGAATTAATACTGAATTTCCCTTGCCTTTCTTTTATTTATCATGTCATCACATTTACCCCTCTGTATTAATGTTAGCAATGGGATTAGAACTGAAAATTCTACTTCTGGTTCCACTACTGAAAACTCCCATTCTTAATTCTTGATTAGAAAATCATTATTTCAGCAATTAAGAATAACCATGTTTTAAATAAAAAACAATCTGTTAGCAAAAAGCCTTATTCTTTAAATCCTTAAAAATGCATTTGAGTCCTTTTCTACTGGTGAGAAAACTACATGGAAATTCTTAAGATTTACCAGCCAATGGGTCTTTCACCCTCTGATCTTATGCTTCCTGTTTTAAGATGTCAAATTTGCCCTGCCAATAGACAGAGGTGATATGAGAATCAAAGAAATTAGTGCAAATGTACAGGAGTTTTCAAAATTTAATAAAACACTGTACAAATGTGGGGTATAAAGTAGGAAGAAAATAAGTGTTTTTTGATGATATTAAATATAGATGTTTCCAAAGATTAACTTATAGGTTAAAGGGTATTACTTAATTCTCATTAGAGGTCATGTCTTAGATGTCACTCTTCAATATGGTATGTTCCTCTGAGTGTCTCTCTTGACCTGTTCTAGAATGCATATAACTGCAAACAAGTAAGTTATTTCCCCAAGCTACAGATTGCATTAATGAGGGGAAGGAGAGCCAGAGAAGAAGAGCAGTACACAAAGTGAACGGACTTACTAAATGCATTCATTCACTAACCAGACTTAGACAATGTATAGGTTCAATGGCAAGAATTAGTGCAGCCTTCTGACACAGGCAGACAGACCTGTGATTCAAGTCCTAACCCTGCTGTATACTAACAGTGTGAGATTCATATGGGTCAAATCACTTAAACCAGTGCTTCCTAAAGTGTGGTCCCAGACTAGCAACATCAACGTCATCGGAGAACATGGTAGAAATGCAAAATCTCCAACAGAATCTCAGATCTACCAAAATCTTTGGGAGTGGATCCCAGAAATCTGTGCTTTAACCAGTATTCCACATGTTCCTGATGCATGTTCGAGTTTGAAAACCACTAACTTGAACCACCTGATAAGTTTCTTTGTCTATAATATAGAAATAGCGCCTTTCTTATAAGTACAATTATAATGATTATAACTATTAGAGTCGAGTTATATGCAGTCTAGTGCATGTTAATTGCTCAGTGAATAGAGTCAATAACATCCTTCCAGACTCACGTCAGATGCCACCCAGTCCATAAAGTCACCCTTACCCGTCTGTGCAAGCATCACCTCTCCACATCCATGAAAAGTAAGTAAACTCAAATCTGACTTTAGGTTATACCATTATTATCATATTATATTATATTTATTATATTATATCATATGTTACTGGCTAATTCTCTCTCTGGTATTATAAGTTTCTTGAGTTCAAAAAGAGGACCTCTTGGCATAACACATAGCATAATCGCTTGACTCCCCATCCAATTAAACAAGACGAATAATTTTATATATTCTATGAGATCACTGTCAAGTATTAAATATATCAAATATAAGGCAACTGACACAGTGCCGGGAACTCAATAAATATTGGTGGCTATTACAATGATAAATTTTTAAAACTATTTTGGAAATAGGTACCTCCATAAATATTTTTGGATTGACTATAATTGCTGTATTTCTTAGGAAATGGGATAGCTAAAGTCCTTTTTGACCATATGGTTTTAGGAGATGAGGAAAAGTTACTAGGTATCAGCCTTTGTTTGAACTGAATTTACTTATCAAAAAGTAAGAGAATTTTCTAATAGTCACTGATCACATCATGAGCTGTTTTATTTTTTAATTCCTAGCATTTTCTCCTAACCAAGTGAAAGTGGTTGAGCCCATAATAACTGGTGTAGTACTTCTAACTCACTGGCCTTCAGAAAAAAATGCACCAATGATCATCCAGCTGCTGCTTCTCACAACTGTGGCCTAGACAGCCCTGAGGAACAACCTGGGAGTGATGGCTAATTTTGTGTCACCTTGCCTGGCCATGGGCTGCCCAGGGTAACCATTATTTCCTGGTGTGTTTGTGAGGGTGTTTCAGGATGAGATCAGCATTTGCGTTGATGAGCTCATCAGTAAACCGCCTTCCCAGGTGTTGGTGAACACTATAAAATCCTTGAGTCCTGAAGAGAAGAAAAAGTGGAAGAAGGTAGAATTCATCATTCCTTTTTCTTCCTGTCTGCCTACTTCATTGGTCTTCTCTTGCCTCTGGACTAGACTAGGACTTCCACCGCTGGCTTACCTGGTTCTCAGATCTTCAGAATTAGACTGGAATTATGTTACCAGCTCTCCTGGGTCTCCAGCTTGCAGATGGTAGAGCATGGGGCTTCTCAGCCTCCATTAGTGAAGGGGCCAAGTCATGAGAGCAGCACATGCACTTGCTCTCTCTATACATATACATATATATATATACATATACATATACATGCATAAGTATCTATATCTATTAATCTATATCTATGCCTATACCTACATCTATATCTTTACCTATCAAAATCTATATATTCTATTGGTTCTGTTTCTCTGGAAACCTGACTACTTATAAATACTCTTGGATCCTGCCTATGAGAGCAGTGAATAAGGAAATACCACTGCTAGAAGACAAAGCCCTCAAACGGGGCAGGGCATTGTGCATCTTGCTTATTTAGTTAACACTTTGAGACCCAAACATTCTCCATAGCTTTCCAGAGGATCAGAAGCTTTAGGTAGGGCATCATACATCTTAGCCATAGTCCAGGAAGAGATGAAGGTATAGGACAAGGCTTCTTTCTCCATCCACCGCATTTAATAAATAGGTGGCTCTCCTCCAAAACCCACACACTTTTTTTAAGAACCTGGTGTTAAATGTCCAATTAGTTTTAACCATGTGGTTAGTGTATCCGTTTTCTATTGCTTTCCCAGAGTTACAAAGGTGAGCACAAAGAGAAATTCTATTGGATTACTTTCATTTTATTGGAATGTACAAAGGAAGACATTTTTGTCTGATCTTTTTCCAGAGATAGTCATATCAAATAGCCAGTCAGCAAATAATCAAATGAAATGTGGCTTCACATGGAGGATTAGTAGTCACTACACTTTTTCCCACTGTACACATCAAGAGGCTATTCTTCAGATAAAGGGCACAGCCACCTTTGTCCACTTTATGCAGGAAAAGAGATATTAATCCATGAGTCCTGATCATTCCCAAAAGAAGGATTATTATAAGGCACTATGTTGACAATGTCATGAACCATTGGGGAATTTTCCTAAAGATTTTCCACAATATCACCGATGAAAAATGTGAATCTTACTTAATAAACCGGAATTTGTTGGTGGTCATTTTTGACTGATACAGAAAAGGAAAATGTTGCCTCTGACTTTTAAGGGATTTAGCTTTTGATTTTCATGCCCCATTCTGCCTGGACTATGAGGAAAATGGTTGACTACCTGACATGGGCAAAGGTAGTATGGTTTTTGGCTAAAATTGGAGACAATATTATCATGACTGCCCTTCTAGATTTTTAGACCAGATTTGGAGCCACTGAAAAGTGTCACTTAAATACTAGCATGTTCTTCTACTTATAAAATCTCTGCCACACTCTGAAAGGAAATGGCAGTTAAACTAAATTGAGGATATGCCAGAATCTGAGAGAGAACTCCTTATAGTTGGTCTTCTTTTACATATGTTCTTTATTTATTACTTATTTTATTTTGATACCTATTTATACATATGTATTTCATCTTCCATACAAACTTCAAGGAGTCAGCATTTTTTGTTTGTTTACTTGTACTTTCTTAACTTATTGATCCTCACTACTAACCACCTGCCAGCTTCTTCTACCTGACAGCCTCTATTTAAGGAAAAAAAATAAAAACTAAAAACATTATTATTAGCTAAGGATAATCTGTACCTCTCAAAAGAGTAAAAAAAGAACATAATTTTTGGGTCTCAGTTTATTCCTTACTTTTAAACAGCTAGAAACCAATAATTTGACAAGTTATTAATGTGATATGAAGTAGGTTATGTGCATTTTGTCTGACTTCTTTGCTTACTTTACAATGACCCTGCTAATAACTCATGAAATTTTAAAAAAGGAGGGGGAGGGGGAAATAGAAAAAAAATCTTCATTTTACTGAAACAATCATTTTGTCAGGAAGTGCATATACCATGCAGTGACTTTCAATGAAAAGGCTTTAATGAACTATAGCTGGTGTTCACTGAAGGTCCATGTCCTTGGCACTGCACTTGGGACTTCCATATGTCTTTTAGTTTGTTCTCACCATAACTCTTCAGAATCAGTATCGTTTGCCCATTTCACATTGAGGTTCAAAGAAGTTAAACAACAACAACAACAACAACAACAACAATAAAAATCTTACCCACAGAGTAAGTATCAGAGCTATAGCTTAAGTATCATTTATTTTTCTTTCTGAAAAGTCAGTATATTTTCCTCCACATACATTCTGTCTCAGAACTGTATCATAGATTCCTCAGGAATCTTGTTTCTATACTCTTCTATATACCTAGTTGATGGGTTAGGTCAGAACTTTTTGGTTTGAGGTTATTGGTTTGTGTGTGTGTGTGTGTGTGTGTGTGTGTGTGTGTGTGTGTTTAATTTGTTAGCATGTTCTTCAGTGTTTGGTATAGATTTCTACTCGATAAGGCAAATTCATCTCAAGCCATTCATTCATTTAGCCCTCGGTAAGATATTATAAGATAAGTCATTATAAATGGCTCTTTTACTATATCCCATTCTTCAGTGTACTCTGAGCATGAGATTATTTGGCTTTTTATCCTGTTGGCCACTTTGTTAAATCATCTTATGGCCATATTAATGGTGGTTTAATAACACTTAACATGGGCTGCTGGCCTAGAGGGCAATGATGAGAAAAATCAGTCATAATAAGGGGCTACAGATCAGATAGACTATGCTTTTAATGCTATTGAGAAATTACTCAAACAAGATTATTATGTGTGATTACCAAAAACTCAGGCAGCTAAAATGTTGTCTTTGAGAACACAGACACTGGCTGTCTAGTCATGGGCAGAGTCATCAATAAATTGTACTCTCTTCAGAAGCCAAGAAAGCTGAAGAAACTATCTGAAGGAATTGGGTTTAAGTATGCTCTTTGAAGCTGACAGGAAATGGTGTTCAGTGCGTGCCAAGGTTAAAATGCTCTTTACTCAAGGCTAAATTGGATGTGGTCACAGTTGGAAGAGACCATTTACTATCATTTATGCACATTTCAGATCTTTCCAATGACACATGGGTAACTATTATTTGGGAGACCAAAAAGGATTAAGTGGGAAAAGATGAAAAGATGAGTAATGCAAACAGGCTACAGAATGTAACTTTTTCATTTTTATTATTAGTTGTGAATTTGTAAAATGACTAAAACAGTCATGTACTAGGCTCATTTTTTTAATTTATAAGTTTCTAAGTTAATACTATATATTTTAAACATATGTTCAAGATGTTTCTTTTTTTAAAAAAGATTGTATTTATTTATTTGAGACAGAGAGAGTATGTGTGCACACACGAGTGGGGGGCGTGGGGGCAGAGGGAGAGGGACAAGCAGATTCCCCGCTAAGCAGGGAGCCCAATTCAGGGCTTGATCCCAGAATCCTGACATCATGACCTGAACCAGAGGCAGACGCTTAACTGACTGAACCATCCAGGTACCCCAAGATGTTCCTTTTCTTGAATTCATTTAAGGCAGAGACAAAAATTGAGAAAACTTGGGGAAAGGGAGAAAGGGAAACAAGGGAGAACACTTGGGGAAAAAAATGTTTAAGGGGACATATAATGTAAAGAAGGGAAATCCTGGGTTTAAAGAAGGCAAGTAACTTCTGCAAGAACACAGCTGGTAGGAAGCCAGATCCTCCATTCATTTACCAGTCCTATACCTCCAAGCATTAAACCATTATGGCCCCGATACATTAACAAGATTATCGATCTATGCCATAAATTGGGTTCTCCAAACATTTACAAAGCACTTTATTAGCATGGGTTTTAATGCATCCAGTAAAAACATCAACTATAGCTCATACTTTTGAACATGTAAACAACAACATCAATGAACTTTCTAAGACAATACACTGAAGAGGACACAGAAGGACATACAAAAGTATGAGTTTCCTCTCAAAATTTGGAGATAGTTAAACAAAAATGAAGGAGACAGTTATACAAAAATAAGAAAACTGATTGAAATGTGTATATTGGCAAATCAATAAAACTGTCATAAGCAATTTTGTGTGTGTGAATGTATCCCTTCGATTATGAGATTTGATCCTACCACTGTCCCATGAAAAATTTAGTAGTATAATCTGTATTTGATGATTGACTGCAAATATTAGTTTTTAATTATATCTACCAAAATGAAATAATGCAGCTGACCTTTTTGTGAAATTTACAGACTAACAACTGTTTTCACAAATATCTTTTCATTTAATTTACCAGTAGGATCCCATTTAGGAAGAACCTTATCTATTATTATCCTCACTTAACAAATGTTAAGAGTGTGTGCATTTTGCTTAAGTTCTCACAGTTAACAGGTTAGAGTAGACTAAGACTCAGAACTTCATAGGTTAAATCATACAATGTCCCTTTGACATTATGCTTCTATGGTTGGGCAGAAGAGAAGAAAACTCTTTTAAAAGAGTAATTAGAAAAGCTCTAAGAATACAGGCTGAAAATAGTTATTAAATTGCATTCAAATCATTTGCCTTTATGTCTATGTCTGTCTGTATTGATCTATAAAACTTCTTAAGGGTACATGTCTTCTCTTGTTCCCAATTATTTATAATCATTACTGAAATCTGGTTAGACCAAATGTTGAATATATTTAAAACAGAAGTTGGCATAGTTCCTTAAATCAAGTTGGAACTTGATAGGTATACAAAAATATTTACTGGATAAAGAAATTACTTAAGAAATAGAGTCTTACCAACATTGGAATAAACCCATGGCATGTGTCTTGATATGGGGCATGGGAGAAGGACACATCGCAGCCGAAACTGCATTACACAAATACAGTCAAGAGGAGACATTAGGCAAATCCAAATTGAGGAACATTCTGCAAAACAAATAGCTTTTCTTCTTCAAAATGTCAAGGTCCAAAGAGAAAGAAAAGTTGAGGAACTGATCCATATTAAATAGATAAGAGACCTAGGCGCTCTTGGGTGGCTCAGTCAGTTAAGCACCTGCTTTCAGCTTTGGTCCTGACCCCAGGGTCCTGGGATAGAATCCTGCATCAGGCCAGGAGGCCTGCTTCTCCCCTTGCCTCTGCCTCTCTCTCTATCTCTCATGAATAAAATAAAAATAAAATCTTTAAAAAAATTGATATGAGAACTAATCTTATACATAATCTTTAACTTGATCCTAGACCTAAAACACACAGCTATAAAGCATCATTAGGATATTTTTTAACACTTAAATATTGACTATAGATTAGATAGCCATATGCAACCATAATGGATTTCCTGATATTGTTAACTGAACTGTAGTCATGTGAGAGAATATTCTCTCAAACTATTTTTCTTTGGAACTTCACTTAAATGATTTAGGGCTAAAGGGGCATGGTGTTTAATTTACTTTCAAATGGTTCAGAAAAAGAAAGTATGTGTGTGTTGTGTGTGTGTGTGTGTGTGTGTGTGTATAACAATTGGTGAATCTGGGTAAAAAGCATAGTGGAGCTCCTTTTACTAGTAACTATTCTTACAAGTTATCTATAAGTCTGAAATTTTTTAAAATTAAAAGATCACCCCAAAAATGATTTGAATCTCTAAAATGCATCTTTTTCCTTACACCATATCCTTCAAGCCACAATAACGGGATTCAAATCAGTTGGTCTTCCTGTTCATACTCCCCTAAAAACTTGAAGATAAACTAATAAACTAACAATACTTAATAATGAACTAATTTTAAAATTTCATTTGATTAAAATATTAAATGATCAAATTATGACTATGAAAAAATTGTCAGGTGTTTTCCTCATCAAATGTCAATGTCATCATTCACATTTTTTATTTTTTAAGTACGTGAGCTCTGTTTTTATTTAACAATACCTGGTGCTTCCATTTCAGGTACTCATCAGTGATCTTAATATAGGAATATGTAGAATATAATCCATTAAAAATGAGACTTGAGCATTTAGAGTCTGAAAGAAATAGCTAAACCATCCCACACGCTGGTTAGCCAGATTATTCAAGCATTACATACATGTCAACCTACATCATCAAAAAAATAACAAATATAATCTCCCTTCAGGGCTACATTCAACTAAACCATGTTTTATTTATTCTTGATTGCATTTATTAAACAAATATTTATTGTGTGTCCAGTCTACTAAAATATTAGAACACAAGGAGGACAACAAGAGAGTTCCAGTCTTTTTTTTTTCTTTAAAGATTTTATTTATTTATTTGTCAGAGAGAGAGAGAGCACAAGCAGGCAGAGTGGTAGACAGAGGCAAAGAGAGGCTGAGAGAGAAGCAGGCTCCCCGCTGAGCAAGGAGCCTGATGCAGGACTCAATTCCAGGGTCCTGGAATCATGACCTGAGCCAAAGGCAGCTGCTTAACCCACTGAGCCACCCAGGCATCCTGAGAGTTCCAGTCTTTAAAGATATAAAAGAACAGTACTAAGTAAAGTACAGTTAATAGAAAATTAGACTCTAGGGGCACCTGGGTGGCTCAGTGGGTTAAAGCCTCTGTCTTCGGCTCAGGTCATGATCTCAGGGTCCTGGAATCAACCCCTGCATCAGGCTCTCTGCTCAGCAGGTAGCCTACTTCCTCCTCTCTCTCTGGCTGCCTCTCTGCCTACTTGTGATCTCTCTCCGTCAAATAAATAAATAAATATTTTTTTTAAAAAGGAAAAAAATTAGACTGTATGACATAGAATAATGCTAGAGTTGAAGAAAATTCAAGATACAATGGGAGCCCATGAAAGTGACAACAAACAAGCCAGGGTTATGAGGTAAGTAAATGAAACTGATAACCTAAAACCTAAGAGGAGTTAATGACGTGGTCAGAAAAGAAAAATATATCAGGCTGAGAAATAGAGTGTGGAAATCCAGGGGACTTCACAAGAATTTGGGCAATTTCTGCAAACTTCAGTAGGACTGGAGCAAGAACAGAGAATGGAGATGTTCACAGAGGCAAAGACACAAAGGACCATGTTTGCTGGACTGAGGAACTTAGATCTAGAGGTCAGTGAAGAGACGCTAAGAGTTTTAAGAACAGATGGGCCGGATCAGATGTGCCTTTGGAAAACTTCATTGAATATTAGTCATTCTGAACCTTTGTTTTAAGGGGTCTTTTATAAATACAAGGCCACAATCTCTTGAAAAACTTGTGAGGCTACATGTGATTTAGAATTCAGAATATGTTGAACTTCTAGAAAAGTAGTAAGGTAACTACACTGGATAACACATAACACCCCCATGAGGATCTGAAACAAACATCCCTCAATCAAATACATGAAAATATCACCGCCAAAATGTATACATTTTCACTGTAAATCAGATTAATCAATTCAGATGAGGTTTGTCATTAAATTAATTACAATGAAATGTCTGGTTGTGGATGCATTTCAATCTCAGAATAGAGGGTGAAGGATATTGGGCATAGATCAAAAGTGTTAGAGACACATATGAAGACAATAGAAGTTTGAAAGCTGAAACAAGCAACTGAGTACCAATTATGGTGCTGACAGCAGAGTAGGTATGACAGTGGTGTTTTGGTGTCTAAAAAACAGCCACATACTGAATCCAACCCATAGACTAACCTTCATGTCTGTGTCACTGTTGAATAAACTTTGTTCTCCAACTTCACCAAAGGCAAATTGTGTTTTAGTATACAATAGATTTTTTTCTCTGGTATAAATTCTGCATTCTATTATGACTTGGAGCAAGTTGAACCTCACAGTTCAATGTGATTCACCCTACTCAGCAGTCTCTTAAAGTCTTTTAACAGTTTACTGATAAAACTCTAGTTAAAATATATCATTAAAATCTGGTGACACAGCCTATGGATAGTTTGAATTATACTCTGTGATACAGCATAACAGCTGAGAACCACTGGGGTAGAAAATGGATTGTCAGAAAGAGCAAGATTTCAGCCAAGAAAGCTAGTAAGTACCAACCATTCATTTAATCTTAGAAATAGACGTCAGTAGTCCTAACTGGGACAATTGTGACTGTGTCCTTTGACCTTGAAACACAGATGATTTTTGTCCCACCACAAGGTAGGAAAAAAAATAAACATATTATTGATGGGAAAGAAAGTCTATTAATTTATGATTGGAGCTATTTTAGACTGTTTCTTTTAGGGAGGAACTTTTGTCCTAAATATTAAAGAATTCATAATCTATGAGGGGAAAGGATAAAGTGGACAGTGAGGTCTAAATGAGAGATAAGAATAAAAGCTTTAAGGTATGTCTAGATGAAGTTTGCAAGATAAGGTTGGGATGGAACTTTCATGAACACTGTCACATTAAGAAAGATTCTTTTACTCTGCAGCTAATGTAGCCTGCCTGCCCGGGTACAGTATAAAAGACAATCAAAACTAAGGAGGTAAATTTCAACAACCCTTATATTCTGAATATGAGCAAGAATAAAACAAAATATATTGTTAAAAAATGTCAGCTCCAAATATGCTGGTTCTCTACAAGACCAATTCGTATATGCACACATATACAATGTTTATATATACATGTTTGTGCGTGGGTGTTCGTGTATGTACTCTGCAACCTCATTTCTAGAATTTAAGAATTCAACTCAAAGGTATTTCATGCATAGCAACTCAACCATGGACCCTTTAGCATGACTACCCTTGAGCAATGAGAAGTTAACCATCTTTTCCTGAAATAAACGCAGTGAGGTGATGCATTCCTTGGCTCATGGGGTGAGAAGGTCTCTCTTGAGGCCCTCTGCTACATTGCCCTGCCTTCTTACTAATGAATGCTTCCCCTATTTGTAAACTTCTTTAGGCAAAATGATTTCCTTTCGAGGTACTTTATAATGTCATCAGCTTTCCCATTTGTGTTCAAATGCACCGCAGTCATGAGCAGGCGATGCTAGCACTGGTTTTCTCCGAAACAAGGGACCAGGAGAAAAACTGTCCACTGAACACTGGACTTCCTTCTCCTTATAGCTCTGCTTCTTAAATGAGAGTATGTCGGGCATTTGCTATTTTTTTCCTACCTGACATTTTTTCATGGGCAAGGAGAGTGTGATGACACTAGTAGGCTATTGGGGTGCCCAACTTCAACCACTGGTGTCAGAGCCACTGTGACACGATGGATGTTAGAATCCAAAGGCGCAGGTCTGAACACTGATCACTGGCATTGATGTTCTGATATGACAGTAACATTTTTTTTTCCTTTTAGAAGCAGAATCCACTAATATCTAAAAGACACATGTGTTGCCCCATGAAGAATAACACTAAGGTCATACTTCTGAAATGTGTAAACTTCCCACTATTTCGTGAGCCATGAACAAATACTTTCTACTATGGCAACAGTCTACTCCATCCTGAAGCTCTCTTGAACAACGTTCTCAACGCTTCAAGAATCTTGGCATATGTGACTTAGTTTCTCTCGGCTTGGTATTCTGTTTTATTTGTTTGATTGCTCATTGTGAATCAACAGGCAAATAAAATTTAATCTAATCTTCCAGCCTCAACTCTGTGATGCTAATGCCCACACACATTCTGACTCTACCATGTTTCAGCACTGATCGTTCTCAAAGGATTCTTGCAATGAGCTTAGGATGTAGGGTGCAAATCTTGTACCCTATGATTAGCAACCTCTAGAATTCAACAAGAGAGGTAAAATATGTAAATATAGATAGATGATAGAAAGATAGAAAGAGAGATGATAGATAGATAGATAGATAATAACACTACTAAAGAGTTCCCAGGGTCTTTGCTAGTCTGAAAATACATTACTTATAATTTTGCCAAATGCTGATTAGCCAAGTAGTAAAATAAACATTCAGCTGAAGCAGAGCCTAAAGCCAAAATTGAAGTATTTTGATGATAAAGATCTCATTCATACATATATATTTTTTCACTATCAAACACTGGTTTCACCACCATCATCACCACTCTTTATTTAAGAAATAGCTTCCAAGTCAGAAATATATCTGATGATATAGTTCTACAGGGGATATAGCCACGGAAAAATATTTACATCAAGATGCCCTTTTAGTTTTCCTGTGTAAAGCAGATTCTCTGTCTTAAGGCTGTGTCAACATGACCGACTCATGAATGTTCCCTGTAGAGCAGTGTGTTGATCGCAGTAAAAATTCACTCTGAAACTGGTTAGAAATGGTGCTCAGAAGCTAACTACTCACTCTTACCTACCCTAGGCAACAACAGGCTTCGTGTAAATGGACCTCGACCCAAGTGAGTCAGTGCGGCTCCTGCTGCTGCTGCTCATGGGGATGAGGGCGGAGGGGAGTGTTGTTTTCTTGTTATGTTCTTCCAAGTTGCTTAAAAATAAAAGTAATTTGTCTGCTTTTCTGGAGAATTAATATTTCATGTCTGAGGAGGTCAAATCCATCTAAAAGAGTTGTAAGCATCTGAACCCAAAATAAATTTAAAGATAATTAGTCTGAAACTCAGGAACCTGGGTCCCTACCTCCCCTCTCTACTTTGAAGTAGCTAAGATCCTAAGGTCCCCTGCTTCAGGGGAAATGTTCAACACAATGAGTGACCAGGACTAGCTGCATTTATTTTCCTACAGCATCTGAACACGCTGATACTCAGCATTGCCTGTGGTTTCTCATGCCAGACTTAAGAAAGTACATTTCTTTGGGAGTCTTGATTGCTGTTACTTTTTGAAAGGACATTATATTAACTAATTTCTTGGCATAACATATTTTAGCTAAAATATTGACAGGGGTGAACAAGGGGGTCTCTAAAAAGTCAGAAGAATAAAAATAGTTCTGGGCCATGACATTTATTTTCTTCTCCTGATTTTTTTTCTAAACAGAATTAGGACTTTTGTTTCTAAAAAAAATAGTCTTATGAAAAAAAATTGAAGGTACAGATATATATAAAAGAAAGCCATGTAGCTGATGAAAATGTCTTGAAGAACTGTGGTCTCAATAATGAAACACTGAATAGGCTCCACCACTCCCCCATCTTGGTGACACTCTCAGTGGCTCTGTTCTCACTGGGCTTTACCAGCTCCAGGAGTGTGTGTCATTCAGGCAATGACAGAAGTCGAAGTCGCATTTGCAGAGAGGAGCTAGAAGTGTACTTATACATCCGCCATGCCCTGAATATGATGGTGGGGGAAACTGAGAGGATGAGCACATGCCTGATGGAACTCTCAGAGAAGTGCTTTCCCTTTAGGAAAAGATAGTAAGTTGAGTGGATGCAAGTGAAACTCATGACTAGTTGGAGGTTTGTGGTGATAGAAATTAATTCTAGTCCATGGTCATTCCAGGTGTAAAGTAGAGGCTGAGGCATGTTAACTTACAGTATCTCTGGGTCCATTATTCTTTTCACTCGAGAACTTATAAATATTATCATCATATTGTATGATATTAAAATTATTTTCTAGCTGAGGGACACTGATCTCCTTTATGTAATTGCTGATATAATGAGTAATACAAGTAAAAAAACATGACTTCCTGGTTCATTTTAAGCATTATATCAAATTCATTAGTATATACTATGTCCTCACTACTTTCTTTGAAGTTTTTATTTAAATTTCCATTAGTTACCATACAATGTAATATTAATTTCAGGTATACAATTTAGTAATTCAGTACTTCCATTCAATACCCAGTGCTCATCACAAATGCACTTCTTAATACCCATAATCTATTTAACCCATTCTCCTCCCCTCCTCCCCTCTAGTAACCATCAGTGTGCTCTCTAGAGTTAAGAATCCTTTTTTTTGTTTGCCTCTCTCTTTCTTCCCTGTTATCATTTGTTTTATTTCTTAAATTCCACATATGAGTGAAATTCTATGGTATTTATCTTTCTCTAACTGACTTATTTCACCTAGCATAATACTCTCTAGCTCTATCCATGTTGTTATAATTGGCAAGGTTTCCATTCTTTTTATGGCTGAGTAATATTCCATTTTGTGCGTGTGTGTGTGTGTGTATAAAATTGTGTGTGTGTATATATAACGTATATGTGTGTGTATGTATGTATATATATATATGTATGTATCACATATTCTTTCTACATTTTATGTCCCTACTACTTATAAAATACTTATAAAATTGGGTCCCTATCTTCCTGGGTAAAACTTGTAGGGTATAAAATTTATCCAGATTGACAAAATTATATTTTACTTTTCCTGACTTATTTAAACTTAGGAACTTTTAAAATTGGCTCTTAAACATTCTCTAAACACACAGAGCAATGGAACAGAATAGAGCACCCAGAAATAAACCCATGAATATACAACTAGTTAATTTACAGCAAAGAAGACAAGAATCTCCAATGGGGAAAGGACAGTCTATTCAATAAATGGTGCTGGGAAGACTGGGCAGCTACATACAAAAGAATGGAACTGGATCCCTAACACCATACACAAAATCAACTCTAAATGGATTAAAGATGTGAATGTAGGACCTGAAACCATAAAATTCATAGACAAAAACATAGGAAGTCAGTTTCTTGACATATGTCTTGGAAACAATTTTTTGGATTTGATGCCCAAAGCAAAGGAAGCAAAAGCAAAAAAGATACAAGAGAGACTATATCAAACCAAAAAGCTTCTACACAGCAAAAGAAACCATCAACAAAATGAAAAGGCAACCTTGAAATGGGAACAAATATTTGCAAAATGCACAAGTAAGCACAATTAACACAATAGCATATATATATATATATATATATATATATATATATGAGGAAAAGGACTTGAATAAACAATTTTCCAAAGAACACATTAAATGGCTAACAAATACATGAAAAGATCCTCAGTATTACTAATCACCAGGAAAATGCAAATCAAAATTACAGTGAAATATCACCTCACACCTATTAGGTTGTCTATTAGCAAACAGAAAAGAGATAACACAGTTGGCAAAGATGTAGAGTAAGGGAATCCTTGTATACTGTTGGGAGGTGGAAGGGACTATAAATGGGTACAACCATTACCCAAAGAAGTATGGAGTATCCTCAAAATACTAAAAATAGAACTATTATGTGACCCAGCAATCCCACTTCTGGGTATGGAAACAGGATATTAAAGAGATATCTGCATTCCAATGTTCACTGTAGCATTATGCATAACAGCTAAAGTATGGAAACAACTTTAGCAGTGGTAGACGAATGAATCTATAGAAAGTGATTATATATATATTATATAAAATATATATAAATGATCAAATGAATATTTCATTATTATTCCTATATACTACTATATTATATATATCATTATATATATGTAAAATATACACATATATATAATGAAATATTATTCAGCCTTAAAAGAAAAGGACATCCTGTCACTCATGACAACATGGATGAATAAGTTATGCTAACTGAAATAAACCAGACACAAAGGCAAATACTGCATGGTATCACTTACATGTGGAATTTAAAAACATACACACACACACACACACACACACACATATATATATATATATATAAAGAATATAAAAATGATTTCCAGGGACTCAGGGGCAAGAAAAATAGGAAGAGGTTGGTAAAAAGGTCCAAATTTTTAGTTGCAAGATGAATCTAGTCTTAGGATCTAATGTATAACATGGTGACTAAAGTTGATAACACTATAGTATACACTAAAATTTGCTAAGAGCTTAGAACTTGAATGTCCTCATCCAAAAAAACAAAAAAAGGTAAATAATGTGAGGTGATAAATGTGTTAATTATC
Source organism: Nasua narica (assembly GCA_028533885.1). Classification (NCBI taxonomy): domain Eukaryota; kingdom Metazoa; phylum Chordata; class Mammalia; order Carnivora; family Procyonidae; genus Nasua; species Nasua narica. The sequence goes on from CM052813.1 coordinate 13,427,897, forward strand.
TCATTGAGGGAAATCCTTTCATTTATGTATACGTTTATCAGACCATCACACGTCGAGTGTACAACATGTTGATTGGATAAACGTGTAATTGGTGACAATACCATACCCACTGATAAAGGGACACAAATCGAAAACAACTCTTTTTAGGGTTATCCCTTGGAGAATGAGTACTAATTTCTGAATATAAAGGACTGAATTAAAGTTATATTTGCATTTTGTGTTATGTGGACATAATTTTGCAGAACATTAAAGTTCTCTGGAATAATATATTGATAATACAAGACTTTATTCTTAAAACCTATACTGTAACTCTAAAAAGGTTAGGAGAGGGTTTTTATATATTAAAGTTCAAGGTAGTATTAATTAATTTTTTTCAAGAATAATACAGATAGTCTTTCACATACAGTTCCAGAAAAATAAAACTTCCAGACCCTAGAAATCTATAAAATTCAAGAGAAGATATTTGCTGTTTCTTAGTGGTGCATGTCTACATTTCAATTAACAAAAGGTCAAGGAAATTTTTTTGTTTTAAATGCTAGGTAATACATTTTATTTCATAGTTTGAAAAGACAAGAACTTTTCTATAAGATACTTGTATCTGTCAAACAGGTGAACACATCTTTATATTGCCTGTTTCCTAAACCTTCTTTGACTACTATATTATTGTTTTTCTTTTGCAGAGTACTCTCTTTCTTTTTTACTTTTAATTTTCTTTTTCTTTATTTCACCATTAATGTTGCCATCCCTTTGTTCTCACTTAATGTTGGCATCCATCTATTTTGTTTCTTTCTATTTTCTAAAGCTTCATCCTTTTACTTTAATCTGTATCTTTTGTTGGAGCATTCCTTAACCTTACCTTTCTGTAAAAGAACCAAGTGAAAATGATGAGGGATGAGAAAGAAAATTTAAGGTCACTAAGCAAACCTGCAGTTTCTGATGGTGCAGAATATAAACATTGTGCAACCAGTTTTGTTTCAACAATTTCTGCATTTTTATTATGAACTTGGAAATGAATGAAAAGTTTCAGAAAATTTGTAATTAGGGAGCAAACGGGTCAGCTGCCTAAACCAGAATTCTTTGGACATTCAAGTTATTTTGAACCCCACACTTAAATATTTTTGACAGCCACTTGATTTATTTATTCATTTTATTTTGTTAAAGTTGTGAGTGAAGCCATAAGTGAAAAAGAAAAAAATCATCTTACTAATTTTACCAACTTTCTATAGTATCTCTTGCCAATCTGTGGTTTCTGCTTCTCCTCACTAGCTTTCAGTATGCTTTAGTACCATGTAGTTAATCATTCATTACTGAGCCATAATTTTGCATTAAAATTTGATCAGAACACTTTAAAATTTTTATATGGTTAGGGTAAGACTGCAAGATGAATTTTGAAGGGAAAAATGGGTTTTTGATGCCCTTCAGCTCTCTAAACACAGTACAATTTATAAATACTCTATAATTAGGAAGGACCAATTCAAATAATTCCACAGAGTAAAATCTGCCATGTCTACACACTATTTTCAAAAACTTTAAGAATATTTTTTTTAACATTCATTGAAAGGGAAAGTACTGCAAGATGAAAGTATCAGACACTTCAATGTATTTCAGGTAAAGCTGGATACCATAAAGATCCTTTCAGTAGCAACAGGAAGGGTAAGCAAGATGAATACTTACTTTTATTTGCTAAAATTCATTTTAAAGAGTAAGGTAGATAGATATAAAATGATAAAACAGATGTTATCCACACAGTATAGTAGCACATTTATCACCTATAAATATTTTTATGTCTGTATCTATATTATTTGAATAGAAAATATTTGGTTCAAAATTTACATATAAAATTCTTAATATTTCAATATACTATTGAAATTGAGAAAGCATATAAGATGTATAAAGACCAAAATTTGAAACCTAATATTACTTTTTAAAGATTTTATTTATTTATTTTTGAGAGAGAGAGAAAGTGCGAGCATGAGCGAGGGAGGGAGGGTTAGAGGCAAAGGGAGAAGGAGAAGCAGATTTCCCGCTGAGCAGGGAGCCTGACTCAGGGATCAATCCCAGGACCCTGGGATCATGACCTAAGCCAAAGGCAGACCCTTAACCAACTGAGTCACCCAGGGGCTCCACAACCTAATACTACTGTATCCATTTTGTACTTCTGTCTTATTTTCTAGTGTTAAAATCATTGTGCTGTTTTGAGATTCTAGATATTGTCAGCGTACAGAATAATAGAAATTATTGCCATCCATAGTTTCAATGTGACCATATCAACTTTTACTCATGATCCCAAAATTTGAAACACAATACTCAGGTAATTAATAAATGTAGATACATGGTCTATCATTTACTGCAATGAAGAAAAATAGAACTACAAAGTTCAAAACACATACTTCAGGAAGGACACAGAGCTATGTTTTCATTAATAAATCCTTATCTTTAATGTGTATTTTTAGACCCCATATTTTAAAAAAGCATAAGTAACATAATTAACCATATAATTTTTTTTCTCCCCAAATTTGTTTATTTTAATTTTTCAGTGTTACAAGATTGATTGTTCATGCACCACACCCAGTGCTCCATGCAGTACGTGCCCCTCTCGATACCCACCACCAGGCTCACCCATCCCCCCCCAAATGCCCTTCAACAGATGAATGGATAAGGAAGATGTGGTACATCTATACAATGGAATATTATGCCTCCATCAGAAAGGATGAATAACCATATAATTTTTACATTGGTTTTTATACTATGTTTCTTCAGTTGATACTGTTATAAATCTGAATCTTAAAAAAAGTGACTCCCCTATACCCACATACACCCTACATTTAATTAATTTGAGGTTTTAGATTAAAATATGCTTTGATAACAACTCAAAAGGGTTAATTCCAATACTATTAATATATTTTTGGGAAATGTACTGACTATTAAAAAAAACAGACTATGTTCATCCAAGGACATGTATGGTTTATCTATTGGCACCTAACTGTCCAGCATCATGACAGCGCTGTAGAATGCAGTCAGTCTTACAATCCAAGATGAACCTACAGTTAGCTTACTGCTGCTGAAAAAAAGATTTGTAAGTAATTCCTCCATCCATCTTACTCATTTGCTACCATTCACTTAGATAGGACTACCGGTCTCTGAGAATATTCTAGAAATGAATCTGTGAAAATATCTCACACCAAAAATAAATCCCTAATGTGAGGTCTTGAAAAATGACCTTCACTTTAATACAAAGTCAGTATGTATTCATTTTTACATTTTTTTTAAAAAGTCTAAAAATAAGCAAAAACAAAATGGGGTGGAAGTTCTAAAAATGATGGTATAAAAATTTTGAGTGATTCTTCCTACAGAATATAATTATCAAAACTGAACAAAAGTACTAAAAATGACTATTTGGAGGCAATGGGAAACACCAAAAGCCAACAGAAACTAGAGTAGTGTTTACTATTTAAAAATCTTTACTTTTTGGGTAAAATCTAAAAGATTTTGGTTTTCCTGAGAGAACACTCCATTCTCCCTAGTTCTAGAAGTGGAAAGAACTGCAATTTTACTGGGTTTAGGTAGCAGATGTCAGAATTTAGAACAATAGAGCTACTAGAAATATAAAAAGAAGCCTGTAAAAGAACGGTCAGAGAGGAAGGGGTTTGGGGTTGGGAGAGTACCCTCAAAAGACAGAAGTGCCCCCAGTAAGATTTTCAAATTTGTTACGCTTTTGATTAAGTGTCTTCTCCAAGCTGCACACAGCTTGGTCAGGAGAGAATAGAAGCCCCACAGCTTCAGGTGTCAGAGACCAGCACTCCAGGATAAGAGTATGTGAAAAGTCAGGACACTACAAGTCAAAGAATCACAGAGAGAACCCCAAAAATCTCAAATAGGTTTTTATTTTTTGTTTTTTACATGTAACTTTAGTAAGAGCATACAGCCAGGTGAAGATGCTGTTATTTTTTTTAACCATTAAAATAGTTTCTCTTTTAGTGAATTTAATCCTTGAAAATTCTGTGATTTTGAATATATTTGATTTTATTCTTATCCTTTTATTTTGGGCTTACTCTTTATGATGAATATTCTTTGGTTCTTTTCCTTCTTGCCTTATATTGGTTCTATGGAGTTATGCTTCTCTTTCTCTTTTCTTTATTTACAATTTTAAAGGCATGCATAATATTTATGTATTTTTAGGTATTGCCCATAAAAATCTTAACAAAATATGTTGCATAGCAAAGTCTAAAGTGCTCAATTTCTCTCCTCCCAAGTAAAATCTGATGATCCTCACTGAATGCATGACCTTTGTCTGCAACATTAGAGCTATTTTTATTTCTACTTCAAAGAAGTTGCTATTATTATTATTTTGCCATCATTATTTGTATCATAAGTATTTTGATTTATCCAAATATTTGCTACTAATCCTTCTTTCTGAATTTAATTCCCTGCCTCATAACGTACAACCTTTTAATTTTTCCCCTAAAGATCTTTCAATAAGTTATTTCTGTATTGCATGAAAAAATATATATATTAATTTGTCTTCTCTTCAGGTACTTTGTTTTTGGATGGGTACACAGTTTTAGTTTCATAATATTTCCTGCAACACTATGAAGCTAAATATAAGCTATTGTCATCTGATCCCTATTTTTACCTTTGAGAAAAGCATTTCAAACTAATTATTCTTTCATCCTAGGTAAAATTTGTATTTGCTTTCTTTATTTTTTTTTAAAGATTTTATTTATTTGCCAGAGAGAAACACAGCAAGAGAGGGAACACAAGCAGAGGGAATGGGAGAGGGAGAAGCAGGCTTCCCCCCACCCCCCACCCCCCGAGCAGGGAGCCCAATGCGGGGCTCCATCCCAGGACCCTGGGATCATGACCTTAGCCGAAGGCAGATGCTTAACGACTGAGCCACCCAGGCGCCCCGCATTTGCTTTCTAGTAGTTTTTAAGAATTAGTGTTTGGAAGGCTATAATTTCACTACCATGTGTCTGAGTGTGAAATCACTTTGATTTTCTTTCTCTGAACTAGTTTACTTCCTGAAGGTTGGAAACTTTCATAAGTTCTGATAAAATTTTGGCCATTACTTTCAAACAGATTTCCTCTATTCTTCCTATTACTTCCATTAGAGGCACATTAGGCCTCCTGCATTGTAATCTCTATTTTATCATTTTCATGACTTTATCTCAGTGTTACATCTTGGGTAGTTTCCCCACATCAATATTTCCATTTATTCATTCTCTCTTTGTCTGCATCTAAACTTCCATGTGATATTTTTATTGTATTGTTAGTTTCAATTAGTCTATTTTTTCCTAAAGTTATATTGAAATTATCTCAAATGCCAATACTTTTCTCCACCATGTTGTGCTATTTGTTTATTTGAATTTCAATTACTTCAATTATCATTTTAAACATATTTGTTGTTTAACTTTTTCTTTTAACATTTTCCAGATTGCAACTTTTTCCTCCTGCCAAATCTTGCTTTTGGTAGACTATCATTTGCACAATTTTAAATATGGGTAATATGAACTATAACATGTATCTTGTGGGACATGAACTATAGAAGTAGTTTCCTAAAGGAGTTTTGTGTTTCCTCTGTTTGGCAGAAATTAAATAAACAACAACCCTGAGACTAAGCCTTGTGTATGTGTGTGTGTTTTTTTTCAGTTTAATATTGCCTGAACCATAAAACTAGTATAAAATGTGGATTCTACAGAAATAGAAAAAATAGACTTGGAGCTTAAAATTTTTAGGAAATACTTTGATATTCGTTCACTTCAAGTTATGGAGAGTCAAGTTTCATTGCCTTCTCCCTATGCCAGTAGGTGCGATTTTTCTTGTGCACCCTTTATGAGAGAGGATGGCTTTTTAAAGGTCCTGGCCTTGTGCTGATGTTCCATTTTTAAGTCTCTGCATCTCACAGAACCACAGCCTCCTTCCCTGCCCCAGTAGGGTTCCAGGAGAAATAAAATAGCTCCCTGTTCTCCTCAGCACATCTATAATATCAGGTCACATACTTCTGTCTCTAATGTTTAGATCCAATTACCTTCAACTGAATTTTTCTCCATCTATCAAAAAAGAATGTTTGTTACACATTAAAAATAATTTTTGTTAGTTTTCGTTCAGAATTTTTAGGTATTTGTGGGGAGAACAGTTCTAGGTAATTTATTCCACCACTCCGCCAAAAGATATCAAGAAGGTTGTTTTCTACAACACAAACAGGTGTGCCACTTTCCTGACTAAAGTTTTAATGACTAACATTGCTAGCACCATATGACTCAACCTCCTTGGTACAATGGATGAGGAACCCAGACCTTCAAGTCTCTCTGCTAAGGTCTCCTTCACACTCAGCTTTCATATACATGGAGCTTCTCCCGGGTCGTGGGATGTTTTAAGGCCTCCTCAGGGTCTCCATGAATACTTCTTCCTACTAGACCTCCTCTCGTTCCCCTGGTCTGACCCCACTCTGCCCCCCTGCCAAACACATATATACACTTATCTTCAACTCATATTGTCTCATCTTGAAAATTTGTAATAATTTTCTAACAGATGAGGTACCCCTACTAGGTGTTTCTCGACACTCTAGATATCATACTGCATATCATCATGCTTATTAAATTACCTATTTCCCAAACTAATCCTTTAACTCCATTTACTGATATAATGAATGTTTATTAAGCATCTACTACATACTATGTTTTGTTTTGGTGGGGGACAGTGCTGAACAAATTGGACACAAATTCCTACTGTGAGAATAAGAGTCCCATATACTTTGTTCACCAATGTAAATAACCACTTGCTAGCATGGTAACCAGAATACATCAGGAATTCAATAAACATATGCTTGAATAAATGACTCAGAGTGTTCAAAGGGTTCAGTCAACATATGGAATGTTAAGTTTGACCTGTTCATCATCACATGTTGCCTTCTTGAGGTTAAATTATAAAAATAAAATATACAAAATCCAATAGCATTCTGTGATGGTATCTAACATAGAAACTGCCTTCTATGTTTAAGAATAAAAAGAATAAAATAAAATTCACTAAGACCAGACATTGTACCATCTGCAGGACAAGTGTACCTTGATGCTGAGTAGCTGACGTAACTTAGAGGTAGAAAACAGATCACCAAAAATTGCCTCACAAGACTTATGATGTGTTTCTAAAATCCCAAACCTCCAGCCTTGTTCACTTTCATTTGTGTTTTTTTTTTTTCCCATTTCATTCCATTTTCTAGATTCTTCCCCACAAACACTTGCATGGGCATTTACAATATTTCTCTGCTACATTAGCTCTACCTGCAATAGTTTTGGTTACTGCTTTATATTTAGTCTTAGTAGATATTGTTCATGTAACTGTCACACTCTTTATGTAAGCTATAATTTACAGATAGATAATGTTCACAGAAATGACTAGGGTCAAGTTATGGATCACCATTCTTTTAAGTCTTTACTTCAGCCAAATTTGCTTACTATTTTCCTTTTAAAGGGTCTGAAGTCCATTCATCCAATAACAGATGATTTGCTGAGCCCTGCTTAGGCCCTATGAAGTTTATTTTGCTTGCTACCCTTTGGGTAAAATAAGGACGCATTCACTTCCTTCTCCCTTGTTTCTAGACCTGTTTTGGAAACCAACAACTCGAAAAAAATAAAACCTGATTTGCCTGAATAAAAGCTTTTTTCTTTATTCACATGTACAATGTTTTCTTTCTTTTTTTCAACATGGTGTGTGGTTATGTTTGGCAGAAATATGGCAGATACTTTCTAACCTTTTGTTGTCTTATGCTCTATCTTGAATACTATGCCCTATGATATTTTTCACCACCACTGAGCAAAATTCCTTAAAAATCTTGCAACCAGCTCTTGTGAAATTAGTGGTGGTGATCATTTCACCTTTCGCTCTCATGCCTTTGAAAACAACAGTCAGGGGATGCCAGGTCAGACCTCGGAAGTCTTGGAAAATGCAGCGGTACAGTTGTTAGTCCCAAAGCACTGTCCTTCTGCAGGGACCGGACCAAAGGGACCAGAGATCATTCTTTGAACTTTGATGTCTGCCCTTAAATCGTTCATATTTAAATTTCTAGAAAACACATACATATTTCTTTCTTTTTAAGATAGTCCTGCAAACAATGTATATTTTTATCTACAAGTTCTCCTTCTGAACTATCTTAAATCTCTTGTTTATCTTAAGTCTGTATCCATTACTTATTATTCCTCTGAAAAACTGAATTCCGTTGGCAACATTTGATTCATTCCTGACATTACCCTTCTATTATCATCGTTATACTTTCTAAATACAATTATTAAATTGTCTATTATTCCTCCTTATCTTATTTTTATTTTACCCTAGCAATTGCTTAACACTTCTGTCACTGGGAATGTTTAATTTGGTCTTTAAATCCTACAAATTTACTTCTCCCCTCAAGAGCTTTCGTTACATTATTATTAACGATGCCCCACTCTCCTCTGTCATCTTAGAAAGGTGCAAGTTCCCACATCCTTGATCATCCTAGTAGATTCCATTTATTTCTATCTTAACAGGAATTCACTGATACTTCATACACAGCTGTCAAATTACCCACTTTGGGGTTGATTCTTTTCATCTAAAATCATAGAATCATCAGAGGAAGACTTAAAAGTGATCTTTATTTACACATTTTTTTTTTCAGTTTTGCTACGGTATTTCTATCCCTTTCTGTTAAATACTTGAACTGTTAGCATAAGCATTTAAATAAGTGATTTTTCTCTCCATTTTTAAATGCCAATTAGATATTTGGTTTCAGAGATAAGTTTAAGTTACATTTTCATCTATTTGCATGTTTCTGTGAATGATGAAATCCCTTTCCAATATAATTTCTCATGTTACGTGTAAAGTACCACCATAAATTAAATTGGCTTTATTTTTTACATTCCTCTTTGGGATTTTTTGGGATTGTGAGGTATTTCATTTTTAAACCTTTCTGAAGTCTTCCGTATGATCTCATGCATTCCAACATAACACTGTTTCACAAATTAATCTTATGTATATTAACATAAATACCATCCTTGCATTGCTCTTGCCGTCCATTAACTGATGCAAAATCCCCTAATCCTAGTCCTCAAATTTGCAGCAAATGTTTCTATAATATCTAAAACCAATTTTAATGCTAAAATATATCTAACTTCATGTTTCAGAATGTGCCAAAAATGAAACCTCTTTTCCTCTACAGTCTTAAAAAGTTTCCAACTTTTTATCCCAAAATTTGTGAGATTTTAATCATTTCATCAATGCTTTCATAAATTACTTCTTTCCCTTTTCTTCCCATATAAGGTATGATGTTGATTTCATTTTCCACCTCCTGCCCTTCTTTTCATATGTGTTTAGAAACTTCAGTCCCATTTTCTCCAGTTTGGGAGCTCTATTTCTCTTTTACCTTCTTATGCAAATTCTCATTTTCTTTAAGCATGTTCTGTCTCCTTCCTCTGTGACAGCCACCTTTTCCACACTGCTTCTTGTTTGGCTCCTTGTTCTCTTCTAAGCTTTCCTCTCATCTCTCATTCCAAATTCTAGCACTGTCTCTTTATAAAATTTCTTGCTGTATTCTGCTTACAGCCACAGGGAATTTCATAGAATTTCTTTGAACTGAGATTACAAATTCAGTTGTACCCCTTCTTGTTTCTTTATTTTCCCCCTTCTTGCTTCTTTAATTGAGCTTCCTTTTTAATACAACAATCTTATGGAGAATTTGCATATAGTGCCCATTTGTACCCCAAAGTTTATAGAAAAATTCAGTTTACCATGAAAACAAAAGTATCTTAGTCTCATCAGGCTAACTCATCAGATGCAACTCTGTGCATCTCTTTACAAACTTTGATTCAATATGTCATATAATATTATAGTGATCTTTTAAGTAATATGCTTTTATTTCGGTATGCTATTTTGGAAAATTTTTCAGTGTGCAGCATTATATTTACCATGGTAGTGTATGTGCTTGTTATGCATTAGTTTACTTAATATGTCTTCTTTTTTTTTCCTAATATGTCTCTTAATAACTGCTAACTCTTGGGGCAACTGGGTGGCTCAGTCAGTTAAGCATCTGCCTTCCGCTCAGGTCATGGTCTCAGGGTCCTGGGACGGAGCCCTGTGTTGGGTTCCCCGCTTAGCATGGTGTCTGCATGTCCCTTTCCCTCTGTCCCTCCCTTCCCCTTGTGCTCTCTCTCTCTCTCAAATAAATCTTTTTAAAAGAAACGGCTAACATTTATTGATTACAATGTGTAGACAGTTTTCTATATACTCTATATTTATTAACTCATTTAATGCTCATAACCAACCTATAAGTATTCTCATTATCCCTGTTTTAAAAATACAGATTTTCCATCCAACTTGCCTTTTTATTTATTTCCTATGCCTTTATTTCCTATATCCCTAGTGAACCAATTGTCCCAAACTTAAAATTGGGGTGTCTTCTCAGACACCTTCATTTCCCACTGCCCTCAAATGCAATCTTCAAACACTGTCATTTCTATCTCTGAAACGGCTCATGCTGCCCATACATTTCAATCGCCGCTGCTAGTATGCCAGTGGAGGCCATTGGACATGCGCAGATAAGGGACGGGCAACATTCTGGCCAGAAGATATAGCCCTCTTATCTCTTCAACCCTCACATCTCAGCTGGAGAGTTATGTCTCTAACGAAGCTTCCTCTGATGCCTCTGGACATGTTTAATGAAACATTTCTGCACGCTGAAACTGTTCAGAGTAACCATTGCTTTTCTCATAAACACTGCAGTGCATTTTGTTAGTAAACACAGTTTCTCCAAGGTCTGTGTCGGAGCTAGACTATTGCACGAGTCTATGAATACTCTTATCACACTAGACATTGACTTTCTTTCTGGAGCCAATTTATATAAGGAAACAGAAATTTATCTCAAAAAATTTGCAGTATTATAGTGACAAGGATAATAACCAAGAGCTAAGTCATTTTGAAGTGTGCATTTAAGGCAAACAGGATTCACTCCTAACCCGGTGACTCTCCACACAACAGCCTAGCTGCGCCTATAGTTAAATTGTGTGTCTCAGCAAAATATCAAATTTATTCATGCCTTGGGCAACTAAATCCACCAGGAAGCATTAAAAATAATAAATTTTAAATTGCGAATAAATGAATAAATACAAAATAAACAAATATTTATTGAATGCCTGTAAGCATGTAAGTTGCTCAATAAGTCAATGAATATTTCTTTCTTTTTATGGAATAGATTCCTTAAAAAACAAGGTATCTTTTTTTATTTAAATATACTTGACATATAACATTATATTCTTTTCAGGTGCACAATGTTTCGTGTTTGTATTTATTGTGAAATGATTACTACAGTAAGTCTAGTTAACTTCTATTACCATACATAGAGACATCATAACAAAATTTATTAATCTTATTTCTTCACACCCAGAACACTATTCCTGGTGACACATTATACACATACTATTTCTTTAGTTTGCTAATGGAATGTCTCTGTCCCAGATCCCAATCATAATCTTTTCTGACCATAAACGGGAAAATTCTGGGAGCAATGCAAGCTTATTCCCTCTTGCCTCAGGTACTTCTCATGCTAATTAATATCATTTAAAGCCTGATATGTCTACTCCTAGTTTTGTAAACTCACAACATATTTAGGAATCAGATCATACCAAGATAAAAATTCAATGAACCACTTAGCCTGTAAAGTGGAATTATCTCTATAAGTTCTTCAAGTAGTTTTGTGGGCTTTGTTTTTTGGGTTGTTTTTGTTTTTGTTTTGTTTTGTTTTTATGCAATCAACAAATAAAGCCAGTATTTCTGCTGACCTGAAACTCAGCTTAGGATCTCTAGCTCCTACGGGAATAAACCCAAATATACTCCTTTGATTTATCTTCCCACCTGAATCAGGAATCCCACAACATAATATCTTGTTGGGAAACTGCTCAACCCTGTGAAAGAACATCAAATCTTCTTACAAATTCTACTGTTCTTAATTTTTTTACCCTTTTTCTGTTGCTATGAGATATTCAGGTTTTAAAAGAATAAATGTATTTTTCTTAATTATTTCCCCACTTCTTTTCTTACTCCCTTCTTTTAACAATCCCCCCATAAAGCCTTTCCTTTTCCTTCTCCCCCGCCTCCCGGTCTTTCATTCCCTCCTTATTTCTTTCCTCATTCTTCTCCTTTTTCTCCTTCTCTTCCTTATTCTAGTCCCATTTGCTGCAGATGCCTTAAACTTCAAATGGCTCCTATGACTGAATCCAGGCTCAGCATACCTGAAATGTTGTTAACAAACAAATTTTCTTTCTCTCTCTCATTGCTCTTCTCTCCCTTCCCTGCTCTTTCTTTACCTGTGTGCTGGAAGTAACAGCCCTGATCCTACTGAATTTGACTACTTCTCATAGTACTGCACACCTAGCTTCCATGCTAATCCAGTCCAGTGGCCTTCACTCATGGTGATGCTTACCACACAGCTGTTAAGTACATAAAATCTCTTGTCATCATGCCTAGGTTCAAATCCAAGCTCTGCTTTTATTGGCAGTATGAACTTCCCTTCTCTGACAGGACTAATCATATATCTGTACTAATAATTTATTTGTTTGCTCATTAACTCCAATTTAATGGTCTCAAAAGAATTAAAGCACATGAGGACACAAATAAGGTTTGCTACATTGTTTGCCAGTATATAGCAATACATCTTACAGTATCAGATATACATGATACTAAAAAATATATATATAAAATATATATTTTTATGTATAGTGTATATATAAAACATATGATATATATTTATATACCATATATATTTGTTGAATAAATGAATGAATACATTAAGGATTTTGGCAGAAATCAAATGAGATTTTGCATATAATCATGACAATACCTGATGTTTGTAATGTTCCAGACACTTATAAACAATTTGTACATTATCTCATTTAGTCCTCCCAATAACCCTATGAGGTAGATATTGTGATTTATTCTATTGTAAAGATAAGGGAACCATGGTACCTACATGTTAAACCAACTGTCTAATGTCACACAGATAGTGGGTAACAGAATCAAGAAGCCTGACTGTAGAGCTTTGGCTCTTACGCTCTACACTAGCCTCTTTCCCAACATTTGTATTTAGTACTCCAGTGCACAAAATACTAAATAAAATATACTTTCAGAATTATCACTACTGCAAATATAATTTATATATATGCATGTGTATGTATCATAAATCATATATATAAAACATAAGGCTATAGATATAGACATAGAGATGAATAGTCTTTTCAAAATATTTTAGGAGATAATGATTAATAGTCATCTATTTATAGTATAGGATCTATTATATTTGCCATATAAGCAAACAAAGAGCAGAAAGAAAATAATATGCCTTAGGTCAGGTAACTTGTTAATGGCAGAAAGAGATTTCCAAGTTAAAAGTATTTTGTTGTTATTTTTCACTATCAATAAGTCATCACTAATAATGAAGAGATGTATGTATGTGTACATATGAGTGTGTGTACATATGAGTGGTACATATGAGCAAGTATGTGTGTATACATATGAGTGTGTATGTGTGTGCATAAACATACATTCATTGAAGATGAACTAATTATAAGTTGTTTCAACTATAATTCAATGAATGGTCTGAGGAAGTATCATCCAAAAGGATTTTTAAAGATAATTTATTGTCTATTGGTCTTACAACATATTTACTGCACTTCAGTATAATGATTTATTATACAACTTAAATGTATATCCAAGTGGTTTGCCTATTATTACAAAAGCAATGCGAAGATATTACTGAATATCACTATATACATGAAAAGAAGTTTAAAGTGAATTTTTTTCTGGTTGGTTGTTGTATCTGCATAATTATAGCTACATATGAACACATTTTCCAATGTATATAACACAGCACCCTCTAACTCCCAAATGGCATTTAAATTTTTTACATTATACCCTCCTAAAATGTATGACACTAGAGACAAATTGCTTGTGATGTCACCTTGCCCTAGGAGACAACATTGCCTTTTCCACAGTTACAATATTTTGTCTTTAAAAATGCCTCTTCTCTTTCTGGTTGTGAGTGGAGAATTTTCAAATTGTTTCTAATTCGTTATGGTTGAGACTTAGAACTGTATTTGCCACAGCAATAATGTTTAACTTTGAGGCAGAATAACTCTGAGAGCCTTGAATAATTCACTTTGACACTCCTGGCTCTCTAAGAAGTGCCTAAGGCAGGAAGAGGTACCATATTGTCTTGTAGAGTATATTGCTTTGTTTCCTTTGTCATCAATAGAGATGAATCCCAGGAATCTGAAGGAAGAAGCCTACATCAAAAATTTTTCAAATTAGAATTTTTCCCCCACACATCTCAATGTGATGTGACGTAACCATATCCAGGCACTTTAACGGGAATATATATATATATATATATATATATATATATATATGATTGTCTCTGTCCTATTACAAGTCACCTTGATTTTTATTTTATTTTCTTGTCCAGAACCACATTTCTGAGACTTCATTATATGTACTTAAACCAAGTAGGCGGTTGGGAAGTGCCATCTACCGATTGTTTTACTTTCTAAGTTGGAGTCTCTATAATGTCCTTTCATACATCAAATTATAATTAAAACAAAACACATGGGAAATGAAGCCAAGTATTACTTTAATGACTTGAACATTTATGGTTAGTACAGTCGATGTTTTTCTTTTTTGTTTTTAGAAGCCCAAATATCGTAAATAGAATCCGGCAGCAAGAATGTGTTTCAACTATGTAACAGAGGCCTGGACTCAGGAGTTTTAACAATTTCACTTCAAAGGAAAGCAGACTAGTCAGTGGCTCGATTTTTGTTCTTTTGAAGCAATCAATAATAGACTTGCCAGTTTACAAAATGTGCACATATGAGTAGTGTATCAACATTGTTAAATAAAAGGTTACTGCATTAAATAAGGTGACCTTGCTACCTTTTAGTTGCAGTCTTAGAGAGCAAACTTGTTTTAATTAGCAGTCAGCAAGCAGACTGTAACTTCACTGAAGGAGCATTGAAGAATCACTGCCTATTAACAACCCAGCGGTAAGTAAGCCAGCACAAATACTTATAACCAAATAGTGTGCATTTCAGGAGTTGAGAGGATTAGCTATTGGGCACACAACACAGTGGAGGAAATTGCTTTATTCCCAGTACTGCTGGGTACCAGGAGGCAATCACTGTGCCTCCAGCCCATTAACAGCATTCAGAGTGTTCCTTCCCATAGAAGGGGTTATTGGCTAACCACTGGGTGACCAATTAAATGCTATGAATAAGTCCCAAACCCAGCAGCATGGGGCCTGTTTGTGGCACAGTGGTATCATTACTAAAGTGAAAAACTTGATGAGAAAGGAACATATTTAATTATAGAACTATACAAATGGCTAATTAGGACCATAAAGTGAAATGAATGACTTTCCAGTGGATTTTTGAATGTTACTGATAACTGCTCGGCTTCTTTGGAGACCATGAAAGTGATCTACAACTAGAGCTTGCACGTCATGGTAATGGATGGATCTTCATTAGAGGAAGCTTTTTTGACCTGGTTGCTCAGGTAGCATGGGTTCTAAAGACAATCCTTGATTCCTTTCACTGCAAGGGTTCCTTCACTTTAACCCCCTGGTCTCTCATGAGTTCCGCTTGCTTTCACAATAATTCTTATGGGTTTAAATGCAGAAACATTATCTGCAATAGTCACTTCCCATCAGTTGGAAAACTGAATTGCAAAAGGGTGTCACTTTTTTGTAGGAAACACTGATCCATGCTTAGTTTAGCTTTTAAACTCTGGGATTAATCAGAAATCTGCTGTTATACTTTGCTAATCCAAATATCTCAGTGGCTAAAAACATATGGGGCCTTTCAATTGAAAAGGCTGTGTCTAACTAGTGTCAAAGTTCACATTAAATAAGAACATAAAGAAAATGAAAAAAATTGGAAATTGATCAAGAACCATGAAAACAAAAATAAGTATGACTCATTTCCAGCTATCAGCTCTTGGAGCAAGCATCTGTTTGTGTGTGTGTGTGTGTGTGTGTGTGTGTGTGTGTGTGTGTGTGTGTGTGTGTGTTATGCTAATTAGGTAAGTCCATGTTTAATAAAACCAATTTTTTTTCATTTATCAAACATTTAATAAACACTTCTTTGGTATAAATAACTATACTAAAGATGTGCAGAAACACAGTCTTTATTCACAGAGTACGAAATATGGATGCCAGCAAAGAATTACACTGTTTTAGTTAGGTAAGCATAGAAAATACTGGCTGTCACTTAATGATATTAAAATCCATCTTTGTTTTTATTGTATTTTATAGTTTAATTTCATTTTTGTTAAAAAATTATTATTACTCTTAAAAAATTAAACAGCAATAGACACAGTAAAAATGAACATTTTATCAACCCACTCTCCTCCAGGTTGTGTTAGACACTAGGATACTGTTAAGAGTTTAGTAACCACCTTCCTGGTAATCAAGGCTTGAAAAGAAATACTGGTACTAGATGAGCTTATGACCAATCTGGCTATGATTTTAATTAAGTAAGGATGCCATAAAATCTCTGTATGTGGAAATACATTTTATATTCCTAGATTATTTTATCCAATAGTAAAGAAAGGGTCAAGATATGTTTGTACCAATTTTGTTTCCGAGAATGCCAGAAGAGTGGAAATGCTAAGAATAGTGATTAGCTCCATCTCCACTGATCACGAAAATACTTGTCCTGAGCCTGGTGGCTGATTGCTTAATCAGAATTCATATAAATATTATTTCACTTCCAACTTCATCAATGAAATGATTTGGAGGGTTCTAAAGCTAGCAGGAACCTCCAAAGAAGAACATTCGAGACGAACCTATGTATGCAAGTAGGCTACACTTTACCCATCCAAAGAAGCTATGGCTCCTTACACTAAGACATCCCCAGGCATGTCTAAGAGCCCATGAGCTTTCTGTCAGGCTGGTTTCCATCCCGATCATGCCTATGGCCAAAATCGGATTCTGCTTCTTAACCCCAATTTCTCTTGCTAATATTTAAGCATGTTTGTCCACATTTGCCCTTGTATTGACTAGAGACCTCTGAAAATATTCCTCATCTATAAGTACTTATTGAAAATTCTTTAAACTTTTCCAGCTTTCTAGAAGTTATATTTCAAATGATCACCATTTCTTGATTTTTCACTCATTATTTCTTCCCTTTAAGCTGAGGATTTCAAACATACAGAATGTAAAAATCTTACATATAAATTAGCCATGGCCTGATACTGACTGTTATTTTTTAAACCATTTTGCCCTTTAGTTTCATATCAGATATTTTGCAAGGTATTTGTCTGAACAGTATCTCTCCACTTTATTCAGTGTTTTTTTAGGTTGGTCCTCATTCTGAATATACTGAATTATCCCTACTGAATGTATCCCTATCTGAAAAGATCATTTTTAATTTCTGTTTCTGGTAACAGAACAATTCTGCCAAACTCTTTCATATTCAAGTTAGAGATAGTGTTTTCAACTTTATCAACTAAAGCAAAAGTAAGAATATTGAATACATATCAATTCCTTTTGCTAAACATTTACTTAAAATGGCAAAACAACAGAAAAAAAATTAAGTGTAAATCCAATATAGTTGTGTTTCCATGAGGTATTCTTGTTATTTCCTAAAGAAGCTGAGGTTGGATTACAAAAACTTTGCTGAACCATGTATATTTTTCCAAATACATTCTTGAGAGGTGATGAAGAAGGGACTATCCTACACGATAAACAACAAACATTCCAAATATTTTATCTGTCTTTTTTTCCAAATCCCATATCATGGGCAGCTACCCTCAACTGGTTCTCTCCCTTGATGAAAGTACTCTTGGATGGTTCTACTGGTTCACTTTCCTATTCTTTCTCTTCTAATTCGACTTCTCTCTCATCCCTCCCTGCTACCTCTCCACTATATTCTCAGATCACCACAGAAAGATCCAGAAGTCATTATACAAAATGATCTCAGGAAAGCAGAAAGGGGGAAAGCTTCTGGATATTTATGTTTAGTACTTTTGACTCTGCCACATTAATGTAAACAGTAAAAGTAAATCATAATGTACCCATTTGAAGGAATGTAATCCAGCCATATAGGTAATAACTGAAGACTACAGAACCATACAGATAAGTATTTATGGCATAATGTCAATGGAAAAAAATAACAGATTTTTGAATGGAAAATTTACCAAGAAAGGCAATAAAATAAATGAATATATACAGTGTTAGGATAAAAAAATATCCATTAGCAGGTGAATGGCTAACAAATTGTGCTATAGCCATACTTTGTAGTATTGTGTGGGAATACATAAAAATAAAAATATATACATATATAAATACACATGGTATATATGGGAAGTAAAGTAAAATGACAAATAAAATCAAGCAGTCAGTAGAACTGAAAATATGTTCAGTTCCAGAACTGGATGTATGCATCAGATATAACAAATTAGTTTCTTTTTTTAAAACAAAATTTTATTTATTTATTTGACAGAGAGAGAGAGAGATCATAAGTAGGCAGAGAGGAAGGCAGAGAGAGATGTGCAGAGAACCCAATGTGGGGCTTGATCCTAGGACCCTGAGATCATGACCTGAGCTGAAGGCAGAGGCTTTAATCCACTGAGCCACCCAGGTGCCTCAACAAATTAGTTTCTTAAGGGAAACACTAGTTCTAAAACTGGGGCTAAAGAAAACATTTTTCATTTGGATCACCTTCGATATTCTATCATTTAAGAACACCCTCAACAGCATACATTCCTTTGAACACATTTTACATGAAAGTCTTTCAGAAGATCCTTCAGTGTATCCCAAAACACAATTCAGAAAAAGAGTAATTAAAAGAAGTAGTATAATGGGATATTGTTGTATTTAGGAAAGGAGAGAAATAAACAATAAGGTCCATATATGCAGCAGATGGCTAATGCTAAAGTTTAACGCAAGCCACATTTTAATGCTTCTGGAGGAACAATTAGATTTTATATCCATTGGGCAATCAACTAGATTTGATGGGTAGTAAGATCAGTTAGTTCAATTTTCTGATGAGCATCTGAAATAGAGTTATTCTATATTGTTTATGTTACTTTGTATTGCCTATATTGACTTAGGTTAGATTAACATCATTTTTAAAAAATTGCAAGATTTAACAATATCTTATCCCTAAGCAAGTGAATAACTGTAGGCAGTAATACATATACATATGCATATCTGTATATATACTGAAGACATATTCATAAAATATTTTCTCAAGACAAAAATACAGGAGTTTGAGTTGTTAGTTTGAGGCCACTGAGAAGTAGATTCCAAGATAGGATGAGCTGTGCATGAGGTATAACAGAAGAAGTATCTCTTTGAGATACAGTGGTAGTAGCCAAGGAAAGTAAGGAGAGTCTTCAGAATGACACAGATCTAACATGAATATAGGAGAGACAAGGCACGATGATTAAGCAGAGTTTTAGACTGTAGCACAGTCCAAGACAGTTTTGGTTAGGCCAATGGAGAATCCTAGAGGTAAAGTCTCCAGTTAAAGGACTCCCATATCTTGCAGAAATAGGTCTGCATTAGTATACTCACTGTAACCAGATACTGGTTGGGAGCCATTTGTGGAGAGTCTGTCCTCCGTGCAAACACAGGTATGGATACAAAAGGTTAGCAAGAGGGACCTTCAGTCAATTACACTCACTGCAGTAGGATATGTATGAATGAGCTAAGTTCATGGCCACCAAAGGAGGTTAGCCATGTATGTGGAAAAAATATATATCTTATGTATTATTTCTGGTCACCAAATCACATGTTTAGTCTGAATTAACACTACCCAAGTGTGGTAAAAGCAACTTACACAGACAATTTAAAAATGTTTTCTAATTTGTATTCTCTTGAGAATCCAGAAAAAAATCTAAATTTTCTTTGGAATGATATAACTTTATTTCAGTCCTCATTAAATTTTAAGGGAAAGGACGCCAGGATGGCTTAGTTGGTTAAGTAACTGCCTTCGGCTCTGGTCATGATCCTGGAGTCCCAGGATGGAATCCCGTGCATCAGGCTCCCACCTCTGTGGGGAGTCTGCTTCTCCCTCTGACCTTCTCACCTCTCATGCTCTCTCTCATTCTCTCTCTCTCAAATAAATAAATAAAATCTTAAAAAAATTTTAAGGAAAAAAAATAATTAACACAGTAAAAATCACAAAGCACACAAATGAGCAAGGAACCATGAGTGCAAGTCAGAAGAAACAACAAGCAGGAAAAAGAACATTGAGTGGCATCTGGGTGGTGCAGTCAGTTGAGCAACTGACTCAGTTTCAGCTTAGGTTGTGATCTCAGGGTTGTGAGATTGGGCCCCGTGTGGGGCTCCATGCTCAGCATGGAGTCTGCTTGGGATTCTCTCTCCCTCTCCCTCTGCCCCTCCCCACTCCTCTAAAATAAATAGATAAATATTGCAGAAAAGAGATTATTGATATAAAATTCAGATATTAGAATTATCAGAAAACATAAAATAACTGTATTTAGTATGATTTAAAAATACATTTAAAAATAATTGAAAATATGTATAAAGTATAAGAGACTATTTAAAATATAAAAGATTTGAAAAATAAGCAAATGGTACTTCTAAAACTGGAAAATAATTTTAAAAATTCATTAGATTAAAGTGGGGGTCAGCAAACTATGGTCTACGAGCCAACTACCTGTTTTTGTAAATAAATTTTACTAGAATGCAGTCAAGCCGATTTTTTCACGAATCACCTCTAGTTGTTTTCATGTTACAGTGCAGAGTAGAATGGTTGTCACAGAGAACATATCACCCAGAAGCCTAGAAAATATATGCTCTGGCCCTTTCAAAAACAGTTTGCTGATTTCCTTAACTAAACTCAGTGGAAGAGTTAGTTAATAGGAAGAGAGAATCAAGCTACCCTACATGTAACACAGAGATGGAATATACATGAAAAGGAAGTTAAGAGAAGAGATGATGAAAGGAAATGAAATATATATATATATAAGTGAAATTTTGGTAGGAAAAAAAAGGAGCTAGACTATGGAAGAGTCTCTATTCAAAGGGAAAGAGGTTTAAAAAACAGAATTATTAAAACAATTCTTAGATCTAAGATGTCCAAAAATTCACAAGAAAACACATTACATATCAACAAAGAATAAAATTTCTTCGAACCAGCCAAAGAGAAATGAGAGCTCAACTAACAAAGGAATGGCAATTTAATAGATGACAGGTTTCTCAGTAATGATAATTGAAACCAGAAGACAACTGAATAATAGAATAATAGCTTCCATGTGATGAGAAAATATATTTGTAAATACAAAATTCTATTCACAGAAAAATAATCACTCAGCAAGGACAAAATAAAGACTAAAGAATATACTTCAGACCAGGAACATGACAGAGAAGAAGATTAACTAAGACTTTGCTTAACATGGGGTAAATCTAAATAAACACTGACTGTGATAAAAAAAAAATAATTAAGAATCATGGGGCACCTGGGTGGCTCAGTGGGTTAAAGCCTCTGCCTTCAGTTCAGGTCATGATCTCAGGGTCCTGGGAGAGAGCCCCACATCAGGCTCTCTGCTCAGCAGGGAGCCTGCTCCCCTCTCTCTCTCTGCCTGTCTCTCTGCCTACTTGTGATCTCTCTCTCTGTCAAATAAATAAATAAAATCTCTTAAAAAAATAAGAAGAATCACATTTAATATATATTGGGGCTTATGAATCAGGGCAAAGTTTTATTTGAAGTATACTTGAAATAATAACATATAATGGCATTTAATATGAGAGGAACTATTAGGTATTAAGGAATTATAAGATATTGGTTTTCAAAAACAGGTAGCATAAATGTAAAGACAAAAAAAAATGGTAAACCATAATCAATTGCATGTAGTCATTAACTTCCAAACAAGTTGGGGTAAAAAAAAAATGGAAAAAAGAGAGAGAAGAGAGAGAGAGAGAAGATATGGTGAAAGAAGAGCTAGAAAAAAGAAAAAAAACTGATAAGTTGAAAGTATGTCATATAGTGGCACATTCAATCCAATTATCAATCACAATAAATATAAGTGGCCTAAATTTTTAAGTGAAAACACAGATTTTCGGACTGGATTTTTTTTTTAAATTCTTATCATATGCTATAAATCCTATTTGTCCTTAAAACATAAGAAGAAGAATGTGTAAAACTCAAAGGACTGAAAAAAGATACAGGAAGGCATCCAAATTGGCAAAGAAGAAGTCAAACTCTCACTCTCTACAGGTGATATGATACTTTATGTGGAAAACCCAAAAGACTCCACTCCAAGACTGCTAGAACTCATACAGGAATTCACTCAAGTGTCAGGATATAAAATTAATGCACAGAAATCAGTTGCATTCCTATACACAAACAGCAAAACAGAAGAAAGAGAAATTAAGGAGTCGATAACATTTACAATTGCACCCAAAACCATAAGATACCTAGGAATAAACCTAACCAAAGAGGCAAAGAATCTGTACTTACAAAACTACAAAGTGCTCATGTAAGAAATTGAGGAAGACACAAAGAAATGGAAAAACGTTCCATGCTC
>CM052813.1:13450962-13508516 GCA_028533885.1 Nasua narica
TGAAGAATTTTAGAGGCAGGGCAGGGGGTTAGGGGGGGGTGGGGAAGAGAAGTGAAACAAGATGGGATGGGGAAGGAGACAAACCATAAGAGACTCCTAAACTCACGAAACAAGCTGAGGGTTGGTGGGAAGTGGGGGGGTAAGGATATGGACATTGGGGAGGGTATGTGTTATGGCAAATGCTATGAAATGTGTAAGCCTGATGATTCACAGACATGTACCCTGGGGTAAATAATACATTATATGTTAATAAAAAATTTTAAAAAAAGATACAGGAAATATTACCTACCAAAAAGAAAGCAACTATATAGTTCTAGTAATGTTGCCAGGAAAAAAAGTATAATTTAAGGTAAAAACCAATGTTAAGGACTAAAAGGCACTCCATGGAGATAAAGGCTGAAATTCACCAGGATGTGCAATTACGAGCTTATAATTATTTAATAACATACCTTCAAAAATATAATGAAAATATATAATAAAAATATGTAATGAAAAAATATATAACTACAGAGAAAGGTGAAAAAGGCCTTAGTCCCTGTAAAGAATTTAAACATGTATCTCTAAGTAAACAAAGATCAACTGAGTAATCCTAAGATCCATAATGATATGACTTCAAACACAAAATTTAAAAGCTTGATGTAATATGCACATGATAAACACTGACCCTATCAAATTGGAGAACAAACATCTTCTTCAAGTACATATAGGATATTTACAAAAGTTAGCCATATGTTAGAACTTAATGCTATGCTCAACAGATTTCAGAGGTTTTACATTAGTCAAACCAGGTTCTGACCAGAGGGCAATTAAGTGCATTTAATAAAAAACAAACAGATTGGAAAATAGAATCTATTTTGGATCGATCGATAGATAGATAGATAGATATAGATAGAAAATAGAATCTATTTGGAAATTCATGAAACATAGTTCCAAACAAATCAAAGATCAAAGAAAAATTATAATGAAAAACTGTAAATGCTAAAAATTGGCAAAAAGTGAAAATACTTTATATCAATACTTATATAATGAAATTTATGGGAAATTTTATAGGGAATTTTAAACTTTCTAATATATACTCAAATGCTTACAGTAGAAAAGGCCAACTCAAAGTTAATGTAAGAATTAGCACAGGTAGGGCACCTGGGTGGCTCAGTTGGTTAAGCGACTGCCTTCGGCTCGGGTCATGAACCCGGAGTCCTGGGATCGAGTCCCGTATCGGACTCCCGCCTCTGCAGGAAGTCTGCTTCTCCTCTGACCTTCTCCCTTCTCATTCTCAGTCTCTCTCTCTCTAATAAATAAATAAAAAATCTTAAAAAAAAAAAAGAATTAGCAGAGGTATTAGTTTGAGCCTTCAGAAATATAAGTACATACAGATTCTTGGTCAGCTAAATCAAAGGATAAAAATGTGGGAAAAATTCATTTTTACCTAACCAGGATATTCTCATTCTAAGGATGATAGTAAAAAAGAAGCTAACTGTAATAGAATGTATTATGTTAATCTCATCACATAAAAATACAAATAAACTACTTGGCTTTAAACACCACCAAGCTTTGTTAATAATTTTGGTAAATAATTCACCTATGTCTAGAACTATTTTGGGCAATATGGTATTCACTAACCACATGCAGTTATTTTGATGTAATCTTAAACCAATTAAAATAAAATTCAATTTCAAATATGGTTTCTGAATCATACAAGCCATCAGTGATGAAGAAAATAATGTTTTTATTTCATTTAATTTTAATTAGCTTAAAATTAAATTTAAATAGCTGCATGAGTTTAGTGGCTACTATATCGGACAGTGCAGATACAGACCATTTCCACCATCACAAAAATCCTATTGGGCAATGCTGGTTTAGAATGTAAGTCAGGAAACTTCTGTAGAGAATCAGAGAGTAACTTTCTGTGCGTGCAGAACTTTTGGTCTTTGTCACAGCTGTCTCACTCTGCCTATATAACACAAAAGCAGCTGTATACAATATAAAAATAATGGGTATGGTTGTGTTAAAATGAAGTTTTATTTCTGAAGAAAGACAGCCAGCCACAGGATAGTTTGCCCAATTCCTGGTCTTAGGAGAATATCACTGAGGGAAGCTATCTTCTTCAGTACTGAAGTATTTTCCAGGTAAGGATCTTGAACTGCTTATCTAATATGATGACAAAAAAAAAAAAAAAAACTGAGTGTTAGTTTTACTAACATGATACACAGCAGTAGATATTGAGAAAAACACCATTAACCTCTTTTCCAAAAATAAATAAATCTCATAAGAATGGATCCTTCAAAAAAAAAAAAGGAAGAAATGGATTCTTCTAAGAAATAGAATCCTAAGGGAAAGAACTCAAAATAATCTAAACTACCTTATTAATTTCCTTCATGTTTGCACATTCCCTTTTCTCCAAATCCAAATCAAACTCTATTTCATCATCCCTGGAATCTTAATTATAGCCCCCGTCAGCTTCTGGTATCTTACATGATTTGAAAACAAGCTCTGTGTCTTCTCTATTTAAAGATAATACAATAATATATTTAGCTAATGTTAGCCTCAAAATGTTTAGATTTGCCTTTGCTAGAGTGATGAAAGAAGAAAGGTAGAAAATACAAAAATAAATACTGTTATCTTCTAGAACAAGTCTATTTATATGTAGAGATTACTGTTGAGGTAGGTCCTGAACTGGCTTGAAGAGTTACTCCTGAGTGGTATGGACTTCTTAGAAAAAAACATGGGCTTGGAAGGCACAGCTGTTAGACCTGTGAGAGTCCAACGAAATAGGAAACATGCATAGCGTAGCCCAGTCTTTAAAGTTCTCCAGTTTCTCCCTGTTGGGACTGAAATGTCTGGGGTTTTTTTTGGTGTTTTGTTTTGTTTTGTTTCAGACACTGCTGAGGAAGCTGTTTTCTGATCTTGATGCTCTGACCTTCTTCCCCAATTTTGGATTGTGCTCCCACTCCGAACACCCATTAATCTGACTCCATTTCTTATATGCTCCCTCTTTTAGAGTTCTCTTTTATTTTCCTTAACTTGTATTCTGACTCCCATTATGCCTTGTGTAATAGAGCAAGAAGAGCTCAACTCTATTTCCTTGAAAATTAATAATGCAGTGATTACCTCTGCATTGATTATTGTTACTTATTTAAGCTACAGATCTCTCTGGTCCTCACTAATTATTTCTACCTACTGGTAATGATTCCCTACTTGAATTCCATGGGCCAGTATAATTTCACAAGCAAACATAACAACACTCTCAATATCTTACATAATGAATTTCTCATCAAAGCC
Organism: Nasua narica; assembly: GCA_028533885.1. NCBI lineage: Eukaryota > Metazoa > Chordata > Mammalia > Carnivora > Procyonidae > Nasua > Nasua narica. Next base: position 13,454,242 of record CM052813.1, read on the forward strand.
CAGATCCTAAGCTAAGCCAATAATGATTCTTATGGTAAAACAATAAATAGGACACTAGGCATTAATTAATTTGCTAGTAGCTGTTTCCTATCTACAGACCCAGTTCCTTTTATTTTTCTCTTTTATACTATAAGCAGAAACAGATGTGCAAAATAATTTGGCTGTACATTCACTAAAAATGTTACTTTTGCAAGTGAAAAAAATGTATCAAAATTGTTATCTTTGAATAAAGAAATCAAATTTCTTTTCCTTTTTTTATACTTTTAACATTTCTCCACATAGAACATGTGTGATGTTTTATCATTGGGGTAAAAAGTAAAATAGACTTAACTAAAAAAAATAATCCAAAGTCCAAGGATGATTTTTCAAACATGTATGTATATTAATATGACTAGTTATTTTAATGCTACCTTCACAAAATGAATATTCTACCAGAAATAAAAGGTCTATTTTAATATACATTAATTATATGTATTATATAAGTACTAATGTAAACATATGAATATATAATGTCAGTATATAAGTGTTAATGTGAATATGTATTAATATCATCAATATAATGTAATATCTATAAAATACATTCCTAAATGTGTGTATGTTTGTTCATATATATATGTATGTATGCATGTATATATATATTCCAAAAGATAAAACAATAAACTCCCTACATTTTATTTCAAGAATTTGCCAGAATGCTATTTTTTATAGCAGGCTACTCTGGAATGACATCTCTTAATTCAGTATTTGTAATCCACAGTATATTACTTTGAAAATCACTCCATGTTATCAGAAGCCCTTTCAATAGAAGTGGTTTCCTAAACACACTTCTGTGTGTTCAGTTAAGTGTACCTACATGTGGTACACCAGGAGAATACTGTAAAAAGGGGAGGACTTCTCCCTCATAAAGTGTTGTCTTATGCCTATCAGCAGCTAATCCAAGGTTTTGCTTTTCCCTTAGAATGCCACAGATACAAAAACACAGGGAATATTCTCTGGTTCCTAACAATGTGGTCCCAACCTTTTTATTTTCAATATATTTCCGTTTTTTTTTAAGCAAAACATATATTCTTTAGAGCTAATAAAAGCAAACCCTATTTATTTTAATGATTTTATTTATTTACTTATTTAGAGAAAGAATGAGATTGGAGGGAGGGGCAGAGGAAGAACGAGAATCTCAAGCAGACTCCACTCTCAGCACAAAGCCCCATGTGGGACTGCATTTCACTGATATCATAACCTGAGCCAAAATCAAGAGTCGATGCCCAACTGACTTAGCCACCCAGGCATCCCAAAGGCAATTTTTAATAGACACAACTGTATTAGATAAAGCCTACATGAAATTATTCACATAAAAATACACTAATTAAACCAGGAGGAAAAGTTAGATTTTATATGCCTTTAAATATGATACCATAAACTGTGGATTCTTTGATGAAGAAACTGAGTTTCATCTTCACTGATTCAACAATGACAATATTGAATCCATACAGCCCTCATCAATGTGAAGATGAATATAAAGTGCCCTCTACATTCCTAGAAGAGACCCAAAACTGTCTCAGATATGTTTGGAAGTTTTCAGTTCCCCTTGATAAATGCACATTTCTCAAACCGTAGGAGGCAGAAGAAGCAGGACTAAGGTATGAGCAGGATAAAAGAGTAGCATAGTTCAAGGGACAAATTTCAGGGGTGCAGGGTGGGGGGTTAGTACAGGGAATAATCTGCAAGAGAAAGGAATGAATGTGAACAAGGATTAATGATTCTGTCACTCCAACATTAACTAAACATTATGGTTCCCTGAGTGCCCTTGTTTATCTGAGACATTCTGCCTGTTTCTCTTTCACTTTGTTGGCTTTAGTCTATGACTATTCCCCTCGCTTCATTACCCTAATGTAATTTTATAAATGTTTTGATGTTATCAGATGTTATAAGCTGAATTGTGTCCCTACAAAATTTGTATGTTGAGGACCTAATCCCGCCCCAGTACCTCAGAGTGTGACTATATTTGAAGATAAGGACCCTAAACAAGTGATTAAGATAAAATGATATCATTAGAGTGAATCGTCATCCAATATGACCAGTGTTCTTATAAGAAGAGGAAATCTGGACACAGATATGTAGAGAAGAAAATCACATGAAAAGTCAGGGAGAAGACAGCCATCTACAAGCAAAGGAACAGACAGATCCTTTCCTCCTGGCCCTCAGAAGAAACCAATCCTGCCAACACCATGACCTTTGACTTCCAGCCTCCAAAACTGTAAGAATTGTAATATTTTGTTGCTTGCACCACCCAGTCCGAGGTGCTTTGTTAAGGTAGTCCTTATAAGCTAATATATAAAATTGTCTGTATTAATTTACATGCTATAAGTTGTGTGTCCAAGAGGATCCACTTGTCAGATACCTTAATTTTTGGAAGTGTTAGGGTGAAATTGGGAGTCTGGAGTAAATGAGTGGTTTGGGGGAAAAGGCAGGATTCTGCCCCCAGATGGACAAATGCTATATTGAATCTGCTATGAGACCATGAGAGTGACAAGCTACCTGGGGGATAACAAAAATAAACCAGAAGGTTCACCATATGTTCCTATTACAGATCGAGGAAAAGTGTCTTCTGTGAGACCCAAAAGGAGGAAAATTTTAGTGAGAGATGTGCCACTTATTCCCATTATTGGGTAATACTGAAAAGTACTTGTTCTCAATTTAAATGAAGGTTAGGTCTCAAAGTGGCTAGTCATTCAAAATAAATTTAAACCTAATGAGTTGTCTTTTAAAAACAAGGAAAAGCAGACCATCCTACATTCTTCTAAACTGAGTTTGGTTCTTCTTTTTATTGTATGACATTTAAAATCAACATGAAAGTCTGCAGGAAATAAAACAAATTACTCATTAAATACACCAAAAAGGTCACTGACCATGTTCAATGGAGTCGAACATTGGGTTTATATCTTTAACATTACAAAAATACTGATCTAAGAAGTCTTTCTAACATTCTTACGGGCATTGTTACATGTCATTCAGACTATGATTTACAGAAGGTGAAGCATGGTTTAATGCTGGTAATCTTTTGGTTATTTTTAAAGGCAACAAGGGTTTCTGGATTTAGCATATAAAACCACAGGATACTCACTTAAGTTTGCATTTCCAATAAACTATGATATATATTAAGTAAAAATATGTCCCATGAAATATTTGAGACATGTTTACTAAAAAAAAAATTATTCCTTGTTTATCTGATTTAAATTTATCTCAGCACTCCATTATTTTTTGTGGCAATGTACATTCTCCATTTTTACTCAAAGGCTATAGTTCTTCATGATTTCCTCATCATTGGTGTCCTGATTATGTAAGCTAGAGTTTTCTGGCTTCACGCTAAAATTTTTAAAAACAATTCAGAAAAAAAGATTCAGAAAAAAAACTCAGAAACATCTGAATTCGCAGAGTTGTATCTCACATCACTTGAACATTACACAGAATGGTACATGACAGTCAATGAGGTCCTTGGTTCAGTGGGACACCCTGAACATTTTGATGGGGACTCAAATAGTGTTGTCTTGAAGTTAATTCATCTATGTTTCTAAAAGTGTTGATTTTTCTTCACTTTATTCCAAAAACTATTCAACAAGCCACACAAAAATATGAACATAAAGCATGGAAAACATTAGCTATCATGTCATATTTTAAAGTCACTGGTTTTAGGATTCTGAAATGCAGTTAAAGTTAATATTGTCAAACTTACCACTGATGAGAAATCTTTGATACCTCATACAGAGAGTCATCTGTCTCCAAATTAGCCTTCTCTTTCATTGTCCCCAAACATGGGTCTCCCCATTGCAGAGGGAAAGTTTATTCCAATAAGAATAGATGTATCTGTCCTCATTCTGGGCTGTGTGCTAACTGGCAACCTTTTATTTACTTCACTTTATTTTGTATTTTCTGATTTGCCAAAGTAAGCATGCATTGAAATTAAGTAAAAAAAAATAAAATTTCTTATATAAACTTCTGGATATCAAGACATTATTTTTATGTAATATCTCATTACTGGTTTGATTTATGGCCTCAGAAACAAATAGGCAAATAAGATCTCTCTTTCATGCAATGATCCTTTTCAAATAATTAAAAAACAGCATTTATAATTTTCTTTTTATTTTCCTTAAGATAAACAGTCTGATTACCTGTTAGCATTTCAACATTTCTAACATTCTAGATACCCAGATTTTCTTAAAACATAATGCCCAGAACTTGCCACTGTGATGTCAGTAAAGGAAAATAGCAATGAATGTTGCCCTTCTTTTATCAGTAACACAAATGTTTAGTACAGCTTACTTTATACCTCCACACTGTTTTTGTAGAGTAACAGGTCAACTGAGAAGTCTAAACTCAGGAGAGTATAAATATAAAATTATTTTTATATCAGTCTTTGTCATCAACTCTGTTATGTGAATACCTCTTTTGCATTCTCCAACACCATGTCAGGCAGAGTCCATAACTTTCTGGTCAGCTCCAATTATTAAAATGTGAAATCCAGGGGCGCCTGGGTGGCTTAGTGGGTTAAAGCCTCTGCCTTCGGCTCTGGTCATAGTCTCGGGGTCCTAGGATCGAGCCCCGCATCGGGATCTCTACTCAGCAGGGAGCCTGCTTCTCCCTCTCTCTGCCTGCCTCTCTGCCTACTTGTGATCTCTCTCTCTGTCAAATAAATAAAGAAAAACTTTAAAAAAATAAAATAAAATGTGAAATCCATTCAGATTAGAAATTTTTGATCTCATACCAGATTTGAAGTTCTGTCTACCTCTTTCAGTACGCTAATGCAAGGAGAAGGGCCAGAACTGGAGTTATTTTCTTGTTTAATCTCACCGTTTCTCTGGCTGATCAACTTTATCTTTGTGTGATTCTTGTCAACCCCATATATCACCCCTGGTAGCATCCTGAAGTTTCTTGATTTGGGAGACCCAGCTCTGGCTTATCCTTCTCCATAGCCTAAAACCCCCTACCTCCCACCACCAGCAGAAGGCGCTATGTCCTCTTACTGCCAGATTTCATTGGTGGAAAGCTTTCCTGGATGGAATCATTTCAAGCCCAACTTCTTCCTTAAGTATCTGTTCGGCTCATGGGAATTCAATTACCCTCATTATACCAAACCTTGAAAGTACAGGCTACATTACTGCTACACCATTTCTGGCCCACTATCTTTCCTTTTTCTTTTCTTCTACTTAGATACTGCACAGAAAAAGATCAAAAGACCTACTGTCTAGGAAGATAGCCAGCCCGTGATCAGTGTGCTATCTTTTAATGAAACTTTTGGACTATCTTTTCACAAACATATGTCTCATTAGTGGACATCTTAGCTTGTTGTTCTCACCTATTCACGTGCCTACCCATGATTCTGAGATAATAGACAAAAGAAAAAAACAAAAATAAAAGCTAAAAACCTCTTAGCATTCTATTGTATAATTCAAGCACTGCTTTAAATACTTTAGAATGAGTTCTTGGGGTGCCTGGGTGGCTCAGTGGGTTGAGCATCTGACTCTTGATTTTGGCTCAGGTCCTGAGATCATGTCCCACATTAAGTTCTGAGCCCAGCAAGGAATCTGTTTGAGATTCTTTCCTCTTTCCTCTGCCCCTCCCCACATTTGTCCATGCGTGTGCACATGTGTGCCTTCTCTGTCTCTCAAAATAAATAAATATTTAAATACTTCAGAACAGGTTCTTGAATGGATTATTTCATAATCTATAGATATGTATGTCAAAAATAATTTTCCCACAAGATAACAATGGTAAAAGTGCTCTCTACATCATTTTCAGAACATACTCCCTCCTGTTAGTTACTTGCCAATTTTAGACCAGATTATGGAATTCTCATGGCAACATTCATCCTCCATTTCCTCAACCACAGGTAAGTTGCCATCATATGTTAATTTTCAGATTTCAGAGTTAAACTCTCAGATTTGTATAATTTTTATTTATTTATTTGTTTATTTATTTACTGACCTTATGCTTTGGAAAAAACAGTAAAAAGGTTGAAGACCACTCTGAACTGTAAGCATCCTCAGAAAAGCATTCCAAAAAAGTCCTATCTCCCAACTCTTTAATAGTACAAGTAACTGATAAGTTTTCTTTCAAATACTGTGTTAACCTTCATTAATAGGTAAATATTATTGCTATGGTCATTTTACATACAATAAAATGAAACAGAGAAATTAAGAAGGTTAGAAATTGTCAGACCCAATGTTTGAAAGTGCATTTGTCAGAAAGACCATTTGTTCTGACTCTAGAGTTTGAACTTTTAACTTACTTAACCCAGACCCTGGGTAACCTTGACCCAACCCATCACAACCCACCTATAGTTCAATAGTCTATAGACCATAGTTCAGAGACTCTCCTATTTTCCAGCAAGGGAAGTCCTAATACCATCAAATTTGATAGAAAACTAGAAGACATTTGAATTTCTGAAGCTCTTCCAGTAACATGAGAATATATCAAGATCTATGATGTCATTGGTAGGGTATTAAGAATGCTATGTTTCAAAGATAACATATGCTAATAAGTAAGTTTTTGCTATCTGGCTGGGAATCTACCCCAATTGTTAAGGTGAAAAGATCAGGGCGAAATAATTGACTTCTACATGAACTCTTAAAATACAATCTATTCATAAATTACAGTCTGTCTTTCATCTGCTCTTATTCATTTGTGTAAATTATGCAAAGTCTGTGTATATGTCCATGTGTGTTCCTTTACATAGAGGGAAAAAGCAGATCATAATTTGAATTAAATGTTTGTTTACAGGTATGATTAAGAGTGTGGGATCTGGAACCAGACTAGAATCAAGTTGTGGTTCTTAGCTGTGGACTTAACTCTGTGACCTTGAACAAGTTCCTTGACTGAGTCTGACTTAGCAGTTTTTCCTGTTAGGATTGCTATAAGGAGTAAATACAATGAGACATAAATAATAATTTTAATGGTGCTGGATACATAAGAAATGCTCAATAATTTTACATAACTTTATTGTTGTGGCTGTTGCTACTGTTTTTGTGTGGCCTTACTTTCTAAAAGACCTAATAAATCAGAGAAAGAAGATGAGGTATTTGCACTTATGCCCTATAACACTATCTGGTTTTTAGTGTTAGTTGCGTGATAAAGGCAAGAAAACTCATATGCTACTCGTTCACATATGCAGACAAACCAACAGCCTAGATTTAAAATGTCTAAAAATGGGCTTTTGTGCTCAAAATTTACTTGAAAATAAGTTAAAAAAATTAAGATCACCCCCAATACCTTGAAGATACAACTTGCTTTAGCCTTATTCTTTTCCACTAGTATCTTCTGAGAGACTGAAGAACATTACACCTGCATGCCCTCTCTCACTTCCTAACTCCCATTTAAATAAAATACCTAAGGGTGTATCTGTTAAAACATATCATCATTTTAGTAAGAATATTAGGAACCTTGTAACAAAGTGAGAAGTCAAGGTTATATTTGGAACATTTCTAAATTATTGAATCTGGTAAATGATAAATGTAGATTTCCATCACCATCTCTTCAAAGATACATCAAAGAATATTACAAAAATGTTATAACACAGACACTACGATTGCTTTTTCACATTAATGAAACACCAGATCAAGTTGAAATCTGGCATTAGATCTGAAGAGGAACGCAATTCTTTTTTGGCTCTTTCTTTACGAAGAGTTCATTTTCTAGATATGTGATACTACAACTAAAACAATAGTACATAATTGAATATAGACATATATATTTGATTAAAGTGATACATTAAGCAACAACATATTTTCTTTTGTTTTTGACTGCTTAAATATTGTGTCCTACACTTTGCCCTTCTCTGACTTTCCATTCCCTCAAAGCAATTTAATTTCATATTCATGACGCCTGCAAGTAGCTTACTGAGATGGTTTGTCATCCTATTTTATAAATAAACACCAGGCATTATCATATGAAAACAGAATGCCCAGGTCTGGTTTCAATCCCAATATTCCATCTGTTGTTTAAATAGAAAGAAGTGGTCATTGGTACATCAATCTGTGACATATTTCAATAAATGTAACCATCTTCAGATGGTTAGCTGGATTAGAAATAAGAAGCAGTATTAAGAAGTAACATCCTTTTCAATTGCATCTCTAAAATTCACCGAAGTCATGTAATTACATATACCAAACTCCCCAAAATACCTTTTTAAAATAGCTTGTATTTATATACAGACTTGTTTACATGTATTTGAAAGAATATTATTTATTATTTATTTGTTGATCATGCCTTAAGAAATGTAAAGCATCAATCTTAGTGTTTACCATTGAACACAATATCCCTACATATAAGTCTATGTAGAAATATGGCAACAAATTGAACTACCTAGAAGAAATGGATAAATTCCTAGAATCATGCAACCTACCAAGACTGAATCATGATGAAACAGAAGGTCTGAACAGACTAATTACTAGTAAAAAAATTGAATCAGTAATCAAAAACCTCCCAACAAACAAAAGTGCAGAACCAAAAGATTTCACTGGTGGATTCTACCAAACATTTAAAAAAGAATTAATACCAATCCTTCTCAGACTCTTCTAAAAAATAGAAGAGGAGGGAATACTTACAACTCACTTTATGAAGCCAGCATTATCCTGATACCAAAACCACACAAGGATACCACAAGAAAAGAAAATCAGGGGCGCCTGGGTGGCTCAGTGGGTTAAGGCCTCTGCCTTCGGCTCGGGTCATGATCTCAGGGTCCTGAGATCGAGCCCCATATGGGGCTCTCTGCTCAGCGGGGAGCCTGCTTCCTCCTCTCTGTCTGCCTCTCTGCCTACCTGTGATCTCTCTCTGTCAAATAAATAAATAAAATCTTTAAAAAAAAAAAAGAAAAGAAAATCACAGGCCATCAGTCAGTTAAATGTCCAACTCCTGATTTTGGCTCAGGTCATGACCTCAGGGTGGTGAGATGGAGCTCTGTGTTGAGAGCTCTGTATGGAGTCTGTTTCTCCCTCTCCCTCTGCTCCTCCCCCCAACTTGCACTCTCTCTCTCTCATAAATAAATAAAATCTTTAAAAAAGAAAAGAAAAAAGAAAAGGAAAGGAAAGGAAAGGAAAGGAAAGGAAAGGAAAGAAAAGAAAAGAAAAGAAAAGAAAAGAAAAGAAAAGAAAATCATAGGCCTCAGACACAAAAATCCTCAACAAAATTTTAGCAAACCAAATTAAAAAATACATTAAAAGCATCACACACCATGATCAAGTGGGATTTATTCTAGGGATGCAAGGGATGCTTCAACATCTACAAATCAGTCCATGCAACACACTACATTAATAAAATGACACATAAAAGTCATATGATCAACTTAATAGATGTAGACAATGCATTTGACAAAATTCAGCATCTATTTATGATAAAAACTCTCAACAAATAGGTATAGAAAAAACATATCTCGATATAATAAAGACTATATATGGCAAGTCCACAGCTAACATCATACTCAATGGTGAAAATCTGAAAGTTTTCCCTCTAAGATAAAAATAAGACAAGGATGTCCACTCTCACTATTTTTATTAAACATAATATTGGAAGCCGTAGCCAGAGCATTTAGGCAAGAAAAAGAAAAAAGGCATCCAAATTGGAAAGGAAGAAGTAAAACTGTCACTATTTGTAGATAACATATTATATAGAGAGAACCCTAAAGACTCCATGAAAACACTGTTAGAAGTAGTAAATGAGTTCTGTAAAGATCCAAGATACAAAATAAATATGAGAAAATATGTTCTGGTTCTATACACTAATAACAAAATATCAGGAAGAGAAATTAAGAAAACAACCCCATTTACAACTGCATCAAAAATAATAAAATACTTAATAATTTTTTTAAAGATTTTATTTATTTATTTGACAGAGAGAGAGGGAGAGATCACAAGTAGGCAGAGAGGCAGACAGAGATAGAGGAGGAAGCAGGCTCCCTGTAAGCAGAGAGCCCGATGTGGGACTCGATCCCAGGACCCTTAGGTCATGACCTGAGCCGAAGGCAGTGGCCTCAACCCACTGAGCCACCCAGGCGCCCCCAAATACTTAATAATTTTAACCAAGAAGGTGAAAGACCTGGATATTAACAACTAAAAGACCTTAATGAAAGAAACTGAAGAAGACACAAGTAAATGGAAATATATTGCATACTTATGGAATTGGAAGAATTAATATTATTTAAACATCCATATTTCCCAAAGCAATATACATCTTCAATGCAATCTCCATCAAAATTCCAATGGTATATTTCACAGAAATAAAATAAACAAACCTAAAATTTGTACGGAGCCACACAATACTTCAAAGAGCCCGGGCAATCTTGACAAAGAATAATAAAGCTGGAGGCATTATGTTCCCTGATTTTAAATTATATTACAAATCCATAGTAATAAAAGAGTATGGCATTGGCATAAAAACAGACACACATACAGATCAATGGAACAGAATAGGAAGCCCAGAAATAAACCTATGCACTTATATTCAATTAATTTATGACAAAGGAACTAAAAATACACAATAAAGAAAAGAAAGTTTCTTTAATAAATGATACTGGGAAAACTGAATTGCCATATGCAAAAGAATGAAACTTGATAGCTATCTTACACCATACATCAAAATTAACTCAAACTGGACTGAAGACTTCAACATAGGACTTGAAATCATAAAACTCTTAGAACAAAACATAGGCTGTAAGCTCCTTGACATAGGTCTTGGTGATGACTTTTTTGAATCTGATAGCCAAAGCAAAAGCAACAAAAGCACAAATAAGTAACTGGGACTACAAATTCTGCACAGCAAAGGAAACCAACAATAAACTGAAAAGGCAACTTACTGAATGGGAGAAAATATTTCTAAGTCCTATATCTGTTAAGGAACTAATATCCAAAGTACATAAAGAATTCATACAACTCAATAGCAAAAAAGAAAAAAAAAAAAAAGAACAATCTTATTGAAAATGGACAGAAGATCTGAAAAGACATTTTTCCAGAGAAGACAGATGGCCAACAGGTACATGAAAATATGCCCAACATCATTATTCATTAGAGAAATGCAAATCAAAATCACAGTGAGATATCACCTCATAAGCTGTTAGAATGGCTATTATTAAAAAGACAAGAGACCACCAATGCCAGCAAGAATATGGAGAAAAAAGGATACTTGTGCACTGTTAATGGAAATGTAAATTGGTGCTCCCACTATGGCAAGCAGTATGCAGGTTCCTTAAAAAAAACTACCATATTACCATATGACTCAGAAATTCCACTTTGGAGTAATTATCAAAAAAAAAGAGAGACAGAGAGACAAAGAGAAAACTCTAACTCAAAAAGATACATACACTTCCATGGTCACTGCATTATTTTCAATAGCCAAATTATGGAAACAACCTAAGTACTCATCAACAGGTGAATGAATAAGAAATTGTTTTATATATTTATATTTATATATAATTTATATATATGTAACAATTTCTTATTCATTCACCTGTTGATCAGTACTTAAATATACATATATATAATTATTTAAATTTAAAAATAAAAAATTATTTATTCAAATTTAATTTATTTAATTTATTATTCTATTATATATAATAGAATAATATTCGGCCATAAAAAAGAATGAAATTGTGCCATTTGCAACAACATGGATGGACCTCAAGGGCATTATGCTAAAATTTAAATAAGTCAGAGAAAGACAAAATACCACACAATCTCTCTTATATGTGGAATAAACAAAACAAAATAAAACACAAGCTCACAGAGCCAGAGAACAGACTGGTGGATGCCAGAGATGGATCTGGGTGGTGGCAGAAGTGGGTGAATTTTTTTTGATTCTGCATTGTTACTGTTGTTTTAGTTAAGAAAAAAAATAAATAAAAGAATTCCAATTTCTGCTTTTATATGGCAGTTTTAACTGTTTTATTTATATGCCTTATACCTCAATAAATTCAATGCATCAAACCAAGTGCTTACTATTCTACACAATAATCCTACATATACATCTACAGTTTCATTTAGACTGGAGAAAATGGAGATACCAGTCATTAAGCAAACCAGTAAACCACTCCCAGGATTTACCTTGTTTTCAATGAATTTAAAAAATATATTATTTATTTTCTTGACCTTTCAATTTTGTCCTTTTATTCAATTTACCCAGCTCAATACTGTGACTTTTTCTGATACAAAAATGAATGGTAATAGTGTGAAGGTTCATGGAGCTTTTGCATGTTTATTTTAAAATATTTACTGAATTAAATTATTACAAAAAATGAATATATTAAACAGACAAATATATTTAATACCTTAGCAGAAAGATGATTTATAGAAAAGCAAATAAGATACTTTTTTCATTTTGAGTGATAAGAATAAGAGATTATAATAACCTAGCCATAGTGCCAAGAATATTGTAATTGTTCAATGAATATAAGTTATTCTTTTATTTTCATTATTATAGTTTTCATAATCACTTGTTTGTCAAAAGAGAGGATACCAAAAGAATATTGATAATCAGAAGTATAGATGTTTCTGTTAAAAATAACAGTGGCACCACAGTATTGCCCATAATTATAGTGAAAATTAGAGTTTAAATATATCCTATGAAAAAGTTTCACTAATTTTAGAAATACAAATTCTTTAAAGTAGGCTCCACACCCAACACAGGGCCCAACACGGGGCTTGAACTCCCACCCCTGAGATCAAGACCTGAGCTGAGATCAAGAGCCAGACATTTAACCAACTAAGCTAGCCAGGCACCCCCAAGAAGGCAAATTCTTATTCTGTCATAGAAGGCCACTTCTTCTGGGAAAATAAATATGCAGTATAGTTATTTATTTAGTCAGCCTGTACTGTTCTTTCAAGATTCATGAGTAGAGTTGAAAGCCTCAAGAAAAGTTCTTCAATAAAGTGATTCGTTCTTGGTTCTTGAGTAAAGTCCTTGCATTGTCCTAAAACGTTCTGTCATATAAAATTAACTTTTCATGTGACTGGCACAATTCTTGGTGCCCATCTAATTTGGCTCGTTCACATGATAACATAAATGAAGTCTGATGCACAAAACTAGAGTCACTGTATTACAAAACACAAAATGGTTAACACTTTTTATCTTCTAAAAAAAAACAATGAATATTTAAACATTGAAAAATATTTTTGTTCTGTCTCCTAAAACAAAATTTGCAATGTTTTATTAAAAATTCTGTGCATTCATTTTGTTACTCACAGATCTCAGTTAAACGATCATATTCTGGGTGAACCATAAGTAAGTTAAAGCCTGTATTGGCAGAGCTTCGTATGGATTTATAATGCTGAAAAATCTAAATCTTATTTCCTCTTCCTTCCAGTGATTGGGGCTTTTTGTTACTGCTAACCAGATGAACTGGAATTATTTCCTACCAAACAGACTAACAGTGTGAGGTGCCTAGGAAAAACTGAATAGTAGCCAGAAGTCTTTCTCACATTGTAACAACAGGTTCCCTTCATTTTCCCCACAAATCAACCTCAGTGACCAGGTTTGCGTGGTCCTATCTGTAATACTGCCGAAGAACGTGTTTGCCTCTGAGGAGAGTTGGGAGAGATGCACAGAACTGGCTGGGAGATAATCATCTTTCATATATCACCACTTACTGTGCTCATCTCAAGAAACAAACATTGAATTTGGTATACTATGTGTTGAATTTGAAAAGAAAGCAATTTCTATTGAATAAAGCACTTAGGAAGTAGAAAAGCATAATACAACTTGAAGAAGTACATCCAGTTTAGTAAAAATTCAGTGATAACAACATATACAAGAATATAGAAACTCTATCCCTTGGTGGAGTTAAGCCACCAAGCCAACAGGTGTGTCTCTTGCCCTTGTCTATGTCGAAATGTGCAAATGCATTTCTATCGATACAACAGATCGATATTTTTGTCTGAAATAAAAAGAAGGACTAGCAAGAAAAGTCTCTTCATATCCCACAATGGGCCATCAACATTTTCTGACTTGGTGAAGATAGGAAAGCAGGAAATTCCCCAAGCAGGAAAGATGCCTCCATGAAGCCTCTCTCCATGCTGTTCCTGATGGTTACTACCAGATGGTTTAGAAAAAGGGATGGCAATTGCTGCCTATGGAAGCCAGCAGAAGACAATCTCAGTGCTTCCTTAAAGACAGCTTTAATGGTGGGCTCTGGCTTTTGAATGATAATTCACCTAGGAAAAGTTATCGACACCAAAATATACCTAAATACAAAGAAAAATGAGGATGCTATGAATAATGATCAGAATCTCATTAATGCTTTCAACATGCCAGACACTAGCAGAAAGGCACTATGGATATTATTTTATTTAATTCTTAAATTACCTCTCTGTGGTAAGAACAGTGGATTATCATCATTCATGGCACTCAACTCTCTGCCAGACACATAGTCATTATTTTTTTCTTTTCCCTCTCTTCTATAGAATTTAAGATAAAGTCATAGTTTGCATATATGCCCTTTTCCATGCCAATTTTCTCTGTACTTTTGGGTATAGCTATTCTTGCACAGAGCTGGATACACAGAAGCATGACACCATACTTCCTAGACAATTTAATGTATTTTAAAAGATAATTTCACAGTGCTCAATTTTTTACTCTATTTACTCACCTTAGCAGCTTAGCACATCATTGTAAGAGCACAATAACAATAACAACAGTTTGTCTAGAGATCGTGGGAAGTGTTAGATACTCCCCTAAGCAGTCTACATCCAAATCATAGACACTGTACAAATTGTCATTTCTGATATCCCATTTTACAAAGTAAGAAACTGAGGTAGAAGGCTATCAATTAACGTGTCCAAGATGACAAAGCAGTAAGTGTTGAATATCACGCTCAGGCAGTGTTATTCTCAGCATGATGCTCTTGATCATTACTGTACACTGCCTCATTTCCAGAGACACTGTACCATAATTATCAATGGCTTACAGATAAAGATAAGTAGGTATAGAGACTAAAGGAAATTGTCCAAGGTGACAGAGTTAAGAGCAGTGGGGCTGACACTGCACTCCCCGAAGGACACACCTCTTTAAGCATTACACCATAATACAAATTCACATGCCCTCTTCCACAGCATGGGGCTAGCGTTTTGCTCATTCATAGCTACTAAATTGTATGTTATCACCCCTGCATCAATGGGCAAGCTATTTGGCCTCCTGTGCCCTCAGTTTCTCACAAAGTAAAATCAGGCCTCCTGTCCCCTATTGGTAAGGGCAGACACCAGTGATGCACTCTCTCGGGGCGAGAGAACAGGGAGGGAGAAGACAAACTTTGCATTTTCTAAGGCATTTATTGGAAAGCCATCTTTGATCTCCTTGCTCCCCAAAAGGATCTGAATAGAACTGAACTAAACAACAACAAAGACATGCTTTGAGATACGTAAAGGAAGAGAGCTTATGCCACAGTCCAGTGCTGTCATTGCTCCTACTGGCGTAAACTATGAAACTCTTTGCTGAATGATGCCAGTCATGAATCTGAAGCTACCATATGTTTTCCTTTGCTGTGGCTTCCTCTTGCTTGCCATGGCAGGAAGTGAAGTGTTTCACAGAGGATGATCTGAAGGGCAAGAGCAGCCAAGTACAAGGTTACAAAAAGACTGACACAACTCTTTATGTCAAAGTAATTACCAAGGACTTCAATATAGAATTGAACAATTTCACACTGAAAGATCGCTTTTTTTTCTTCCCCCAACCATTAACACCAATGTGAAAATCCGTGTGCTACATTGTAAAAGGACTCCCACTTCATGAGGGAAAACGGTGTAGCCATAAACTCCATCATGAGAAATAAACCTGGGGAAATAAACTCAGTTGTGGCTAACTGAGCACCATGGTGATTTTAGCTCCCTTTCATTAGTTACTATTTAACTACAGGTAAAATCTTCCAAGAACGATGCCTCTCAGTATGGGAAGCCCAAATGTTAAGTGGGAGAGCTTTGCCCATATCCATAAATAGAATGGCACTTTCATGCTTAAGTATATACCTTATAATGCTTTATATTATCATGCTATGGGATTGTAAAACTGATCTCACAGCAAGTGGTTTATTAAAACTCCGGCCGTCACACAGCATTCCTGTGCACTGGATTTTCAATTTTGTTGTCGCTCTTGATTCCCTTTTGCATATGTATTTGCCAGGAAAACCAATTACCAGATGGCACATGGTTATTTTTACATTTTGTATGGAGGGCTTCCAGCTGATAATTATGACATTACAGGAAGACTCCTATGCTTTGCATTAAGAATCTTTGGCAGAGGCCATCACAAGCTTTTCCATTTGACTCTACACCTCCTGACTGATATATATTTATACATTATTTGTAGATAACTCCCATATTATCAGGGAAGAATTTCCTTTCTTTTAAATGGGGTTCCACAAACATAACATTCATGAAACAATGAACTGCTTTTTCCATTCCTTCAGTTCGTCAGCAAACTAATATGTACTCAAATTTTTCTAGTTCAAGGTAACTCAGGACAAATCGTCATAGCCACTGCATATCAGAAAAGCCACAGAGTCCAGTGGTCTGTGTGTGACCGAGGCTTTCAGACCTGTCGGGCGGCATCTGTGTTACAGCATCCAGTCATTTTTTTTATTAGCTCCCTTGCTTTAATGCCTCTGAGGGAGGTTTTAAGAGAGAGGCAGAGAGAAAAGGAGAGACTGAAAGCAGAGGTAATAGTACAAAATGACTATAATTACAATTATGTAGTAGTAATAAATCCAGAATTGCGGTGTAACACACCAGAGTAGAGTCAGGCCTTAAAACACATTAGGATTAGAATTAATAGGCTATACTTTTGTTAGTATATCAACCCCCAACCCAAAATACACCTCAGTTCCTAGAAAAACACCGTGTTGTGTTCCTGCTATGCTACCAACCTGGACACTTCTTCCCAGTTACTTTAATTATGTAGAGTATATGAAATCCTGTTTTCTTAAGTGTCACCAGTCTTTTCCTTTGACTCACCTCGGTAACAAGAAGTGTGTTTTCCCCCTGCATATATATATATATATATATATATATATATATATATATATATATATATATATAGTGTTATTGTTGCCATTTTTACCTTTTTAAAATTATTTTTTAATGTAAGGAAGAATGGTTATTACAGTGCCACCAAATTAATATTGTTTAAATATACTATACGTTTTAGGCAAATATTGCTCTAATATTAATACATTTAAAGTGGGCTGTGAGGAAATGTTTTTAAACAGCTTAATTAAAATTCAGAAAATTTTGCCAGCTTGTTTCCCAGTTTCAATGATAAAAATAAAATGCTGTGTGGTTGATATGAGAATTAGTCCCTAGAGAATAAAGAAAGGACTCAGTAGAAATCTGTGTGCTTCCAGACTGTATTTTCCTGCTCAACCCAGTGAACATGAAGCATGCATAATTTGGCACTGCTGTCTCTGTATTTGCATTTAGCACACATACATTAAGCTAATTAATCATGTTGTGTCCTACTCCCCCCAACAAATAAATTAACTATTCTGTTAACTGATGACAAAAGTGCTAATTTTTAAATAATATTCACACTAAAAATTCCAGTTTGATTCCATTTCTATTTTAGATAATTATGTATTTATTGACAGTCGATGCTTTTCTAGACTGACCCTCCTCCTTCTTAACGCAATTTCTGTGTGATTAATATGATAAAAAGAAAAGGCATGCGCTAAAGAAATCTATGCACACTGACTGTTCCTACAATTAAGACTCCTGTTCTCCACAAAGAAAAGCAGAGTAGTGAAAGTGTCATTATTGGAAGAAGCTCTTTATTAAGCTAATCAAGTTAAAAAATTAGAAGCAGGTGGAAGTAACTGGAGAAAAGCATCACAATGGAATACTTCTTCACAATTCCTGATATTAAAGTGACTTCTAGATAACAATGTTTTCTGTGACTTGAGTCTGTCAGCGTCAGTGCTGACTCTCATTATGAGGACATGTCTTTAATCCTCTTGCTGTTCTTGACCCTGATTCTCAAGATTAGCATTCTGCAAAAATGAGTGATTAGGTTATTCGGGTAAGTTTTACAATCACTGACTTAGAGCTCGGCTCTGATCAATGCGGTACAAGGCTCAAGTAATGCTTGCTCTTCCTTTTTTCTTCTCTCATTTTCTGTTAAGGAGACCATCCACTGGCTGTGGAAGACTTTGCACGGGTCGGTGTTTGAAAGTTTTCTCTAAAACCACGTTAATGGAACAAAATAATAGGGAACCAACTGAGACTGAGGCCTAATTTAAAGTCATTTTCTGAATTAAGGCCTAGCCTTTCACCCGCAGCACCACACACACTCCCAGCATTTGTCTTTTTGCTTGCCTTCTGCGCATCCATATAACATTGACTATCAAAATACCTAAAAGTAAGCGCTTGAATAAAACCTGGAAGAAGTTCAAGATTAATACAGATATTGCCAACTTGGAGAATACATTTTTCCCCCCAAATGGTGGCATTTGGAAGTTAGGAAGAAAACTCCAGTTGTTTTAAGAGAATATGTTCTGCATCCCGACGATAACAAAGACAAGGCAAGTAGGCAGTTATCACTTAGCAAATGACCACAAAATGAAGAACCAACCAAATAGGTTAGAATTCGGATAAGGAAATTAACCCATTATACAACTGAGCAAAGACTTTTTTTAAAAAAACTGGAAGAAGGGGCCCCTGGGTGGCGCAGTTGGTTGAGCGACTGCCTTCGGCTCAGGTCATGATCCCGGAGTCCGGGGATCGAGTCCCATATCGGGCTCCCAGCTCCATGGGGAGTCCGCTTCTCACTCTGACCTTCTCCCTTCTCATGTTCTCTCTCTCTTTCCTAATAAATAAATAAAATCTTAAAAAAAAAAAAACTGGAAGAAAATGGTTATTACACTGTAAATTTGAAGCTATTAATATTTAAGTTGAAATGTTTAAACTCCTGACATAGAAAATAGTGTTTTCCTCAGTCCTCTCTTCACTATCTCAAAGATATCACATGCAAATAGAGTTGCCTTATTTCGAATTCGTGATAAATATAGGTCATCAAAACTGATTTAAAAAAAAGAAGCAAGAAAGAAAGGAACAAGGATGAGAGGGTTGAAGGAAGATCCCTACACAGATACCTTAGAAGGGAAATAGTTAAATCCTATAAATCTCAATAAAAAAGAATTTAAATAAGTTGTATAACACTGCACACATAAGGAGGGAAAATAAAGCTAAGAGCGTGTTTAGAGTTCTGTCTTCCACAGGATTTTTACTTTCTCAAGCTTATGTTTAGTCTTTTGTTCACAAGAAAAAGCTATTTTCTTTTTTTTCCTCCTTTAATTCTTTATTTCTTGAAGACTTTTTTTTTAAAGATTTTATTCATCTATTTGAGAGAGAGAGTGAGAGAGAGCATGAGAGGGGAGACGGTCAGAGGGAGAAGACTCCCCGCTGAGCTGGGAGCCCATGCAGGATGGATCCTGCAACTCTGGGATCATGCCCCGAGCCGAAAGCAATCGCTTAACCAACTGAGCCACCCAGGTGCCCATCTTGAAAACTTCTGATGAAAAAATTAGTTGTAAATTTGAAGCATGAGACATATCCCTTTTTGGATCCAGGAAAAAGTCGTAATTTTTCCTAGATCTCCAAAAGAGCCAACAGCTCTGATCGTCACACTATACACACGGAAGATTTAGAAGATAAGTAGTCCAGAACTTACCAAACCCTTTAAGTGCCTCAGGGAAAGTGAAAGCCATTGATAATACAGATACTACAGTAATATCTTCTTTTGTATTTAAGACTTGCAGTGAAAAGACAACTATATACATATATACATATATATATTCACATGTATGAGAAAAAACAGATATAGGATGTGTCTATTATAGGATGTTTATAAAAAGACTGTCCTTCAGGTTGGAGCTCTTTCTCTTGGTCTAAAAGTCATCTTGATTCTTTGATCAAAGTGAATCAGGCCATCCGGGAAGGCTGCGAGCTGGGCTGGCCGGCTGCTGCTGTTTCCTAGTGTTGCACGGCTGTGCTGCAGGCCATGTGACAAGGTCAGTCACTACCCAGGAGGTGCCGCCGCCCTGCTGATCGGCACTCAAGTGGCACCATCAGCTGGCCTGATCCTTGTGGAGAAGAGCTGATGTTAGTCAACTGCTGCAAACCGGCAAGCATGAAATGGGCGTGAGAGGGATGCTACAGGACACAATCTGACAGTTTTGTCTAATTGGTGGGTACTGAGACAGCATCATGTCAACCATGCTCAACGAGGAAGGATAAGAGTCATCACTTAAGTCACCAGGAAATACTTCCCCTACGCCAGCTCACTGAAATTATTTTCATGTCTTTTTATGTAATGTAGGTTAAAGTGTAATAGAGTGTATAAAATGAGAATAAAGTATCATCTCAGAATTCCCTTAGCTTCATAAAAGAACCTCAATGGAAAAAGCTCCCTTATGGAGTAAGGTTGTAGGAGCACATATATGAGTTGAATGAAGGGGCCCTTCCTTGAAAAGAGTTGAGCTCCTTGCTTTCTGGGAGTTCAAGTGGGTTTGCAGAGGGAAGGGAGAGGAGGAGAGAGGAAGAAACACTGTTCAGCTAAAAACTGGCTTGAATTTAAGATGTTCCATGTGAAGAAGAACTTCATAAGCTTTAAAGTAACAGTGCAGAAATTTTGGCTTACTTATTTATTTTCTAACAGCATTATTTCACCATATTTTCATCAAATGCCACCGAGTTTTTTAAACCAAAGCTGAGGGTTGATTTTTGTTAGGTTTTTTTGAGTTTTTTCTTATTTTAAGAGTTTATTATTTATTTGAGAGAGAGAGAGCACAAGCATGAGTGGGGGGAGGGGTTGGAGGAGAGGCAGAAACAGATTCCCCACTGAGCAGGGAGCCTGGTGCTCTATCCCAGGACCCCAGGACCATGACCTGAGTCGAAGGCAGATGCTTAACCCATTGAGCCACCCAGTCATCCTGAGGGTTTTTTGTTGTTGCTTTGTTTTGTTTTACAATAATTAGGTCATAAGAAGCAAGACTAAGACTAAGAGGGAGAAGGAATATTTTCATTTACCTTATGCCAGAGCAGCATTAAATGTTTGTTTATTGGGTTTTTTTTAGTTATTTAAAATAATGTTGCTTTGATGGTTTCCACAAAAATCCAATTTTCTCCTATGTATTTGTAAATTCTGAGAAAGTACAAAACTAAAGTTGAGATTAAAAAAAAAAAAAAAAAAAAACTTAGACTCATGATCTCCCATGTTGATCCCAAATCTGCTTCTCATCTTCTGTTCAATATTTCAATGTTAAATATCAACCATTTACAGTAAATATACTCAGTTAATTGCAGCCTCAAATTATGGAAAAGTTTTCAATGCACACTTAAAACATAAGACAGAAAAAGGGATAAATGTACTAGTTGATAGCAGTAACGAGAATATTTTTGCGAGATAAACTGTTAGAGCAAAATGAAGCCATAAACAGGGAAAGAGGTAAAGAATTCTAGAAAAAAGAAGAAAGAAAAAAGAAAGAAAGAAAGAAAGAAAGAAAGAAAGAAAGAAAGAAAGAAAGAAAGAAAGAAAGAAAAAAAAGCCTGTCTCAAAACAGAAGCACCAATTAAAAAGTGAAAATTTCAGCCAAATCATCAGTTTAAGAGTACGTTTTTTTTTTCCTCCCTCAGAACATATTTTGACATATTGCCATATAACTATGGGTTTATTTTTTTCCAAGTGAATTGACCAAATTAACTGATTGCTTTCGCTTTACAAAATTTCAACCTAAGGATGGAGAAAGTTTTAAATTTGCAGGTGGGTTGTTGCTACTGTCTGCTAAACAAATGTGTTGAACATCTTGCGATTTGTCCATCATGTGCAGCCTGGGTGTTCTTTTTATTTTTGTCTTTAATTGCTTCTTGAGCTAAATATAAAATAAAGCCAGCCTTACTATTGTAGTGCAGTGTTAACAAACCACCTTAATAAATTAATTTTGGGGTGGAAATCCTGGCAGAGAGCCATATATATTGTTTTCTTATAATTATTGGTTTGGGTTTTGTTATGTTTTGAGGTATGCTACTCCCAATTCTGTTTCCAGTTAGTCCTTTACCTGCCATTGAAACGTGCTGTCACTCAAAAAGCTGGTTCTTCCTCCTGGACTCCTCTGCCTAAGTGACCTGATATTTCAGCTGAAAGGGGATGGGACACAAAGTGACTGCTTCCTTTTGCGAGTTGGCAATTTCAGACTTTTGCACTTTGACCTGGTCTAAGATTTACAGAAAAATCATAAAAATAGAAATAAAACAGTATTTACAGGAAATAGAAAATACATGTGAAATTTGCATAAAAATACCACCCAAGGGCATGAGTTGATATTTCTTGTAAAAAATAGGACAGAATAATACAGACTATTGTCCTTGAGGTTTTTAACCATTAGCTAACCAACACATATGTTTGAAGCTCCAGCAGGTGGAAGGTACCATGGAAAGTAGAATCTGCGCAAAGTGATGATAAATATCCATGCTCTAACACTTCCACTTTCCCAATCCTATGGCCAAGTAGCATATCCCCCTCAAATCTCTATTGCCTCATCTATATTTAGAGAGAAACATTTCTACCTCGCAGTGATTTTGTGGGGATCAATAAGCTAATGCATGTTAAGGTGTTTTGAAGACAATGCAACCCTATTCTAACAAAAAGTATTATTTTTATTGACACTCCTCATTGCTGTGGGGGCTGTCTTGTGCATTATAGAATATTTACGCGGCATCACTGGTCTCTATCTACTAGATGCCAGCATCTAGCAGTCCCATCCCCTAGGTTCTGACAACCAAAATGTCAAATTACCAAATGTCCTCTGAGGGTGGAGGGGAAAGATTGTGTTGCAGTTTGAGAACGTTCATTTTATACACACACACGCACACACACACACGTGCAGGCATACGAATACACGAAGAGTAAAAATTTTAGAACTAAGGCCATAAAACATCTAATGTATACAGATGTCATTTAACGCGCATGATAAACAAAGACTCAGCAAAGAAAAATATCCATTTGTTTGGAATTAACAAAAAGCCCCTTCGGACACGTTTTGTACTGCGCCACACACAGCACCACTTAATTCCTTAACAACCACGACTGCCTCTGTCCAGCAAGGGAGAAAACCGGCCACGTCTACTTGGGCACTTTCTCCTACCACAGCTGTCCCACTAGCTCAAAGAAATAGTTATTTTCTAAGTGATAATGTAAGTTAAATACCAAACTTATCCTTTTCATCAGCCTGACTAAAATGTCTTTGAAATGGATATTCCAGTGAAATTAGTACTCCAGTGAAATGGATCAAAATACCTACGAAGTCTCTACATTAGGAGAATCATCTGGGATAGGATAATATAAAAGAAGGAGACTAGCTGAAACCAAGCTTGATGGGGCTGTCTACCATCCACTATGACCTTGGGCCAGACACTGTCCTAAGCCTCAGTTTTCTCAACTGTAAAAATAAGAAAATAAGGTGACTTTCAAAAACACGGTGCAGCTATGCTAAACTCTCAAAAAGAGCTCCTGGAATGTCACATAAACACAATAAAGGTTATCAGTTCCTTTCTTTCACAATAGTAAGCATGTCTTACGGTTTTCCATAGTTTATAAAATAATTCTACAAAACATTTCATTTGACCTCCAAACAACATAATGAGTTGTGTATTAATATTCTAATTTTACACTGAAGATAGAAAGGGGTCACTAATTTGCCCAAAGACACAGAGCTAATACAAAGCAGACAAAAGATTCAAACTTGTATCTTCGGGCCACAATGCCCATTAATGCCTCCTGTGTCTTCTTTCAATATATGACCTCTCTAACCATTTGCCTTCTCTAGGACTCATTTTTTTTTCTACATGAGGCTATAAAACGTAGATGACATCAAATACATTTTTCAACTCTAAAAAATCATCCCATTTTCTCTACATGACATAATTTTGATGTACACCAAGGTCAATGGTGGGTGAATAATAACCACTGATAATTATTTGAGGACAATTATATTGTAAGCACCATGACTTCACATTTATCTAATTATTTTGATCCAAAAATTTCTTAATAAACAAAAAGGGTACACTTAAGCACTGTGTGTGTGTGTGCGCGCGTGTGTGCGCACGCTGGTAAACTCCAAAAAAAAAATTAAATTACTTAATTATTTTTGGTCCCATTTCAAAATTACAGTTTTGAGAAGTACATCAGATAATCCCCTCCAATAAAAAATGTAATGGTTACTTAAGAGTTAAAATTTTCTCTCACTTTTGCCATTGTGACAATTTGTCTATTTCTGGTTTAATATGTGACTATCTCAGGGGACTTAAGGTGCCATTAGTGAACGCAGAGCTATTGCTGAGGAAACGCTAAATAAAATTAATGTCTTTGGAGTTACTAACCCCAAACACAGCCGCATTCCCTGGGCATGTGACTATGGAAAGACTGTGCATATGAGCCTAAAACCCAGGAGACCACAGCATTGTACTATGAAGAAGATCTTGATTTAGTAACATCTGGTCTTTTTGTTAAGCTGAAAAAGGTAGTGTGGATGAAGGGAAATGCAGTTATTATAGCCATGCTAAAATTAATTTGAGAAAGATGACACAGCAGTCATGATTGTTTCCTTGAAGATCTTATCCCCACTAGGCTTCCCAATCCTGAACTTAGGCTGCCAATGAAGGCAGATTACTTTTTCCTGCCAGATCTAGGCAGGGATGGTAAGGGATACAAAGAACAAGCTGCTTTGGGAATCTCTAGTTCTTCCTCCAAAGCTCTCAAGAAAAATGGTAAACTCCAGCTCACATAGAAAAGCTGGGGGGAGTCTCGAAAACCTGAACTAAGTGCAGTCCTCCCTTCCTGGGAAATTTAGGAAAGAGTGAAACAAGGGGATCCCACTGGTGCATGGGATTCCATCTCTACCCCTTCCCCTCAAGGGAGGCTCCTCAGACCCGGAGATTGAAAGATGCAAGATAAAAATCATATGGTCATGGCTCAGAGTCAATGTCCACTATCCAACCTGTATCTTCTGTCTTTACCTTCCTCTCATTTAGGAGATTCTGATGCCTTACCTCGTGCAGGTAAAGGCTGCAGTACTGTCTAGTACATAAGCAACCCTGAACAGCCAGCATCCTTGAGTTTCACTACTTTAAGGAAGAGTGAGGGGTTTTTAAAAAAACTAAATCATGCTTTTCAGATGCAGGGTCTGGTGTCTCAGGGACAAGTTTTGCATGGGGAATACAAGCCATGTTTTAGAGACAATCTCTCTGCTTATCTGACTCAGCTACTTCATACCAGATACCAGCCCATCATCTAAGAAAAGCCTCCAATTCAAACTTCTTCATATCTCCTATATTAGCTTCATTTAGGTCTCCTTGGGTGTGTCAATTATATCGTTTAGCTTTATACCTCTATTCTACCCTAGCTAAATTCTGAGTAACATCCAGTGCTCCTGTCTATTCTCCATTCCTGGCTGGATTCTTCTCTCTCTCCTACTGGTTGGAGGCCCTCAGATCTAAAGAGATGTTCCAAAGTCTAATAATAAATAATAGCGAACATTCACCAAGTATATGCTATATGTCATGCATAATGCATGATACTTTATATATTCTTTTCTCCTTAGAGTAACTGATAGGGGTAAGTATTATTCTTCCCATTTTACAGAAGAGCTGAGAAACATTAAGTACACCATCATTATTACAAGCCCTCCATCCCCACCTTTAATAGATACATTATCCACCTAAAATCCTAGAATACTGAATTTAAGACAATAGCCAAAGGGCACCTGGGTGGCTCAGTGGGTTAAAGCCTCTGCCTTCAGCTCAGGCCATGATCTCAGGGTCCTGGGATCCAGCCCCACATCGGGCTCTCTGCTCAGCGGGGAGCTTGCTTCCTCCTCTCTCTCTCTCTGCCTGCTTCTCTGCCTACTTGTGATCTCTATCAAATAAATAAATAAAACCTTAAAAAAAATAGCCAAATTCGTTCGTAGAATAATTGATTGATACTAACCAGCCATTCTGCGGCAGGCAATACGACATCTAACACCCAAGTTAGATCAACATCTGTTGATTTTGTATCTTCTTTTAATCGAGCTTATCTGCATATCACCGTAGCAATCCTCATCCCTTACAAAGCAGGACTTTTATTAAAAAAGAATGCAGAAGAATGGAGCTGTTGATGTTTACCACAAAGGAGAGAGGCACTTCTGGTGCCTTCATACACTGATTGTGAGTTTCTGACATTTTATAATTCAATTAGCACTGAAAGATTTCCAGATACATCTCATTTTCCCAACATCTGGCAGTAGGCACAACATTTGATCCAAACCACTGTTCTCTCCAGTCTCAGCGGCCACACGTAAAATAAAAAGTGAGCATCTAAGTTATAGAATTCCTATAGAGAAATAAAAGAGAGGGAAATCCCTTCAATTCCTAACTCTTTACTACATCCCAATTTTGTCCATCTCTTTTCTTATCTACTATTATCACTAGCTCAGATCTGCATCAGCTTTGCTCTGGACCATAGGATATCTTCCATACTGGGACTCTTGCTTCCTCTGCTGCCCCCACACAGCATCCCAAGTCATCTCTGGAAGACGTAACTCAAATCATATCATTCGCCTACGTAAGATTGTCTTTTTAAATTCCCCAACACACTTTGAGTGCAGCACAGACTTCTCATCCTGACTTGCAAAGTGGTTATTTAATCCAACTCTTGCGTCGTATTACTAGCTTGCCCACTCTGTGTTAGCCACACTGGTCTTTCTTCTCCTGACAAGATCACATGAGCATTAGTACCACTTGTTCTGCCTTCTCCATGTTGTTCCTCTCAATCCTCTGAGAGCTGCTTTTTCCAGTCATTCAGATTTAAATTCACTCATCCTATTTAAAGCAACCTTTCCTGACCACCCAATCGACAAGAGACCGTCACTCTCTATCACGACACCTTATTTTAATCCTCTGCCTAGCCTATCACTATCACTGTACAAAATGTGTTTGGTTTCTCTTCACTTACTGAATTTTAATTCCTTTATGAGTGGGTTTTTGTTTTGTTTTGTTTTTGTCTGTTTTGCTTACTGGAGCATACCTAAAATAAAGTAAAAAGCTAGGAAATAATTTGGGGGGTGCTCAGTAGGTTATGTGTTGGCCTTCAGCTCAGATCATGATCCCAGCGTCCTGGGACTGAACCCTGCATTGGGCTCCCTGCTCAGTGGGGAGTCTGCTTCTCCCTCTCTCTCCCTCTGCCCCTTCCCTGCTCATGCTCTCTCACTCACTCACTCTCCAAAAAATAAATAAAATCTTTTTAAAAATTTTTTAAAATAGGAAATAATTTGGAATAAATGAATAAATGAATGAATGAATGACTCCCAGTCAGAAGAAGGAGGAGGATGAAGATCCCAGTCTTAAATAAGTAGATGAAGTACAATTGGAAAAGCTATTTTGAAAAAAAAACAAACAAACAAATAAAAGCCTCTAATGAGTTTAAGGATAAGAAAAACATGGTTCAAGGACTGCTTTCTGACACACTGCCTGATAACAAATAAGGGAGCTGCTGAAAGCTCATATGGGACTGGAACTCTCCCCCATCTCCCAGATCCTGCCACAATCCTGTCTGAGCGTCTAACGCCCTTGAATATCAGACCACCCAGCTGCCCTTACCAAGCTACGTTTTTGCTTCTAAGTTTCAGTCCTTAGTATTATAACTTGACTTTAGGGAGGGGAGCTCTGCTCTCCACTATTCCCAAATCGCTAAAATCTCAGCATGATTTTCAATACAGAACCCACAGAATGTCAACACCTCAAGGATCACCATGTAAATATTTTAATTTATCTTCCTGCCTTTCTGGCAGCCCTTCTGTATCCAGATTTAAGTGTTTCAAATGTCCTAAAGAATTCAAAATCCTCTAGGACATGAACATCCTTATGAATCAAATGTTTAAAACAAAAAAAAGAATCAAATGTCTCATAAAAATGTTAATAACCACATATTCCACTGTTATTTTAATTAATTTTTTTATTGTAAAAAATATACATAATGTACAGCCACTCTAGAAAATGTTTAGACAATTTCTCAGAAACTTAAACATACTTTTTTTCATACAATTCAATTAATTCTTTACTAGGGCATTCACCCTAGAAAAATGGAATTTTATAACCACACAAAAATCTGTATGCAAATATTTATAGAAGCTCAATTTATAATCTCCAAAAACTGGAAATAAACTCAAGCATCCTGTATCGATGAATAAACTCTGGTTTATTCAAAAATAAACAAATAGTGGCATACTACTCAGCAATAAAAGGGAACAAACTACTGATACATGCATTGCCTTGGATATACCTCAAGGGTATTAAGCTGAACAAAAAAAATTCTCAAACTATATGATGTTATTTGTATAATATACTCAAAAATTCAAAATGATGGAGTCAGAAATGAATCAGAGGTTGCCAGTGATTAGGAGTAGGATGAGTGAGTGACCACAAAGAGATCACACCAGGGAGGTTTTCAGGGTGAAAGGACTGTTCCATATCCTGATTGCAGTGGGTATTACATGAATCTTTATGTGTTAAAGTTCATAGAACTGTACACAGAAAAAAAAACATTATTGTATGACAATTTTTAAATAAAAATTAACTACATACGCCTTACACATGTGTGTGTGTTGTAAAATATCCAAACGAGAAAAAAATGCATATAAAGAGAAATACTAAAGGCTTCTTCCTCCATTCTTCTAAATTCTATTTTCAGTTGGTAACTGCTGTGGGATTACATAGTTCCAGAAAAAAATTTCTGGGTGTATACATTCTCTAGTGTCTATCTCTGCCTAGAGATAGATTCTCTGCCTAGAGATAGATAGATAGATAGATAGATAGATAGATAGATAGATAGACAGACGGATAGATGATAGATAGATAGAATACCTATAGGTCTATATTTGCCACTATATTTCTGCAGACACACATAGATTTGGACAAATGGAATCAACCTATATTGTTATGCCATCGGTCTTTTTTCCTGTTGGCACTATATCATAGTAACATTTTTTATTACCACATTACATTCTAATGTACGGACGAAATGATTTATTTAGGTGTGCCTTGTTGGTAAGTAGATTTTTTCCTAAATGTTTTAGTTTGTGTTTGTTTTTACTATTTATTTTAAGTAAGACTGGAGTGAATGTTCTTGACACATATTTTTTGGCATACTTGGATGAGTATTTTTGTAAAAACAATCCAAGAGAGGAGTTAGTGAGTAAAAGAGTATAGTATACCCATTTTAAGTTTTTATAGACATTGGTAAATTTCCCTCCATCAAATAAAGACAAATACTACCATAGGTAAGAAGAGGCAATAATCAAAAATACTATTGAATCTAGTAAGGTGCCTACTTCAAAGATGTGCAAGTATCTCAAAGGTCTGAAAGAAAAAGATTTTTCTTTTATGGGAAAGAATAAGCAGAACTATTAAGAATCACGTGTTGGGGAGTGGGCCAAACAGGTGATATAATGGGACAGCTGATCAGAAAATGTTCTTCTCTGAAGTCAGATGATTCTTTAAAGGGACCCTTCAAGAGAGGTTGCCCTGCATAGTACAATGTTCAAGGCTAGGCCAAAATTCAAGGCCTACATGGAAGGAAGGAAGCCTGACTAAATTTAGTTAAGTTAGCAGGTATTTTGTCAAGATTGGTCAGTGGGGACAAACAGTACAGCTAATCATTCATGAGGCAATAAAACAGGAATTTGGAGGGTCTGTGTGTCATCCTGTTATGAGGAAAGAAGGGAGTCAACTGTAAGTCTTATCCACGTCCTATGGGGGAAGAGTAAGTCTTTGCAATAAGCGGTTTCTGGGAACCCAAAAAGGCAATGGGAAGGTTTCTTGACCGTAATTATTTTCCAGAACCATAGGTGCTTAAGCAAAGATAAACACTGCCCCCTCTAAGAATTACTGTATTGATTTATTCTCAATAATATGCCTACTCAATGTGCCCTTGCCAACTCTCAATTTTTTTTTAAGATTTTATTTATTCATTTAACAGAGACAGAGATCACAAGTAGGCAGAGAGGCAGGCAGAGAGAGGTGGAAGCAGGCTTCCCACTGAGCAGAAAGCCCGATGTGAGGCTTGATCCCAGGACCTTGAGATCATGACCTGAGCCGAAGGCAGAGGCTTTAACCCACTGAGCCACCCAGATGTCCTGCCAACTCTCAATTTTAAAGGGTTTTTCATCTTCAACAATGTGAAAGGGGGGAAAAAAAGGCATTTCCTTCTTGCTTTAATACACCAACCTCCCTCCTTTGCCTTCCCTGTCTCCCTCTCCCTCTCTTCCCGGCCCACCACCCCAAGTTAGGCTGAGCTTCTTCTGTGTGTGTATGTGTTACAGCATGGGACAGAGTCTGCTGTAGGTGCTGTGGCTCAGAAATAACAACAAAGTGTGTCATCTTACGTGAGAATAGATGAGTCCCTGAGGCTTTAGGAAATCTCTCCTCCACCAAATGGTGTAAAAACTGTAAGCCTCCAGCTCTGAAATCCTCTGACCAGGTAGACCACACAGGCTACCTGGACAGCAGAACCAAAAGTCCAACCCCCACACGCAAAATAAGGGAAGCCCTGGGGACTTGTCCACTCAACTGTATGCTTGTTTCATTCACATCCTATTTTGATTTGTTTGCTGGACCAGTAAGATAGAAACAAAAGCAGCTTAAGCATGGAGTTATCCTTAGCACTCTTCAAAAATGAACCAGTCAGGGGTCTGGCCTTGCTCATGTGTATGTCAGTCATTTATATAATTGTTTCTCTGAGTGAATTACTTACAACTTTCTCTAGTTTTTCTTTGCTTTTCAAATGAAAAATTTTAAAAATTTTTCTAATGAAATAAATTAGCCTTTTCTCATTCTATGTATTACAAATATATTTTTCCCAGTTTACCTTTTGCCTTTTAAATATTGCATAATGCTGTTCTAAACTGCTGATAGACAAGTTTCCATTTTTTTCCCTTCACATCATCTCTGTTTAAGTTCATACTTATAAAAATCTCCCTGCTCTAGTATTATAAAATCATTCAAATATTTTATTCTAAATATTTTATTGATATAATTATATAATTTTTATATCTGCTTTGGAATTCAATGTCATCTTGCCTTCACCCTGGTAATTTCTAAAGTAAGCCTCAATATTATTTCATGGATTACTTAGTTTTTACTTTTCTCTTGGAAGGACTTGATGTTTATCATGGCTTTCCCGTATTTCTTTTTTTGATGAAATAATTCCTAAAACTATGTGTTAAAAGATGTTTCTGCCTCACTCTTTTTTTAATGGGTGTAAACATCCACATTAACAACTGTTCATTCTCCAACAAAAATCTTCTTTGTGTTATCCCTTTTAGCCACACAGCCACCTCATCCTCCCCTCATTTCTGATCCCTGGAAACCAGCAATCTCTACTTCACCTACATAATTTTGTTTTACATCAAAATTTATGTAAATGCAATGATACAATATATAACCTTTGGGGACTGGCATTTTAAGTCAACAAAATTCCTTGTGGATCCATCCAAGTTGTTGCATGTATCAAGAGTCTGTTCCTTTTTGCTGCTGAGTAGTGTTCCCTAGTATGCATACACCACGTTCTTCTTCCATTGATCTAGAAAAGGACACTTGAGGTTCCAATTTTTGGATATTCTAAATAAAACTGCTGTAAACATTTGTGTATAGGTTTTTATAAGAACATAAGTTTGCATTTCTCTGAAATAAACTCCCAAGAGTATAATTGCTAGGTTATATGATACTTGCATGTTTAATTTTACAGGAAACTGCCAAAATATTTTCCAGTGTGGCAGCACCATTTTACATTCCCACAGCAATGAATGAATAAATTCAGCTTCTCACCAATCCCACAAGCATTTGATGCTATTGCTTTTAATTTTAGCCATTCTAATATAACTATCATTATATATGATTATCACATCACCTAAAATCTCATTTTGGCATTAATTTTAATTATTATCCTAAAGACTAATTATTTTGAGCATTCTTTCATGTGCTTATTTGTCATCTGTGTTCACTCCTCAATATAACACCTGTTCAAGTCTGTTGCCCATTTCCTAGCTTGAATTTGTGTGTGTGTGTGTGTGTAGATTTTGAGAGAGAAAGAAAAAGAAAGAGAGAAAGAAAGAGAGCATGAGCCAGGGAGAGAAAAGGGGCAGAGAGAGAGAGAGGGAGAAGCAGACTTCCCACTGAGCAGGGAGCCTGATGTGGGGCTCGATCTCAGGACCCTGGGATTGTGACCTGAGCTGAGGGCAGATGCTTAACTGACTAAGCCACCCAGGTACCTCTTTTTTAAAAAAAATTTTTGTATTTTGAGAATTCATTATATTCTAGATGCAAATGAGATACATGGTTTGAAAATAATTTTATCTTATCTCTAGTTTGTCTATTCTCATACAAAAGCAGAAGTTTTCAATTTTTGTCATGTACAATTTATTAATTTTTCTTTTTTCTGTATCATGTTTCTGTTGTCAAGTTAAGAACTACTTCCCTAGTCCCAGGTCCCAAAGATTTCTCCTGTATATTTCCTTCTAAATTTCTGAAGCATAAAATTTTATATTTATGGCTGTGACACTTTTAATTTTTGTATAAGGTGTGAGGTTTAGATCAAGGTCTTTTTTTTCTATCTTTCTTTTCTTTTTTTTCTGCCTATGGATATCAAATTACCCCAACACCATTTGTTAAAAGGCTGTTCTTCCCCCAATGAGTTGCTTTTGAAAATCAGTGGATCTATTTATGGGTCCTCTATTCTGTCCCATTGACCAAAGTCTCTATTCTCTGCCAATACCACAGTCTTGCTTTTATATATAGTAAGGCTTAATATCTAATACAGAGATTCTTTCCACTTCGCTCTTTTTTAAAATAAAATACTTTAAGCTATTCTAGGACCTTTGCTTTTTCATATAATTTTTAGAATTAAGTTTCTCTACTACGTCTACAAAAACATTTGCTGGGATTTTGATAGGAAATGCATCAAAATTATAAATTAATTTGGGGAGCATTTACATGTTTATTAATATTGAATTTTCAAGTTATTAGTACAGTATGTCTGTTTTGGTCTTTTAATTTCTTCCATGAACACGGTAATTTTTAGCATAGATTCTATATATGGTTTGTTAGATTTAGTTAAAGTATTTACATTTCTTTGGAGCAAATGCCTTTTAAACTTTGTTTTCTACATGTTCACTGTATGTAAAAATGCAATTGATATTTTTTGTACTGGTTTTAAGGGCATTTTTTCCAGCTTTTGTTGTAAAATTAGTAGGCAAAAATATGCACATAATTAGTGTGTATATATATAATATATATATAATTATATAAGTATTAAAGTTATATAATTATAATTATATATATTATATATATATAAATATATATAAGTATTATATATTCAATTAAATTGTAATTTAATAAATTATAATTAAATTAAATTATATATAAATTAAATTAATTTATAATTTAATAAATTTATAATTTATTATATTATAATTTATAATTTATTATATTATAATTTTATATTTTATAAATATAATATAATTATATAATATAATTATTGTATTATAATTCATAATTTATTAAATTTATAATTTAATAAATTATAAATTAAATTAAATTATTTATAAATTAAAATACTTATATAATTATATAAGTATTATATAATTATATATATTATATTACCAACCAAGGTAATAAACATATCCATTATCTCCAAAAGTTTGTTTGCTCCTTTGTTTGTTTGTTTTGTGGTAAGAATATCTAGTATGAGGTCTACCTTTTTTTTTTTTAAGATTTTATTTATTTATTTGACAGAGAGAAATGAGATCCCAAGTAGGCAGAGAGGCAGGCAGAGAGAGAGGGAGAAGCAGGCTCCCTGCTGAGCAGAGAGCCCGATGCAGGGCTCAATCTCAGGACCCTAAGATCATGAGTCAAAGGCAGAGGCTTTAACCCACTGAGGCACCCAGGAGCTCCTGAGGTCTACCTTCTTAACAAAATTTTAAATACACACTTACTGTTAATCATAGACACTATGCTGTATAGCAGATCTCAGTAACTTACTCAACTCATATAACTAACTTTATATGCAATGGACAATGACTTCCTATATCCTCTTCCCCAATCCTCTGATAATCGCCATTCTATTGTCTACTTTATGCATTTGACAGTTTTAGACAAAAGGAATCATGCAGGGGTGCCTGGGTGGCTCAATCAGTTAAGGGTCTGCCTTTGAGGTCATGATCCCAAGGTACTGGGATCGAGTCCCACATTGGGCTCATTGCTCAGCAGGGAGTCTGTTTCTCCCTCTGTGTGCCACTCTGCCTTCTTGTGTTCTCTCTCTCTCAGATAAATAAAATCTTAAAAAAAAAAAGGAATCATGCAGTATTTGTCTTCCTTCTGTATTGCCCTTTAAATTTTCTACATGGACAATCACGACATCTATAAATAGGTATAATTTTATTTCTTCCTTCCCAATTTGGCTTTTACTTCTTTTTCTTGTCTTATTGTGCTGACTATAATCTTCAGTACCCTGTCCAATAAATGTAGTAAGTGTAGACATCTTTGTCTTCTTCCACATGCTAAAGGAAAAACATTCAGGATTTTAACATTAAACATGTTATTAGCTTCAGTTTTTAGTAGGGTTTTTTTAAAATCAATGTAAGAAAGTTCTTTATCTCTACTTAACTCGGAGTTTTTATCACAGATGTTGAATTCTGTCAAATGCTTTTTTGTATCAATTGCTACACTCAGTGATTTTTTTTCTTCTTTAGCCTACTGAAATGACGGATTGCATGAATTAACTTCTGAACATTACTTCATCCTTACATACAAGAAATAATCTCTCTTTTGTCTTTTTTTTTCTCTTTTGTCTTGATGTGAAAGTCTTTTTATACCTTGCTAGATTCAATTTCCTAAAATTTTGATGATTTTTAAAATTAAGCTCATGACAGACATTTATTTGTAAGCTTATTTGTCCAGTTTTGGTAGCAGGGTATTACCGGCATCATACAATGAGTCTGATTCACAAATTTTAAAGTTATCCTGTTATAGAATGTTGCTGACTTTGAGAAGGCTATATCAGGTTTGTTAAATAAAAAATGTATAGTTTGGCTAAACCCCAAGACATGTAATATTTTGTTTTACCAGTGCTGTTTAGTTCTAACTGGCATTTGTAAAATTTTTCTAGAGTTTCTTCAAGGGAATTTATTTTTATCACACCCTGTCAACAACCATGCTAGGATATTTATGTGTTGTTGACCTGTTGCTCTATTTAACGTAAGACAGTTATAGTTCAGTAATGAACGAAGGACATTCCTAGGCAAATCATTACACAACTACTGTATTTTTGTTAAGCAAATTTTGAAGGACCATTTTTCATGATGTCAATTTCAATAGACAATTTTAGGCTTCTTACCTCCCTGCAAGTAATTAGCAGCAGTGAAGAATTAAGCAAAATGCATGTGTCCTGTCTGTTTGACGTGACACATTAAAGATCATTGAACATGGAAACCCAACCTCTGAGTTCACATTCTGCCTCTGTCACTCATTTGCTATGACTTTGGACAAATCACCCAAATACTCATACTGTTATAGTAGAGACATTTACATTCATCTTATATAAGAGAGATTTAAATAAAATCATTTTGGGAATCAATACTAAGCAAATTTTTACTATAATAACTTGCATTTCACTGTACCCTTATTTGGCTTTGAGAAGAAGCTTTGGTACAGAGATATACAGCACTGATGTTAACATACACCAAATAATTTTGAAATATGCTCAATTTGTAGTAGAATTTTCAAGTATTCCAAATTTGGAAGCTCATAATTTTATAAATGAAGAAACTGAAAACAGAACAATATTTTCCATGCAAGAATATTAATACTAAAAAACATATCTGGAAAAAAGAGGGGAAAATGGGAAGATGTCCTGAGAGCAAAATATGTTAATATACTTCAAAATCCTAAGGTTTTCATTTCAGAATTCATAATGCACACTAGTTACCAAAATCTCAGGGAAATCCTGAAATAAAGAATGTAATCCAACTTCTAACATTTATATGTGAAACTCCCTTTAGAAACAACAATAACAACCTCAACAAAATCAAACTTGTTTTCTCCATAAAATTTTGTGCATCATTCAGTAAGACAATCCTTTACTCAGAGGAAAGCAAAGCCAAGCCATCAATGTAGGACAACGGCAACTGTGAAAAGATATTTTCTTAAAACTTAAAATGAAATTAAACCACATAAATGAAGTCAGAAAATCTTAAAATTTGTAGGAAAGCTAGAAGAGCCATATGGTTTATGTAACTCATATGGTTTTTGAAATATTTTAATTTACTGCATATTTAAGCACTTTATTGAGTATATATTACATATAATAATATAAAATAAATACCTAATATAAATGTACTTAAGTATAGATTTATATCTTTAAATTTATAACAGTATAAATTCAGTATTTAATATTAAATATAACTGCATATTAAATATATGTTGAGTTCAATACATATATCTAATATTTGATTATTTTGTATGTTAAATCTAACATATTAATATATGACATATATATAAAATGATATGGATGGATACTTTAAAACATTTTGAACATTATTTTAAAATATTGAAAAAAATAAAATTTTAGACCTCATGTGTTATATTACACAATATGTATTTAAACATACATATTTAATAAAACATATTATTATATTTCTCTAATGCAGATAACTTGGAAAGAGAAATTGTTATAAAAGCCAAAATGTGGGATGGGTATATGCATCTGACATGAGCTAGAGATATAAAACATAAAAGGTAAAGTCATTGATGAATCTCTTAGGTAAATCTACTCTTTCCTTCTTACCCTAAGAATTACAGGCAGGGATACTCAATTGCCTGCCTTCTCTTAGAGCACAAACTCTCAGATTATTTGAACTCTCTTTAGAGTGAGGGTTTTAAAATTATACAAGTGTTTGACCTATCAAAATTTTATTTTATGTTATTTTTTGGACCTACCAGTATTTTAGTCCAGACCCTTTTTCCACTTATTTTACAGCTCACAAACACACACACACACACACATATATATCACGGTAATATCAATATAACTCATTGTTTATGAAGAAAAAAATAAAGAAAATAAGAGCTTATGCTAAAGAAACATGCTTTTTCCCCTTGCATTTGAAAGAAATAGTTTAACAGTTGAAGTATCAGAAGGGAAAATTTTACTTCAAGTGTTAGTGTTTTCACACCAGCCCGCCCCGGGACAGGAAGGAATGACAACTGGACATTGAAAGCCCTGTACCAAATTGAGGTGCACTGCCCCATATTAGCTAATACTACATCCAACAGGACTATCTGCCAAACGGAGAAAACACAGAAGCTTCAAAAGAAACAAGCAATGTGACATTGGCCATATTTAGACTTTCTCTGTATTCCTCCACAACCACCTTTTTTTCCCACTGTTTAAAATATATCTCACATGAGGAAACTGTTCTTCCCCAAGGAACACAACATCAGAGTTGGGGGTAACTTCTTAAAGTAACTGGTAGTACCAGCAGCTGCTTCCTTCTGTAGCGACCGATGTAATGAACAGTAATGTTCACAGCCGAGCCATGTTTCCATGGACTTAATCATACCTTAAGAAAACCTGAAAACATTTTTGCACTAAATTTAAAAACTACAGGAATGTGTCATCAGCACCACAGCTAATAATACAAAGCACTTACATCATTTGTTCAGTGAACATATGTTGATACAACTATCCACTCAGCAAAACCAAAAAGGAGAGAAAAACATAAAGCAGAACAAAAATGTATATAGGGGTGCCTGAGTGGCTGTCAGCTAAGAGTATATTATATATACATATATATACATATATGTATATATATGTGTGTGTGTGTATATACACACACACACATACACACACACACATACACGCATAGATTTCTGCCTACCATTGAGCCCATATAGGCCTCGGAGTGAAAAAGTATGAATTTGCTGTCCCTGTGGTAGGGTCTACCTATGACCCACATACCATTAACCCCTATCCCACCATTCCATCAACTCTAACTCTTGTATGAGCCTCTCATTGGGCTAAAGGCAATCAGTTGTACACACACACACACACAAGTCAGAGTCAGGAACCTATTTTTATAATGAAGAAAAAGCTAACTCTGTTGGACTTAATAAAGAATTGTGTGTGACATAATTAATGTACTTCATTGGCTACTCAGGAAGTTTTCATGGATATTTTTTTTTACTATTCCTGAACTTAGCTTTATGTATTGAACGGCTCATGTAATAGTAATAACTACTTAATATAAACTAATGTGATTTTCCCTGTATAAGCTACTCTAATTCTAATTTAAACTTTATCTATATACCTGCCTAAGCTACCTAATCTATGTATATCGGGATACCAGAGTAGTAATACTATAAAAAATAGAAACAGACCCATAAATATAGATAACAAACTAGTGGTTACCAGGGTGGGGGTGTGTGTGTGAAGGGTTGGGTAAAATGTGAAGGAGAGTGAGAGTTATACGCTTCCAGTTATGGAACGAATAAGTCATGCTGATAAAAAAAAAAAAAAACACAGCATAGGGAATGCAGTCAGTGGTGTTGTATTAGTGTTGAATGGTGAGAGTTGTGCTTGTGATGAGCATGGTGTAATGTATGGAGTTGTCGAATCACTCTACACCTAAAACTAACGTAACATTCTGTTCAACTGTATTTCAATTTGAAAATGGAGTCTTATTACAGAAACAATCTTAAAGCCCCCATAATTTGTTTTAAATTTATATCTAGAAAGCCTTATGGTAATTTTATTAGTACCAGTAATAGACTTCTGTTGATATATTGATGAAAACACTCTACAGATGAAAACACTCTACTTCTCTAGAGAAAATTTCATTTTTTTTAGTGAGTGAAACCTTAAAAAGAAGGGAAGGAGGATAAAATACAAAAGAGAAAGAGTGAGAGAATATATTTCTCTAAATATATAAAGTTGTTTTAATTAAATACTTCAAGTGTACAAAATACTATTAAAGATAAAATAAGTTTTGTATCCAGAGTTAAAGATATTTCACTATATACTGCTTCCAGAATTATTTTTCATCATTTCAAAATACAGATGCAGCAGTCTTGTTAGAAGTTCATTCTCACATTGTTCACCCTTGTTTGGATAGAACATGGTGTTGAAATGGCAGCCATGCATTTCTGCAAGTGGAGAACTAGGAAATGGAAATTTTACGGTGTAACTGAATTTTATGGTGTTACTATTGACCATCATAGGGGAATGCACCGCCACAATTTAGTTCTATTTCCACATGACTAAACAAAACAGTGTAACTGTATTTGGCCTACAGGAAGGATGTGAATTATTAGGGCCACAAGAAAGACTGAAAAGGAGTTTTTCATATGTGTAAATAGGAGATGATATTCATTCACCCACCTGACAGACTTATTGTAATGACCAAATGACGTAACTCCAAGTGAGAAACTTGGATTTCTCATAACTCCAAGTGAGAAAGGAGGTAAGGATTTTGAAAAAGCCGTAGCACTATTGAATGGTGCTATATTGTGTGTATCTAAAATATGTCTGAAAGTGATGCCACACAACTGCACCAACCTATTAATTCTATTTCCTTTCTGGAGTTTTAAACATAAATGATGATAACACATTGGTATAGGAATAAATCAGTTTCCTCAAGTAAATTATTATTATTTTTTTTTACTGCAACTGAGGTAGCCAGCCTCCAAGATGGACCCAAATGATCCCTGCCTTCTGGTGTTCATATTCTTTGTAATCTCCTCCTGTTGAGTGTGGGCTGGACTTATTGATTCACTTATAACAAACAGATTAAGACAGAAGTGACCCATAAACTGGTCATAAAAGGTAGTGTGGTTTAACTCTCAATTGCTCCTTGATCATGTACTCTGAGGGAAGCCAGCTGCCATGGCACATACAGCATTACAGAGAGATCCATGTGGCAGAGAAACCATCTGCCCACAACTAGTTGAGTGATTTTGGCACTAAGATTCCCCAGCCCCAGGAAAAGTTTCAGATGAGTGCAACTCTAGGCAACACCTTGAGTGTAACTTCATGACTGACCCTAAAGCAGAATTACCAAGCTAAGACATCTATGGACTTCTAATCCTCACAAGCTTCACTACATAATAAATTTTAGTGGCTTTAAGTTGCTAATTGTTAGGTTAATTTGTTACATGATGATAGATAATTAATGCAGATGTTGGTACCCAATGTTTCTGTGCAAAAAATCAAATACATGGGAATGACTTTGAAACCAAACAGCAGTCAGAATCTGGAGAGATTTTGAAGAGAGGATTAGTGAAAGTTTAAAGTGCCTTGCATACAACTGTTTCTAGAATTTTGAACGTTGAACTGAGGGTAGGTGATCTCGCAAAGGAGACTGCCAACCAGACAGTGTTGAAGATGCCATCTGGTTTCTTCTCGCGGCTAATAGTGAAATGTGAGAGGCAATACATAAGCTAAAGGAAGAACTATGAAACAAAAAGAAGCCAGTGCTGGCTGGTTCTGAAAATTCTCAGTCTCTCCAGATGGCAAACAATGCTGAAATTAAGAAATGGCTCCTGAGTAAAGGTCAAACTCTGGAAACTCTCAGGAAATTATGGCCTAAAGATGACACTGTAACAGTGACTATAAATTCCTTTGTTAAGATTTCAGAAAGACCAAAGATACCTTAGGCTCCATTCATTTAGATTAAAACGCCTCTAAATATTTTAAGGGTGCAACTGACAGATCATCTCAGTCAAGTTTCTGAGGATTTTAAAGGTACTCACTGTCCTTCAGAAGCAGCCCCATGAACAAATTTTCAACATAATGACCGGCAAAAGGTATATGAGTCAGTTTTAAAACTATCTTCTATGAAATGGTGAAGGAAAGATGTTAAGATCAGTAGGAAATTAAGGAGAGTGATGATATGTTGATAATGCTACAAAGTCCCACAGCCCAAAGGAGCAACCAGTACAATGAAAAAGCACACTCTAGTGCAAAAGAAAGCATACCATGTAAATAATGTATTGTATAATAACTCCAAGTGAGAAAGTCAAGTTCTGATTCCCAGTTTAGTTAAATCTCAGCGGTCCAAAAAATTGTGCTAGAATCTCGTTTGAACAGAATCTCATAAAAGTCCATGTTACTTTCTGCTTTCTATCAAGCCAGCAATAGAGGGGAAACATTCTTTTTCATATCGTTTCATTGCTGCTTGTGATCCTGGTCATATTCCGGGAATGGAAAGATCAAAGAAAAAAATGCAGAGCATATTTTTTGAACCTCACTACCTGAGTTTTGGTTCCTGTTCATAATAGAGTGGCATAAGAATTTCATTCTGTCATCCTGTTTCTTGTTCTCTTTAAATAACAGGTCATGAAAGTGAGCAACAGGTCCAAAGATTCGTAACCACAAAGGCAATCATCAAGATAAATTCAGGGTGGAAAAAAATGTCTTATTATTAGTGTGTAAATTTCCATATAAAAAGTTTTAGATACAGTTTAAAAAAAAAGATGCAATAGGGCAAGGTGAATTTGGACAGAACTCTTAACACTGGGTCTTCCCTACTTGTGCAATTTTATGTGACATGTTCTTCAGCCACATCTGCATCCAACAGGACCATACAACTACAGTTTCTCCATGACTGCCTTTAAAAAAAGACTTTGATATCTATTGTTATATCCTTTATTATACATAATAAAGTGAATAATAAAATGTGACATGTAATAAAATATCTAATACAATATATGTATGTATCATTATATTGATGAAAACAACCACGCAGATAGTTCAGGTAGTGAAAAGATAAAGTTTAGGCAACCAATAAAGAATCATGAAATAGTCCAGACATCGTGTCTCTTCCATTTATATGATATCACTCTAACCCCACTGCAACCTTACAGCCCACATCAGTCTCAATACATCTACACTGCAAACAACAATTCCTTGGAATGACCATCTTATACTACAGTATCAGGCCCCATGGAGTTACTCCCTTCTCTCAGGACCTCCCCCACAAGGCAATAACTGGCCACAGTCATTAGGAAAGGAAACAAGAAAGAAACTTATAAGTGTTGCCTCTTTTCTCTGTGTATTTGGCTTGTATTCCATTGTCTTTTGTACTTTGCACACACAGATAAATTGCTCACATGTGATAATTCTTCAGGAACTGAGAAAATCTAAAACTTTTAATAGTGGCACCCAAATCTTTAAAGGGTTTTGCTGAAGATATTTATGATTTCAGTGCTCTGAAGAGTTCCAGAAATCTATAAAAACATGAATAACCTGAGAATAAGAAAACATGAAACCTAGCTCCTAGAACTATGGCATTTATTTTTTTTATTGACTTCTCCTGCCCAGTTTGGAAAAGCATCAAAGAAGAAAACAAAATTTGTAGGTGTGAATAAAATAACCTAACTAGGCATCAGAACATCCAGGCTTTGGAACCACCTCAGATACTGTGTAGAGCAACCTGGGGGGGAAGGGGGGGAATTGTTTTCAGGACCTCAATTCCCTCCTATCTAAAGTGGAGGCTGATCTAAAACGGTGGTTCTCAAACTTTAGTGTGCCTAAGAATCAAGTATGATGTTTGTGAAAAATTCAGATTCTTAGGACCAACCCACAGAAATTTGGATTAAATGGGTCTGGTGTAGAATCTAAAAATCTTGATTTTTGTAAGTTCTTGGGATTAGAGTTGGCCTTACGATAAATGCTGAGCTGCACCTTCTTTGATGTTCTTTTCAAGATGAACAACTTTTGAGCAGAAGAAATAGATTTCAGATAGCTCTTAGCTCTCCTTTAAGTCACCACACTGTCTTAGGCCAGGTGCTTCCTGTTTCCCACAGGTTGCACTTGAAGGTATAGTTGATTGAGTTCTAGAGAGGATCTTCCCAGCAATAGAGAACATACCATGAAGATAACCCTATGCTATTAGTTCTTTATTGTTGAACCATGAGATCTGTCATCACATCTCTTTTCTTTGGATCAGTCATTGCTCAGGTATAAACCTGATTATTTTTTAAATGGTTAAAATTAAGGAAGGTGTATTACTGATGTCTCTTTGGCAGCATGGATTTTCTTTCAACTCCTTATGCTGTAGGGGCAAGGTGAGCTTTAGCTTTAGAGAGAGTATGAGAGATCTTGGAATCTTTTATGAGGAGTAACGGGAAGAAACAAGAGCCAACTGAGTCATTGCACCTATCAATGGCATTTTCTTTATGACACATTTTGTGTATTTATTCATTAGGTTATTATATAAATGTTTGCTACTCAAATGGCAATCAGATGCATATAAAAGATGTTCATTAAGATTGAAGAAATTCTTATCAAGTGGTATCTCTATAATAATGCAATCGATATGTTAAAATCACATGGAACATATGTAACTTCCCAGACCAACATCGATCAGTAACCCAAGAACAGAGAAGTAGAGCGTAAGCCTAAAGTTCCCAAATAGTAATTAGAGAAAAAAAGAAAGACAGTATCTACTAAGATACAAAAAACTTGGTACTTTCAAGGCAGTTTTACTGTGCATTCATAAAGTCCAAGTTAAAATATTTCCATTGTGACTAAAACTTGAGTTTTATGTGAAAAGACGTGTTTCAGTCTCTGCCATTTTCTGGAGAAATGGCTTTGGGAAAGTCTTTAACTCTACAAACCTTGGTTTTCTCAAATTAAAATGCGATTAATGAAGCATTCTCTGCAAGGCTATCAAGAGGATTAAAGAGATAACATAAGTGAATGCACATTGCCAATAATCAGGCACTACAGAAACACAATATTACCATAATTCCTATCATTACACTTGCTATTTGGGTGATATAAATAAAGAGACAAGCATTCTTTGAAGGCTGGGAAAATCCAAGTGCCATAAAAGACACAGTTTTTAAAATTTAAGAAATCTTAATTTCCAACCCAAATCATTAATAACCAAGATGATGATGATAATGATGATGATGATTTTTCCATGGTCTGAAATGCAAGTATTCTTTAATCCAATCAAAAGTCACAGAGGAGACCCAATGTTGAGTTTACACTAGGAGTCCTTCAAACTGAAACAAACTGAACCAAAATATATCTCATCCCCAGAAGAGAATCTAAGCCAGCTCGTGAAAAAGATTCTATTCGTTTGAAAAGAACCTTGATGCTAAGGGCGTAAAAATGGACAGTGTGTGGCATAAACAACCTTTCCTCCCTTTTCTTCCCCATTCCTCTATCCTAAGCATAGCTAATGATTTTCTTTGGTCTGGAGCCAACACAGTTTGAAATTATATAGATTTTTCTCAATACAAAACCTAGATCACTGATATTTATAGACATGAGGCATGGGAAGAGTTGTATTAAAATCATCTGGGGAGGTCTTTTCAAATTTTCAAGTGCCCTGCACATCATTCCCAGCCTGCCTGTTCTAAGCTCAGGATTCTGATATGCACAGAAAGACATGCAAATCCAGAAAAATATAACACATTATTGTCGAGGAAGAGAAGGGCTGAGACATTTGAAAATGTTCTCAAATTATTCTCATGCACACCCTCTTCCATCCTCATTCTCGCACGGATTAGTACCAAAGGTTAGAAAACATTCAGATTAGATTGCTATACAGTTAATAATCTTTTTAGAGTGAGTCTTTTTAAAAACAAAAACAGCATTCTTCACACAAAATACAGGAGTATCAGAGAAGTATTTTTTCTTTAAAAATGAACAACTATATTATT
Organism: Nasua narica; assembly: GCA_028533885.1. Classification (NCBI taxonomy): domain Eukaryota; kingdom Metazoa; phylum Chordata; class Mammalia; order Carnivora; family Procyonidae; genus Nasua; species Nasua narica. The sequence goes on from CM052813.1 coordinate 13,499,016, forward strand.
TCAAGTCTAGAAACAGTCATCCAAATAGTGTGTAAACTAAGAAATGTGTTTTAATAATTAGATATATGGACAGGCAGACACAGAAATAGATAGGAATAGAAATATATAATATATAGTTTCTGAAGTATAAATATATTATAACTCAACGATTGTGCCTGTACTGAATATATAGTTTCTACCATCAACACTCCATCCGTCATGGACATTGGCATCACGATTTGACAAAGGGAGGTAAGGGTTGATATTGTACAAAATTGAGAATGTGAAGGAGCAAAAGAAAAACAGACATTCAGCAGAGAAATAGCATTTTAAAACAAAAAACACTTAAGTTCAATAAAAATGCAACTGTGCCTCTAGTAATCAGTTATCGGTGCAGGTGTTGATAAACTAAGATCCGAGCAGATTAGTTATTTACACAGACTGTACTGACACAATTTCCAGTGAGGACTCACAGGAAGCTTGTTGGTAAGGACGGAAAGAAGGATTGTTTGTGATTAACTTAAAGGAAGGATAAAGCCAGGCCTTTATTAAGTACATACTACAATCTGCACAACATTTGCCTTCAACTAGAAAAAGCCAGCCTACTGATTGGCCCTGGATGAGGAGCTGAGACACACAGAGAGACTCATAGAATCAAAAAAAAAAAAAAGAGAGAGAGAGAAAGAAAATGGAAAAAAAAAAAAAACCCACATAAGTACTTTCCATGAATGGCTCAGTTTTGTAAAGGAAGAGTGGATATGAATTAGAATTCTCTAAATATTGAGATTCAATTGCCATAATATGCTTAGGGGCATTATTGTGGAATTGAGTGCCTGGAGGCAGATGACGGATTTGACCCGATGCCCTTATCCAACAATCCTCCAACTCCAATCTAATGAACACATACTCATAATTATTTCTCAAATAGTTTTTATCTAATTTTAAAGTGGATAATTTATACCACTTGTATAAAAATGCATTAAGTTTCATTAAAATATTCAGCATTAGTAGAACTTTGAGCAGAATATATTTCTTATGGTTTCACAAAGTCATACATATTTATAATATTAAAACTCTTCAGTTGCTTTAATAATAGAATCTCTATCCCATAGATCTGAATACTAATTTTAATATGCCCCTATAGAAGAAAGCTATGTGCACACACAAAAAGTGTATTTGCATTTTATACTTTCTTGTTTTTGTGCTTATTTCTTTTTTATTACACTTTTTCTTAAACTTTGCTTTTCAGCAAAAAGCTTGTTTTTCGCCTTTTTTTTCACTCTCTTATTTTTTTTCTCTTTTTGTAAGTTAAAAATACAAGAGCTTGGAAGGTATTTACCACATTCTGTTACGGAAGTCAAGGCAGGATCTCATCTTATCCTTCCAGCGTGTTCTGCGTTATTTTGGCTGGTGTTGTTTCAGCTCAAGGCTTTGCCTAATGGGTCATTCATTTTTAAGAATATAAGCATTTGGGGCAAAGAATCACATATGCTGATGCTTTCCAGTCTCTTGTGGCAACTCTGAAAAGAAAAATGGCAGAACCTCAAAGCGGCGGAGGCTGTTTTCACTGCATACTGCCTCCTACAACCCAGTCATCTCAGACAGCTTCATGAAGTGATGAATTAAATACTCATAATCAATGACTCTAATCAAATGGAGCTGTGATCTATCTACCATCCACTCATCCATCTGCAAAATCCACATCTGAAGTGGCTGAGGCACAGGACTCTCCCAAGTGGGCAAGTACATGCTCATAACAGCTCCCATCAGCCTGGGAAATAAGGGCTACTTTACTCAAAGAGGAAGAATGGGCCAGGACACAGAGCTACCGCTTTTTCTTTTCTCAAACTGCTGTGAAATCTTTAACTCTTCTGGTTCACATCCTTACAGTTCCAATGAGAATGTAGTATGAGATTTAAAATATGCCTCTAAAGCAACCCATACACTAATACTGAGAGCCCACTTTTCCTGGAATCCTCTGAGGAATCCAGACACTGAGAAACATTAAACTAACCTTCAGCAGCCTTGTGAGGTCCCACCGCAGTGGTTTCCTCTCATCCAGGAGTCTGAAAGGCTCATACCTCAACCTGGGCAGTTTGAGCTCCTGAGCTCCATGTAGTTATTCTGAAGCCCATTTAATATTAAGCAATTGTTAAGTCAGTCAGTGACCTGGGTTTTAAAATAGAGCAGGCGCGGGGATTTCACTCTAAGCTGGACTTTGGATTTCCTCACATTTTAAGTTTGTGTATGGGCGATCATGTTAGTACTGACTCAGCAAGGTTACGGACACGGACCTGGGAATCCAGGGATAGCAAGGTCAGCCCTTCCTTAGCAACACATCAACATTTCACCAAACGACTTGAACTCTCTAAGCCTCTGTTTTCTTTTATATAAAATGTGTATAATAATTGCCACCATGTTAAAATGGATATTTTTAGATGTACTGCTTGGTTAATGCTAAGGCTCCAAGATCATAGAGGTCAACCTTTCAAAGTGAGATCCTGAAACATCTAGATGGAACTTTCACAGTAGTGAGAAAAACCCAGTTTTACAATACGTCTGTCCTCGCACAATCTTTACCAAAGACTTAAGGGTATAAAAGGATTAAAGTTGGCGACCACAGGGGGAGTTAGAGATTAGAGGAAGGATTTTCCTGGAGAAAGTTGTTAATATGAGTGGATTTCCTCCACTCCCATGGAGAGTAACATGGAACACTTTAGTTCTACCTCAAGGTTAGCAAGAAGGGTCTCAAGGAGACTATAGAGTGGGTAGACTTAATGTGCCTTACAGTTTGGGGGGATACTATGGACTGTCACCTGGTTTCTATCTGATAAATCAAAAGTGCAAAGGGTTGTAACTGGAGTTGTTAAGGAAGCTAAATAAAAACAGGGCCTATGGTGGGTCAAAGGTACCCAGTTACTTGCCCCTTTAAAACCCCACCTAAAAAAAAACCAACAAAGAAGGCCACTTACAGGGGTGAAAAGATCAGTGAAGATGTCAGGATGTACATACTGACCACCTAGATAAAAGAAAGGAATAATAAGTACCAACTAAAATGGAAATGTGTATTCACCTACTTTAAATGAATTACAAGTGGTCATTTCCTACATTAGAGGGACTCAGAAACACCCACACAAGTGACCTGTGAAAGAAAACATAAGCTTTTACCATCATCCCTGACCAGAAGAAGCCAACACTTCGCGGGCACCTGGCCAGGGATGTAAGCCCTTTCTGGTTTCCTCAACTCCTCTTTTTTTGAATGATGGAGAGGGCCTGAGCTGGCCAATTGAGTCAACTCTAGACTGGAAATTAGAGAAGATACAAGCCACTTTCACCTTTCATAGTACTGGTATAGTGCTTGAATGTGAGAAGTTTGAAGCTTGTGATTATGGCACTGAATCTGACATACATGAGACCATATTACACCTAAAAGTAATTGAACTTTTAAAAAAATCTGCAAGTGACATGGAAATCTCTGGGGCCAACACTACGTTTCATCCAGAGGCTGGCAAAGAACCAGTCCTTCAGAAGGTGTTTGAATGATCTCTGCGGGAAAAGAATAAACTTGTCTGATTAACCCCCATATGTCCTGCTTGATTAGCAAACCAGCTTCACTGCATTTCTTCTTGTGCGTTGTTATGAAGACAAAATGAAATAATACATGTGAAAGCATAGTTGCAGTATGAAGCGCCTAGGGTGGCAAAACAGTTGAGACACGAGAGCTGCTTCTTATAGCTAAGATCCCGTTACTGTGGGCTGCTTTGGTAACAAAACATTTTTACATGAATCTTTTGATATACAGAGTCCAAAGAATACAAGAGCTAACATACATAATGGACACTCACTAAAATAGAGTCCAGGCTTCTTCATCTCTAACCTATGGCAGGGCCCTGGGAATCAGGGAATGGCGTTTGCAACTGGGTTCAAGAAACCAAGGTCCGTGCCTTCAGTGATTTAACAAGGGAGGATGAGAGTGGTCCAGTCAGGTGGGGATACACCTGATCACCCCTGTTGTTTAGAATTGCTGGCGCAGGGGCACCTGGGTGGCTCAGTGGGTTAAAGTCTCTGCCTTCATCTCAGGTCATGAAATCAGGGTCCTGGGATCGAGCCCCGCATCGGGCTCTCTGCTCAGGGGGAGCCTGCTTCCCCCTCTCTCTCTGCCTGCCTCTCTGCCTACTTGTGATCTCTCTCTCTCTGTCAAATAAATAAATAAAATATTAAAAAAAAAAAAAGAATTGCTGGTGCAGAGTAAGAAGTCAACTGACTTTCTAAGCAAGACTGTTTTTACATTTTTAACAGACAATGCACTGTTGTACTGCCGGCACGTGGGATGGACTGCTCTCATTTCTTCTCTCTCCTCTGCCTTGGTATGTCCCCACATCAGACCATTGATTTCCTCCACCATTCTAGTCCAAGAGATGAAAGACTTTGGTGACATCAACCAGGTGTGCAGACAATATATGTCAAATGTCTGTTAACTCACCATTTGCCAGAACTGATTCTAGAACCTATGCTGGCTAAGCAAGTCTCCCCCGGCTTCCCATTGTTCCATGCATGGCTCTACTCTGCCAACATAATCTGCACTGGTGAAGGTGGTCTTCCCCGAGAGAGAAAAGCTGTTCTCAGCAAAAGCATAGGGCCAAACAAAGGCTCAGGTTACTTTTATGGGGTCAGAAACTTTCCATGGAAAACATATAAGCTCAGTAACACTGCAGACGCTGGGACTGCAGTCAAGAAGAGTCCAGAGAGTAAAAAATGCTTATTTTGTCTGATAGTACACAAAAGGGCCATATCCACTCATGTCCATGAGAGGTCAAAGAAGTTGACTGTTCTGAGAAAGGGGAAACTGGATAGCAGAAAGAACATGAACTACAGTAGGCGTGGACATCTAAGTGTGACTTCAGGAATTGCTACTTACTAACACAATGAAATTGTGTTAGTTAATTCACTTCTCTGGTCAGTTTCCTTACCTTTACAATGGTTGGATCAATGCCAGTCTTGAAGCTGTCTAAGGACTCAATGATATGACACAGGTTGATATCAAAATGACCAATATAGGGGTATCTGGGTGGCTCAGTAGGTTAAGCATCTGGCTGTTGATTTTATGTTCAGGTCATGATCTCAGGGTCTTGAGACTGAGCCACATGTTAGGCTCCACACTGTGCGTGGATTCTCTCTCTCCCTCTTCCTCTGCCTCTCCCCACTCCCCACGCTCTCTCGCTCTCTCTCTCTCTCTCTCAAAAACAAAATGACCAACATAATGCCTGACCACAGGACAGGTGACCGACCAGTGTGCCTCTGACATATTAAATACATATTAAAGGCTTCAGAATCACAATAGGCACAGAGCAGGCACTCAGAAATGTTCCCTCTCCCACTTTTTGTAGAGTGTATAATATATTGGGTGGGATAAAAGCATGACATCTTCAGGCAATGCTTTATGAAGGAAAAAGTTATATGTGTAAACAGTTTTTTATGGCCAAGAAGAAAATGCATGCACTTTGAAATTATCACTTGGTATTTCTATCACCTTGAGTGAATTAATCTGTGCCAGTATTTTTTTCTTTATCTGTAAAACAAAAGGTAAAAATACATTTTTTTCACAAAATCAAATGATCTATATAAAAGAATTTAAAACAGCGGTTGGCAGGCAGAAAGTTCTCAATGCAAGCTTTCTTTTCCTTGTTCCTTTCTTATGCTGAAAAAGGAGGTTGGAAACAAGGATAATCACTGAAGCACAATACCATATACACATATATATCAATATTGGGCTCAATCTCACAACTCCGAGATCATGACCTGAGCCTAAATCAAGAGTCAGATGCTTAACTGACTGAGCCACCCACACGCCCTACCTTAATTTTCTTGGTACATTATTAACCAAATTTTAAAATTTGGTGGGCAAAAAAAAGATAAAAAGCAGATATTACTACAGGGAAAATGACGGTCCAGAGAGATAAAGTCCTATACTGAGACACACAGTATCAAAGATATTTTTTATTAGTTCTCTATAAAAATAAAAGACAATACACTGACTATATCAGAATTGTAAATCACTAATATAGCAAAAATCATTCGCCACACATATGCTGCCAGTGACTTAAAATTATCTTCTTTATTAATGCTGAATCACTGTCAAAGGCTCAGAGTTAGGGATGGGGGTGGGGCTGTGGTTTGTGGAGTCTCACAATTGGGTACTTTCTAAGTGGCGAGCAAGCTGGTTCAGTTCACACTTTCTAAGAACAGAGAATTGCTATTATCATGGAAATTTGCCCTATAGAGATGAAGGAGATAAAAGATGTTATCTTTGGCTGGAATTGGTCACTGAGCAGTCTAAATTCAAACAGAAAGTCCATAGATCTACTTCAAATGTGCTTTAGACTGAATTAGAATCATTGTGATTTCTTCCAAGTTAACCACACTTCAGTCCAATTTGACTAACTCCAATGGGCACTTATAAAATACTCTTCCTCATAAAAGAAAAATAATGAAAGGCTTTCAAAAAGCATATACAAGGAAATCTTTATGACCGTATATAATACATTAATCTAGTTTTATTAAGGATAGTCCTTAGAGTTACTTCTCAAAGATATGTATTCAATCACTGACAAGAATTTGTTTGTTTCTCATGACTAGTCTCCAATTGAAACATCGTTTTTTTAGAAGAAAAATGCTGAAAACATACAAAAACTAAGGTATCTCTTTTCTCTGTTTCATCAAGTTACCTTAGATGTGACTTTCCTAGAATGAATTGAGAAAAATGAACTTTCTAATATTTATAGTATATATATACTTCTTCAGATTTCAGCAGTTTCAGAGTTTAGAATGGGGTTAACCAAATACTTGGTTCTTTAGTCACATTTAAATTAGAATTTTAAAAAATGTTTAAGTCTCTGTACTATGTATGGCAGGGAAAAAAACAACTACTGGAGAAAAAAATTATACATTCTCAATCTGTTTCTAACAAATAGATCCTTATATCTAGAGAAGGATTTCCAGTTAAAAACAACCCATATATTATGCATTATGGAAAATAATATTAACTGGTTGATTATGAATGTACAATTAAAGAAGCTGAGGCAGTTAACTTGTCCCAAATAAGAAATGGTGAAATCTGGAAGGACTTAGAATGGAACAGTTGACATCAGGACTGCAGGCTGAATGGATACAGCTGGGGGTGAGGTATAAAAGAAACACAAGTTTGGTGGCTTTTGAGTGACAGGAGAGACCTAAAAATCATGTATGGAAATTTTCCAGTGTTGGGAAGATAAAACATTATGAGTTGAATAATGTAACATCTATTTTCCTCCCCTATGAAATCTTTAGTAAAATACCTGGTTTTTTTTTTTCCCTAGAGCCTCACAGAGTACATTTTCTTTGAATAGAAGTGCTGAGTCTTACTATAACATTGGGACAGAACTCTTATAGAAGGACCACATTAATTCAAATATATGGATAATCACTCGAAAAGGATACCTAATACTGACTAAAATCGGGAACTAAATTCCCAAGTGGGAAAGTCAAAAAGAATTTCAGTGATTTCAGTTGGAATTCTAGTAAAATAATTGGATAATTACTTAGTGCATCTATTCAATTATTTATTTATCCATATATACTGAGCTCCTGTTATGTACTAAGCATCAGTAAAAGGAGACATAGCTAAAGTAGACTTTGCTTTTGAATCTGAAGACAAAACATCTTGAGAAGTTAACAGTTAATAAATTTCAAAATACCTTTAAAATCAATCTCCCTATGACAGGCAGTCTCAATATTTTCCAACAGAAATCAAAAATTTTTCTCCTCCCCACAATCAATTTCTGAGACCCCCAAACTCCTGCCTAAGATCGACCACATAGGGCTTTACTCCTCTCATTGTTAAACGCTTCACTACTGAGAGCAAAGGGAAGCTTTCAAGAGGTACTGATATTTGACATGCGTAATGAGGCTAAGTAAGAATGGCCAGGCAGAGAAAAAGGAACAATGTTCATGCCAGAGGGGACATCAGATACAAAGATTCTGATTACTGATGAACAGGGGTTGTTGGAGTGTGTGGTTCCAGTCCACTGGAAGTGGGGGTGGGAGGGGGGCATGGTAGACTATGGCTATAGACTAGGGTAGATGCTTAACAGCTTGAGTGACAAACCAAAGATTACTCCATTTTGTAGACCAGAAGGATCCAGTAAAAGTCTCTAAACAGGGAAAGAATATGATCAGATTGTTTACCAGAAAGATTACTGGCAAAGGATGGATAAAAGAGGGTGTATCCAGAGACTGAGATCTAGTAGAGAAGTTTCTGAAATAGTCCAGATGGTCTGCAGTAAGAGCTGCTGTAAGAGGAAACAAAAGGATACTGAAGATGAAGACTTGATAATAATTGAATTACTAGATTTGGAGGTTGGGAGAGGAGATGCCAAGAATGGCTAGAGCTTCCTAGCTTGGGTAACAGGGCAAGCAGAAATGTCCATAGAGGAAGGCAGTTTACATACGGATGAGAGTGGATGATGAGATGAGGGTCCCATAGCAAAGTACAGTCTGTACACACTGCTTCTGAGGCAGTTCTAATATAAATATTATACTCTTCAAAATCCAAGCAAAATTTACCTTTAAAATGTACAATTTCTTGGCTCAGTTGGTTAATCATCTGCCTTCAGCTGACATCATGATCCTGGAGTCCCAGGATCGAGCCCCACATCAGGCTCCCTGCTCACTAAGGAGTCTGCTTCTCCTTCTCCCACTCACCCTGCTCATTCTCTCTCTCTCTTTCTCTCTCATAAAAATCTAAAAAAAATTTTTTAAATATACAATTTATAAAATCAAACATTGGTTGCAACTAGAAGAAAGGAATAGCTCTCCTGATTGGCAAAATTCATTTTCTCAGAAAAGAAAAACAAAATCACTAAAAATTGTAAGTGATGGGGTAAAAAATCCAAAAAACAAAAAAACAAATTAAGGATAATAACTCACAAAAAATAAACTAAACTTGCTTCAATAAAAAAATGGATTTATAAACTCAAGTCTCAATGATAAATAATAATGTTCTTATACCACGCCTCAAATACTTATATATTGCTTACTCTAAAATGCTGATAATTTCCTATATTTTATTTTAAATAAAAGGTAAAAATTAGCTTAGCTTTTATTCTTAATATACAGCATGTATAATATGTTGAACACCAATGGCCTGTTAGATACTAACAGCACTGAGCTGTTAAAAAAAAAAAAAGACTACTGGTATTTTTTAAGAAAGTTTTGTATTATACAAGTAGGTTTTGCTTCTAAAGTCAAGAAAAGGATCTCATTTCCTATAACTTAAAACTGAAGTAGAACATTGCTCCCATTTTTAAATGAGTCACTTAAAAACAAGTAAGACTACCAATTATTATTCTGGTTCCAGGTCAATTAGTATTCTGGTCCTACTAAAAAACAGTCCCTTCTTCATTTATGAGACCTAAGAGAGGTTTGGAGACCATTACTGAGGGCCAATTGTTTGGAAAATGGCTATAGGATTTTGCAATCAGCCAT